>JALJCO010005188.1:0-100983 GCA_023101725.1 Atherinomorus stipes
CTGTAATGACTTTTATGCTGTAAAAGTCAATGCTGATGCTAAACCATTCACTGCAAATAGCAAACGATCCTGGAAGTTAAGTGAGAAACAGAGCAGTGTGTAAGTACTTTTACCATTTTCGTACTGACAAAGTTATCCATTAAATTATTTTAATGTGCCTGAATTTGAGACAGTGACAAATACAGTACTGAATTGGTATCCACTGTATCGGAATAATGTCGTATCATGATCAAACCAGTGATTTGCAGCCCTAGTTTCCAGCATACTAAGATTATCTGGTACAGAACATCAAGTAAAACAAGTAAGGTCAGTTATAGAAACAGAATATTTCAATACTTACATGACCTGAGAGTTCTCCCCCAATAAATAAATTCCCTTTTCCCATTTTATAATCTGCAGTAACACACTTTCCTTGAACGAAGGGAGTAGGGATCTTTGCAATCTCATACCACATTCCTAAGTACTGTTAACAGAGACAAGCTGTTACTTTACTAGCTCACAGTGTAATCTGTGTACATGTATGTTTATGTATATGTTACCGCTTGCATGTTGAAGTCTGGCTGCACATGTGGAACAGGGCAGGGGCCCGGGACTTCCACCTGAGCTGAGACCAGAGGGACCACCAGGAGGAGGAAGTACACAGCAAACATTGTTACTTTAGGAGACATGGAGAGGTGACATGTTAGAGAAGTTCACCTGGTCACAGACTTCCTGTGCAACTTTGGCTCATATTAAATCATATATAGTAAAGAAAACAAACAAAACAAAACTCATGATAACTAATCATTTAAGACAAATAAATAAATAATCAAGCCATAGAACCACATCATGACCTGCTGCAGAAGTTAGTCAGCTCTATCACTTACTTACCCGAGTGGAGTGGGGATGTCCGAGTTTGGATCAGTCTGAGTGTGTCTCCAGGTCTTCAGACCAACACAGGTTCTCACTTATGCTGCTGATGGCAGGAGGCAGCTTTTATAGTCATGCAGATGTTGACACATTTTGAGGCTGCTGACCTCATCATAAGCGATAACTTGTCTTATTTGTGTTCTAAAGTCTTTACATCATGTTCATGTCCTTCTTTATCTTTATAAAAGTTTATCTTATTCATTTCCCTGCAATACATTGCTAACGCACAAAGTAACTTGCATTGCACATTTATTTTAACTGACACACAGAGAGCAGAATCTCCACTCAAGTCGCCAAAACTCTAAACACATTTTCTGCTTTACACACTCTGCAATTCAAAATGACACTTTTTAAATTCACTGAAGATGGTTCTTTGCAGATGTGGCAGTTGACGGTCCTGTCACTATGCCTCCGAGTGATCATGCACCCTGGCTACTTGGCCAAGGGGATGTCCCTGTGGCCAAGTCCCTGTGACTCTCACCTTGAGTCTGGGGGATCGAATCCCGCCCGAGCCCTCCTTCATCCTGCC
Organism: Atherinomorus stipes; assembly: GCA_023101725.1. Classification (NCBI taxonomy): domain Eukaryota; kingdom Metazoa; phylum Chordata; class Actinopteri; order Atheriniformes; family Atherinidae; genus Atherinomorus; species Atherinomorus stipes. The sequence continues at coordinate 1,439 of JALJCO010005188.1, forward strand.
ACACATACAGTTTTTCTCAATTGCTAAACCACAATTTTTGGAATGTCCCCTCACTTTTTCACAACTTTAAACACTAATCCCATAACTCAAACTACTTTCCCAAAACCTCCGCTTCTCGCTGCAAAAGGAAGTTATTGACTCAAAACAGCATCACCTGGCCTCAAAAAGTGTCACTTTTGTCAAATCATGCCCCAAGCACAAGTGCTTGCATGCCAAGCACAAGCAAGTGCATCACAATGCAAATGTGTTTGCAAACAGTGTCTAGTGATGTGAAATGTGCTTTAGGTTTTAATCACAAGGAGGCTGATTTGATACGTTGGTTTAGGCTTCAGAAAAATTGGCTTTGAGAATGAGATTTAGTGTTTAAGCAAATGAGAAAAACTGTAAGACATAACAATCTGACATGGTCGCATGTTTGCCATTGCAACAGTCATTCAAAATGGGCGCATTCAGACAGAGTGGTTCTAAGAATGCAGTTTACTGTACAGTAAATACCCATCTTGAGTTTAGTTATAGGAACTACCCTTCCCCATCAGTTTGCATTTGCACAGGAGGAAGAACCTTGATGGACCATGTTTGACGGAATTGTCTGCAACAGTGAGAAATTTATGCCCCAGCAGATCTAATACAAACCTGAGGTTTTCTCGTCTCTTTTATTTAAAGCTATTATAAAAGCAAACTTACCAGCTTTCCCTCATCACGGTCATATGTATCATGTAACAGAACAGCCCCCCTGTTGGAAAGCTGCCCTACGTCTAGTGGAATTGTGTACTGACACAATTCCCAATTGTATGTTGGGTTTTCCATCGCCTTTATTCAAAGCCATTATAAAAACTAACTTACCAGCTTTCCCTCATCACGGTCATATGTATCGTGCAAAATCTTGTTTACCTTTTGTTGATGTGCGCCCAGACACTTTAGTAGACGGACCGTGGTTCGTCCACTAAAGATAATACTGCCACACTTTGCAGCTGTATTTGGGCCATTAAATTGGTATGAAAATAATTGCTTTTGGACATTTCAAAATAGTTATCGATTTGTGACGTGTACCATCGTGATTGATTCAATAATGAATTGGTACACTCCTATTGTAATAGTTGTTGTTCTTACAATCTCTGTAAACAGTTGTAACAGCTGTGTGACTTTTTTAATATGGCGGGGCTGGAAGAAGCGAAGATCACGCAAGGGGCGGGGCTTGCCAGTTCTACTAATCACCAAACATCTACGTATTTCAGTTCCTATGGAAACTCGAAAAGACCCTGCCTTGGAGTAGGAGCTAAAAAGGTTATAGGAAGTGAGGGTCGAAGTTCCTAGTTCCTATGTGTCCGAATGCGCAAAAAAAATGGCCTGGTTCCTGAAAAGGTTATAGGAACTCCAAAAGGTTCCTACAGTCTGAAAGCGCATATTTGGCCCCTGGGCCACAAATTGGACAGCCCTGTGGTAAAGTGACTAATGGGGGTCAATCCAAATATCTGACATTGTAGGTTGTGAAAGGACAAGGCAAAACACTCTGTAGGCGTAACTGGCTCAGTTTGAGCCAGAAGCAGATTAAAACACCTGCATGAGCAAAAAACACTTAAAAATATGTTATATTTTGCTAAACTATGTTGAGCTTAAGATTAAGCAGAAGTAAAACTATAAAGATCATGCAGGTCTGGATCAAATCAAATTATTTTATTCTGTCAAATAATCACAATAACATGTAGAACATGATATCAATGATAAAACAAGTTTAACTCCACATGATAATTTTAGAATAGAATGATTTAAAACTGAACTTTTGAAAGAAAATTATCTTCAATCTGTAAAATATGATCAAAATTTAAAGCCAGCGCCAATGACACAGATGAAGATGATGTCCAGCAGACACAGCTTCTCCATCAGTTCTTGCTGCCAGTGTTGGTGGAACAGTTTTGATCCGTTTCCTCCATCTTGTTACCGAAGATTCCTTGATTCACCAAGAAACGTTTGGCATCATGTAGAATGGTTGAATCCAGGACGCGCTTGCGGCTGAGAATCCAGGCATACTGGGAGTGAGTACCGTGGTTGTTCTCGCAGGTGTACACAATCGCATACGTCCTATAATCAGTATTCAGAACCCAGTATGGGCGAAAGGGCTGACCTGGGAACAAAGATAAAGACAAAAAAGGGTAGAAAGAGAGAGAGAGTCCCATTTATGTCATGGCTCAAATCAGCAAATATGAAAAAAACCAACTAATTTTTACGAACATAAATCAATTTAAGTTTCAGACAATATTGTCCTTAAAAAAAAAATCCAATACTGGATCAAGATGAGTGAAGCGCCACAAAATTGTGCATTTCTAATCTTTTTTTCTGTTCTTACATGATTTGTTATCTTAAAAATTGGTGCCATTTAACTACATTATTTATGACAATAACAGGTAAAGTATGAAAAGCAATAGAAGAAGAGTGTAACAGTTGACCCATTAAAAAAAACAACAAAAAAAACTTACTTTTTGAGAACTTGATTTCAAGTTTGGCTTTTTCTCCTGACTTCTTGAACTTAATTGTTGCTGTCTGAGATGACAGTTTGCCATTCCTGTTATGTTAAAAGAAAAAAATGTAATCAGGAAGCAATTCAGTCTCTGGCAAACAATAAGGTTGAGCAGGTTACAGAAGGTAATAATCCAGAATTGAACCAGGAGGGAAACGGCTATGTGCTGCCTCGCTATTAATTCTTCCTTTTTTCACAAGGGCTAAATGCCTGGTGTCTGGAGACGGAGCTAAATGTGCTGCTGAAACTCTTTTTGTTGAATCATCTCCCAGATTTGGAGGCAGAAATGCCATCTGGCATCATTGCAGGCATGTCATTTTTATTTGTTTAATTGGGACAGTGTTTGAAATATGTCATTCAGGGAGCTGTGCAGTTCAGATTTGCACCTGAGCTGTACGTCCCACCGTGCACCGAGAACAGAAACATTCAGCCTCCTATCTGTATCTCCACCCTGCAGCAGCTTGATGAAATTGTACCAAAGAAATGAGAGACTGAATGACTTTGTGCTTTTTGCTTTGCAACAAACAAATTTTCATCGGGAATTAAACAGAGCTGACTTAACAGAGGTGAGAATACTCGACTTTAGCTCTACTTTAATTAGTCCACTTCCTGATCAGGAAATTTTCCCCTTGTAGTTGTTTCAGTTTTTCTCTAAAACTGGACTGTTTCCAGTCGAAGATGACCTGGAGGATTTGGCACAAACATGAAGTCAATGATAAGGACAAAATACTTGAATACTTACAAGATCTGAGAGTGCTGCCCAGTTAAAAAATTCCCTTTTCCCATTTGATATTCCGCAGTAACACACTTCCCGCCATTAAAAGAAGCAGGAATCCTTGCAATCTCATACCACATTCCCAGGAACTATTAACGGAGACAAACTGTTACTTTACTAGCTCACTGAGTAATCTGTGTACTTGTTTGTTTATGTACATGTTACCTCTTGGATGTTGAAGTTTTGCTGCACATGTGGAACAGGGCAGTGACCACGTGCAGTGATCTGAGCTGAGACCAGAGGGAGCACCAGGAGGAGGAAGTACACAGCAAACATTCTTGCTTTTGGAGACATGGAAAGGTTACGTGTTAGAGAAGTCCACCTAGTCACAGGGTTCCTGAGTATTTCTGACCCATAATAAATGATGAAAATAAATTACATAAAATATCAATAATAACAAATCATTTAAAAACAAATGAATCAAACAGAAGTTAGTCAGCTCTATCACTTTCTTACCCGAGTGAAGATGTCAGGTGAGGGTCTGAGGTTGGATAAATCAGTCTGAGTGTGTCTCCAGGTCTTCAGGCCAACACAGGCGCTCACTTCTGCTGCTGATGGCAGGAGGCAGCTTTTATAGTCTTATCATGCGGACACTGACACAGATTGAAGCTGCTGACTTCATCATAAGTTATATCTTGTCTTATTAGTGTCCTTTAGTTTTTACATCCATCTTCATAGAAATTTATCTTATCCCCCTGTTTTAACAAGGTCATCATGTCATACATGATGGATACACTGAGTTCTTTTAACTTTAACCTGAGCTCCATCTTTACTGGATTTTAAATATGTTTGAAAATTTAAATCTTGAATCTCCAATTAGCAATTATTTTTTTCTATGTAGACTTATGAACATCTGCACTATTACTGTTTTATCTGCATAATTTCACAGTTTTCTAAAATAGGGCTAGAGAAGTGGACTTGAAATTTACATGTCTAATATAAAATAAAACTACGTAGAAGTCTGTAACTGTGAATTGACAGCTTTTTTTTGTAAGAATTTAAGAAATATAAGTGAAGATGCTGTACAGAAAGCGTAAGGGAGGATGTAAAAAAGGGTTATTTAATTATTTTGCTTGTTTTTGTTCTTTTTTTTTTTTTTGCTTTATAGTTGTTTGCTACTCTGAAGGAAAATTAGGCTATGGTCAATTTTCCTATTAGATCAGATGAGTTCTGTGTAAATACTTAAAAAAAAAAAAAAAAAACTTTTCCTGTCCCAAAAATGTTTTTAAATCACAGCATCTCAGTCATTTATGGAAAATTAATCTGTGATGAAGTAGGGTTAGAAGTTAAAATCGCTCCACTGGTGCCCGTTGTGGATCGTGTCCAATTTAAAATCTTGGTTCTTATTTTTGTGGCCTACATGGCCAGGTTCCAACCAAAGACTGTATATTACTGGACGTAGCTTCCGGTCTCTTCTGAATAGAGAAATGTGAAGCCAGTTGGGCGTGTCTTACCGTCGCCATCTTGCCGTGCCGTGTACGTCGTCACTCCAGGAAAATACTAAAATGGGCACAGCGCGGCCACGGGGCAAATGATTGACAGCTGACGTACTGTGGGCTAAACGCTAACTGAGCTAACACGAAACTAAGAGGAGCTAACAAAGATAAGCCCCCTAAGCGGCATGGTTAAGGTAAGACATGCTTAGACTTGCAATTCGCTGACTAAAAACCGCCGTTGTGCGACTCTGTAACAAACTGAGACCTTATTAAGAGCAAAGAAGGAGCTAACTAGGAGCCTCCGGTCGGCAGGCGGAGCTTCCGGTCTGCCGCATGTCAATCATAAGGACACGCCCTTAATTATGTGTAATTTGAAGAATAAATAACATCTAAACGAATGAGTAATAAAAAAATTCACCCCCCTCACAGTTGACATGAAGGTAAACTTGACCTAATAAACCTAAAATGATTTTTGAACCAGGCTGTAAACCTGTTTATTTCTGCTGTGAAGTTGGCGTTTTTAACATGGGAGTCTATGGGGATTTGCTCGCTCTTGGAGCCAGCCCCCTAGCGGATGAAGGGAATATTACAGAAAATGTCCATTTCTGGGTTGCATCACTGCTGGCCACCGGAGGTTGCCGCTTGGTTCCAACCTACAACCACGACCTAATCAAGTCCTACACCTCAACTTGGAATCTGAGGTCGTCTGGTCGCTTTAAAACTCGAGTAGACCGATCTTTCACATCTTTTCACCCCATAAACTCCCTCCCAAGCTGCTCTCTCTGGACTCAGTAGATGTTTAAAAAGCTTCCCTGAACTTTTCTGTTTAGACAGGCATTCTAGTCCTACCTGACCAAATCTCAGTATTATTTTGTTTTAACATATGGTTTTCAAATCAAATCAAATCAAACTTTATTTATAAAGCGCTTTTCCTGCCAAAGGCAACCCAAAGTGCTTTTCAAGAAAATAAAAACAAACACATTTTTAAAATAAAAACAGCCCTTCACACACCCAAGCACAAAACACAGCACACAAAACTATAAACATTTGCACACACACATCGCACACCGACCCACACTAAGACTAATAAACATCTGGCTTGACCTACTGTGAGGAAGCGATATCTTGGGGATCCGTTCACTCTAGGAGCCAGACACGGTCCTAGAGGGCGCTCCTGCAGGAGCCAACCAGATCAGGGCAGGCCGGGGTCCACACCACAGTGATAGGGCTGCAGTGCGGGGCCCCAGCCACCAGGACAAGGGCAGCCCCCCACCAGCTCCCTCCAGACCATGTAGGCAAAGCTCCCCAGAGTGAAGGATCCCCATGAGGAAACACTGGTGATAAAATGTTAAAACAGATAAAACAAGTGAACAGATAAGAGCAACATAGAAAAATAAATAGGTATTCATAAAATTATGTGCTAAACAAGTCAATAAAATCTAAAATAACTTAAAGATAACATAAAAAATAAATAAATAATAAAGTAAAATAAGTAAAATGAAATAAAATCAAAAAGCTAAGTTAAAAAGGTAGGTCTTGAGCCTCTTCTTAAAAACATCAACAGTCTCTGCAGCCCTGAGGTTCTCTGGCAGGCTGTTCCACAAACGAGGACCATAGTGGTGGAATGCGGCCTCGCCGTGAGTTTTAGTTCTCACCTGGGGAACAATTAAAAGGCCGGTACCAGAGGACCTCAGGGTCCGCGAGGGTTCATAGTTTAAAAGCAGGTCAGATAAATAAGAAGGCCCAAGACCATTAAGACATTTATAAACCACTAAGAGAACCTTTTTCTGTTTCTATGTTCTTATGATTCAGTAGGTTTTATCTTTTATATGTTCTGAGGTTTTATCGTTGTGAAGCAGTTTGTGACTGTGTCTGTGAAAAGTGCTACAGTATGTAAATAAAGTTGACTTATTTACTCACTGTCAAAGTTCCTGGAGGGTTAACTTCCTTTCTTCCCTTAAGACGAGGCAAAGTCAAAGTTCATGTTTTGGACTGATGGCTTTAACGGCGTGATGGAGAAGCTGTTCAGGAGTTTCAGATCTGAGTGTCCAGCCTGCAAAATTCAGGAATCAAAAAGCTTTGTGAATGTGCCCTAAGTGCACCAATCGCACTTGCCACATAAGGTAGGGAGGATGGAATTGATTGGGACAGCCATTTAAGGGGAATTGTGGCAGGCATCAACTCATCTAAATGGGGAACATTGTGCAAGAATGTCTGTCTGGTGGCATCATGTTCTTCGAGATAGAAAAACTGTAAAATGCTTTTAATTGTACTTAAAAAAAAAAAAAAAAAAAACAGATTAAAACACCTTCATACACCAGATGTGATAAACATCACACAAGAAGAGGGGGTGAGAAATGTGTTGTTGTGGTGGGAGACAGAACACCTGAATGCCAAGACTGTGGATCTGCATGCAAAAGTAATGGTTAAAGGGAAATGTGTGTCTAAGAACCTAAAATATAACTTGTTTTAAATTCAAATGTTTAAATAAATAGGCATATTAAGACAATTCATTTAAAACATTTGAAAATGACCATCTAAATATACATTCATGTCACATTTCATGGGTTTGTATATGGAGAAACTTTTCCAAAAATTTTTTGTGTAAATGATTGGCTTTATTTTATTTCATTGAGCCATTTTATGTTTTTTATATCTATTTTTAATTATGGCAGTTTCAGTCCTACTGTTAAAGGTTGAATATGGAACACGGACAGAACAGCGACATCACGTGTGTCTAGGTTGTAGTTGCAATGGCAGAAAAACAACTCCAGCTGCTGGGATGCCAGGCTCACTGCTGATACGCAAGTGACCAACAGTCTGCAGCATGTCCAGCAAGTATCGCAGAGGAGTTTATAACTGACAGCTAACGTTAGCCATATTAGCAAACAAGCTAGCTGACCGATCCAGGAGGAAAGTCGCCATTTCCGTGTTTTGACTCCGTGGAAAACGTTTATGTGGGTCCATTTAGTGAAGTCTTCAACTAAATTTACTCCAGGTTTTGCTCTTCTCAGGTCACTCCTCCTCAGAAACAGATAACAATATCTCCAGGGCTCTGAAGCAGCTGCTTCACTCGTCATCTCCACGGTTTTCCTCTGTACAAGCCTGACTATGGCCATAATATTGTCTCCACACAGAGATCGTATTTGGCAACCTGCAATGGCGGCGTGTATTGGCTTATAGACGTAAATAAAATGCAATTATCGAACCCGTAAAAATTTATTTTATAATTATTTTTAGGCTAAATACAATTTTTCCGGGAAATGTTGTACTTTATTCTGTACACCCCCCCCCCCCCCAAACGACCTGTGGAGGTATTATTTTTTTAAAAATATACCTTTTAATAAAAAATTTAATAAAAATGTTCCATATTCAACCTTTAAGTTATCAGGAAGTGGTGCGGTGACATTTATTTAAGTTGTATCCCCCTTCAAGTTTCATCCTTTCAAACATAAGTTGGTTTTTAATAGCTAAATCTGATGTTCTAAAGCCAATCTAAAGCCTGGAAGAAGCGGAGCTCAGGCAAGGGGCACGGCTTGCCAGTTCTACCAATCACCAAACATCTACGTATTTCAGTTCCTATGGAAACCTGAAAAGACCCTGCCTCGGAGTAGGAGCTAAAAAGGTTATAGGAAATGAGGTCTGAGGTCCCTAGTTCCTATATGTCCGAATGCACAAAAAAACGGCTAGGTTCCCTAAAAGGTTATAGAAACTCAAAAGGGTTCCTACAGTCCGAAAGCGCCTAATGACACATCATGAACTAAATGGCCAACATATGTGCCACCTGGCCAAACACCTCAATGGTTAACTCTTACAACTTCATTCAGGATATAAACTCTATAAAAATACCACAGGTGATCTCCTTTTTTCATAACAACAATGGAAGACATTGGAGAGAGAAGAAGAGGAAGAAGGAGGGTGAGAAGAAGGGGGAGAGAGGGGTAGAGCTGGTTGAGGAGTTAATGGTGAAAGAAGACAACTGTAAAATGAAATTAGGGCAACCTCAGCTGATCATGTAATCAACCATGGGCTGAATGAAGGCTCCTCCGTCCATGTCTGGCATGTCTGTTGCCTGTGTGTGGATGAGGCATCGTGACCAGGCCGAGCCGAGGCCAGACCCAGGTGTGCAGCAAGACACCGTCTATTTTTTCTTTGTATTTATTCTGCAATCTTTTGTGGGAAATTTTTCATTAGTTTACTGTTGTGCATATTTGTTTGCGCTAATGTAAATATATCTGCACTGAATGTGTTGTATTTTTTTATTTAAAATAGATGTTTCAACAGTGTTTGTGTGTGTCTCTGCAAAAAATTTTGTGCATGTGAAATATAAGAAGAATGTTCTACAATCAACTCATATTACATAAAGGATAACAGTTCTTTAACAGTTTTTATTGATTGATAGATGCAGCCATCAACTCAAACTCCAAGTTTTCAAAACAGTTAACACACAGGCTGGTCAAAATAACACATTGTGTTGGCAAAAGGTTCTAACCATGCCAAAACATTAAAAATATGCAACAAAAGCACACTTTGTCTTCAAACAGCACAACTCTTTCAATTAACAATTAACAATTGAAAGAGTTACGCGGTGGAGAACAAAATACAAAATGCAGCCCTCAGTGTGAATCAGTGCTCCATTGCTTGACATTGCTGCATATTGCCAGAACCATTTGTTTTCTTTCTACATAGGCAGTGTCAAATTTGCCTTCTTTTTTTTTTTGCAAAGAATTACATCCAAAATCAGAAATGCTTTATGTAATGCAATGTTTATTAATTCCATACATTTTCAAACCAAAAAAACCTGCTAAAAACCTGAAATACAGAATTGCAGAAAATGCATGTAAACCAAAATACAAACCACTATTCCTAGAATAATCAGTCTCTTCTGTCTTGCAGATTACATTCAATATTCTTTCAATGCACCGAGGGAAGGATCTTCTGGGTGCCTTATCCAAGCTTGACACTCCTCTGCACCTATTTCCAGGGTGGTAGCAATCACTGCATTCAGTAAAGCACATCACTTACTGTAAGATATTTTTGTATCTACTGTAGCAACATCACCAGTTCTCCTGTCGAAAACTTCTGACAATGATGCAACAGTTTCTGTTCAGAACACGTTGGATTCTTTGTCCAGCCTCTCTACGAGAAAGGCTATAAATGATTACATGATCAATCATAGTTGCCTGAATTTCATCTGAAATTTGAGCGCTTCCTAAAACACCTCCATCTTGTACATGGACTCCTCTTCCTCTGACTCCTCTGCATCTGACTCTCATCTGCCTTCATCTGTTTTGACAAAGAGTTACAACACAGATGTGTCACCTTTTAAGGCGTGCAGACCGATTACTGATTGAAGAGTTGTGTACAGGAGCATCAGACAGGCGCCTCAGTGATTCATACTGCCGTAGGAAGTTTCTAACAATTCGGATTATGTGGTTTCTGTTAGGTTACCACAGCTAAAACATTGAAGTTTGGACTGCTTAAATGACATATCACTTAACTATTTTGCGATTGTATGATTCTTGAGTTTTCAGCAGCACTATAGATTTCATGCTAAGAAAATACACTGTAAAAAATGAGAAGACTACAGTAAGACCGTTCACATAATTCATTTCCCCCAATTTCCCTAATTAAAATGTTAGCAAAAGGAAGAACCACAACCCAAGTCAGAGGTCAGACATATAAAGTAAAGTTGTAGCGAATACTGAATCATTGTCATATTCTAAACTACTAGTCGTTCTCTCACCTTCTTGCCGGATCTGCAAAAGGATTTCATCAGCATCACATACAATATCCAACCTTGCACAGCTGTTTCCATCATGGTCAAGAGCAGGTGAATTCACCTGCAGTAATTTATAGTGTTTGCAAACTTGATTAATGGGTGGGAAAAAATATTGATACAGTAAAATATTTTGATATTTTCATATGCCAATATCAAATCAATATTTTAAAAGGCGGCATCTATTTTACTTAACAAAATCTTGTGGGATTTGATCGTTTTGTTACAAAATCTCACAATATTTCGTCTCGCAAGATTTTGTAACAGAACGATGAAATATTGCAAGATTTCGTCAGTAAAATAGATCGATACCGCTTTTTAAAATATCAATATGATATCAGCATACGAGAATATGGCGATTGGTTAAATGACGGTGGGGTAGCCGATGTCCACTACTCAGTTTTAAGGCCGATATAGGTCGATACCCATAGGGGGCCGATTATATCGTGCATTCCTAATCTTTTCTCTTATTCTCTGATCATGGGCTTCCAGATGAACCACAGCTCCACTTGACCCACAATGTTAAGCAATGTTAATTTGTGGTAAAGAAGGGGCGTGCAACAATGAATAAATGTTAAAAAAAAAAACTTTTCACACTGCTTGGAAAATCATGATTTTTTTTTTTTTTTTTTAAAGACTATGGGCAGCGGGCCAAAAATAATCTCTCGCGGGCCAATTTTGGCCCCTGGGCCACAAATTGGACAGCCCTGTGGTAAAGTGACTAATGGGGGTCAATCCAAATATCTGACATTGTAGGTTGTGAAAGGACAAGGCAAAACACTCTGTGGGCGTAACTGGCTCAGTTTGAGCCAGAAGCAGATTAAAACACCTGCATGAGCAAAAAACACTTAAAAATATGTTATATTTTGCTAAACTATGTTGAGCTTAAGATTAAGCAGAAGTAAAACTATAAAGATCATGCAGGTCTGGATCAAAGCAAATTATTTTATTCTGTCAAATAATCACAATAACATGTAGAACATGATATCAATGATAAAACAAGTTTAACTCCACATGATAATTTTAGAATAGAATGATTTAAAACTGAACTTTTGAAAGAAAATTATCTACAATCTGTAAAATATGATCAAAATTTAAAGCCAGCGCCAATGACACAGATGAAGATGATGTCCAGCAGACACAGCTTCTCCATCAGTTCTTGCTGCCAGTGTTGGTGGAACAGTTTTGATCCGTTTCCTCCATCTTGTTACCGAAGATTCCTTGATTCACCAAGAAACGTTTGGCATCATGTAGAATGGTTGAATCCAGGACGCGCTTGCGGCTGAGAATCCAGGCATACTGGGAGTGAGTACCGTGGTTGTTCTCGCAGGTGTACACAATCGCATACGTCCTATAATCAGTATTCAGAACCCAGTATGGGCGAAAGGGCTGACCTGGGAACAAAGATAAAGACAAAAAAGGGTAGAAAGAGAGAGAGAGTCCCATTTATGTCATGGCTCAAATCAGCAAATATGAAAAAAAAAACTAATTTTTACGAACATAAATCAATTTAAGTTTCAGACAATATTGTCCTTAAAAAAAAATCCAATACTGGATCAAGATGAGTGAAGCGCCACAAAACTGTGCATTTCTAATCTTTTTTTCTGTTCTTACATGATTTGTTATCTTAAAAGTTGGTGCCATTTAACTACATTATTTATGACAATAACAGGTAAAGTATGAAGAGCAATAGAAGAAGAGTGTAACAGTTGACCCATTAAAAAACCCCAAAAAACCTTACTTTTTGAGAACTTGATTTCAAGTTTGGCTTTTTCTCCTGACTTCTTGAACTTAACTGTTGCTGTCTGAGATGACAGTTTGCCATTCCTGTTATGTTAAAAGAAAAAAATGTAATCAGGAAGCAATTCAGTCTCTGGCAAACAATAAGGTTGAGCAGGTTACAGAAGGTAATAATCCAGAATTGAACCAGGAGGGAAACGGCTATGTGCTGCCTCGCTATTAATTCTTCCTTTTTTCACAAGGACTAAATGCCTTGAAACTCTTCTTGTCGAATCATCTCCCAGATTTGGAGGTAGAAATGCCATCTGGCATCATTGCAGGCATGTCATTTTTATTTGTTTAATTGGGACAGTGTTTGAAATATGTCATTCAGGGAGCTGTGCAGTTCAGATTTGCACCTGAGCTGTACGTCCCACCGTGCACCGAGAACAGAAACATTCAGCCTCCTATCTGTATCTCCACCCTGCAGCAGCTTGATGAAATTGTACCAAAGAAATGAGAGACTGAATGACTTTGTGCTTTTTGCTTTGCAACAAACAAATTTTCATCGGGAATTAAACAGAGCTGACTTAACAGAGGTGAGAATACTCGACTTTAGCTCTACTTTAATTAGTCCACTTCCTGATCAGGAAATTTTCCCCTTGTAGTTGTTTCAGTTTTTCTCTAAAACTGGACTGATTTGGCACAAACATGAAGTCAATGATAAGGACAAAATACTTAAATACTTACAAGATCTGAGAGTGCTGCCCAGTTAAAAAATTCCCTTTTCCCATTTGATATTCCGCAGTAACACACTTCCCGCCATTAAAAGAAGCAGGAATCCTTGCAATCTCATACCACATTCCCAAGAACTATTAACAGAGACAAACTGTTACTTTACTAGCTCACTGAGTAATCTGTGTACTTGTATGTTTATGTACATGTTACCTCTTGGATGTTGAAGTTCTGCTGCACATGTGGAACAGGGCAGTGACCACGTGCAGTGATCTGAGCTGAGACCAGAGGGAGCACCAGGAGGAGGAAGTACACAGCAAACATTCTTGCTTTTGGAGACATGGAAAGGTTACGTGTTAGAGAAGTCCACCTAGTCACAGGGTTCCTGAGTATTTCTGACCCATAATAAATGATGAAGACAAATTACATAAAATATCAACAATAACAAATCATTTAAAAACAAATGAATCAAACAGAAGTTAGTCAGCTCTATCACTTTCTTACCCGAGTGAAGATGTCAGGTGAGGGTCTGAGGTTGGATAAATCAGTCTGAGTGTGTCTCCAGGTCTTCAGGCCAACACAGGCGCTCACTTCTGCTGCTGATGGCAGGAGGCAGCTTTTATAGTCTTATCATGCGGACACTGACACAGTTTGAAGCTGCTGACTTCATCATAAGTTATATCTTGTCTTATTAGTGTCCTTTAGTTTTTACATCCATCTTCATAGAAATTTATCTTATCCCCTTGTTTTAACAAGGTCATCATGTCATACATGATGGATACACTGAGTTGTTCTTTTAACTTTAACCTGAGCTCCATCTTTCCTGGGTTTTAAATGTTTGAAAATGTAAATCTTGAATCTCCAATTAGCAATTATGTTTTCTATGTAGACTTATGAACATCTGCACTATTACTGTTTTATCTTCATAATTTCACAGTTTTCTAAAATAGGGCTAGAGAAGTGGACTTTAAATTTACATGTCTAATATAAAATAAAACTACGTAGAAGTCTGTAACTGTGAATTGACAGCTTTTCTTTGTAAGAATTTAGGAAATATAAGTGAATATGCTGTACAGAAAGTGTAAGGGAGGATGTAAAAAAGGGTTATTTAATTATTTTGCTTGTTTTTGTTCTTTTTTTTTTTTTGCTTTATATTGTAGTTGTTTGCTACTCTGAAGGAAAATTAGGCTATGGTCAATTTTATTAGATCAGATGAGTTCTGTGTTAATCATTTAAAAAAATATACCCCTTTTCCTGTCCCAAAAATGTTTTTAAATCACAGCATCTCAGTCATTTATGGAAAATTAATCTGTGATGAAGTAGGGTTAGAAGTTAAAATCGCTCCACTGGTGCCCGTTGTGGATCGTGTCCAATTTAAAATCTTGGTTCTTATTTTTGTGGCCTACATGGCCAGGTTCCAACCAAAGACTGTATATTACTGGACGTAGCTTCCGGTCTCTTCTGAATAGAGAAATGTGAAGCCAGTTGGGCGTGTCTTACCGTCGCCATCTTGCCGTGCCGTGTACGTCGTCACTCCAGGAAAATACTAAAATGGGCACAGCGCGGCCGCGGGGCAAATGATTGACAGCTGACGTACTGTGGGCTAAACGCTAACTGAGCTAACACGAAACTAAGAGGAGCTAACAAAGATAAGCCCCCTAAGCGGCATGGTTAAGGTAAGACATGCTTAGACTTGCAATTCGCTGACTAAAAACCGCCGTTGTGCGACTCTGTAACAAACTGAGACCTTATTAAGAGCAAAGAAGGAGCTAACTAGGAGCCTCCGGTCGGCAGGCGGAGCTTCCGGTCTGCCGCATGTCAATCATAAGGACACGCCCTTAATTATGTGTAATTTGAAGAATAAATAACATCTAAACGAATGAGTAATAAAAAATTCACCCCCCTCACAGTTGACATGAAGGTAAACTTGACCTAATAAACCTAAAATGATTTTTTGAACCAGGCTGTAAACCTGTTTATTTCTGCTGTGAAGTTGGCGTTTTTAACATGGGAGTCTATGGGGATTTGCTCGCTCTTGGAGCCAGCCCCTAGCGGATGAAGGGAATATTACAGAAAATGTCCATTTCTGGGTTGCATCACTGCTGGCCACCGGAGGTTGCCGCTTGGTTCCAACCTACATCCACGACCTAATCAAGTCCTACACCTCAACTTGGAATCTGAGGTCGTCTGGTCGCTTTAAAACTCGAGTAGACCGATCTTTCACATCTTTTCCCCCCATAAACTCCCTCCCAAGCTGCTCTCTCTGGACTCAGTAGATGTTTAAAAAGCTTCTCTGAACTTTTCTGTTTAGACAGGTATTCTAGTCCTACCTGACCAAATCTCAGTATTATTTTGTTTTAACATATCTTTTTCCGTTTTTCTGTTTCTATGTTCTTATGATAAGTAGGTTTTATCTTTTATATGTTCTGAGGTTTTATCGTTGTGAGGCAGTTTGTGACTGTGTCTGTGAAAAGCGCTACAGTATGTAAATAAAGTTGACTTACTAAGACGAGGCAAAGTCAAAGTTTATGTTTTGGACTGATGGCTTTAACGGCGTGATGGAGAAGCTGTTCAGGAGTTTCAGATCTGAGTGTCCAGCATCCTGCAAAATTCAGAATACAGAAAAAAAAAAAATCCTATTTTTGTCTTTCATCGATGATAAACGGGAAGCTCAATGCGTGATGCAAAGCTGGAAGCTCTCATTAGTTCTGTATAAAAACAGGCTCTTTTTCTGTTTGTGTGTTTATTACATTGCTGCTTTATGAAAAGATGCTTGGTCGAACTTTATCTGCTCCACACACTTAAAGTGAACTGAATGCCACAGTGTGCGTATTTAGCCCTTCATATTACTGAATGGTTGACAAAAAAGTTTCTTGTAGACAGTATAAATTCACTAAAGATCATTTATTCAGCCATATAATTCAGATTAGTAATTTCCAGTCATCCTGTCTATCACCATGTTGCCATAAACTGGTTGAATTAGCAGAAGCAACAGCTAATATGGCAAAAAGACAAGATGTCAAAAAGAAAAGTGTAAAGATGTTCGATGAAAGGAAACAGTTGCGCACTAAATTCACAAAAAGCGATTTTCTTTGTTATGTTTGGGTTTATTTAACTATAGTAGACATGGAGTGATAGGCTGCTGTTTTGTTTGTTTTTTAGACTGTAACTGGCCTCTGAAGGCTAGAAACAGGGACTTAGCAGCTCGTCTAGAAAAAAGAATTGGGATAAGACCCAAATTCAATGTGTTGCCCGAAGGCTAGTCTAGCTTAAAGGAAAAAGATGGGAGTGCTATAGGAGTGGGAGTCATTTTACCGGGAGTGGATTGATTTTTTTCTTTTTTTTTCAAATATCGATCAAAGCTTTTCTTCCTCGTAACTCCATGTCTGACCACCAGCCATCTTTATAAGTACTGCAGTCCCACACATGTTTGTTGTCGTAGCATTTACCCACGTTGTCCAACGTTTGACCCACAATGCCAATGCAATTTGTAGTCCACTTCCTGTCTTTGGTTTACTTGAATCGGACCGAGACCTGCGTTTGCAGACGGACCAAGTCCGGTTGTTTGTTCCGGATCAGAGTTCGTTTGCGCATTCACAACTCCCCTAAACGAAGCGGACTTTCCGAGCAAATGGACTCTGATTCGAATCAAAAAAGCTTTGTGAATGTGCCCTAAGTGCACCAATCGCGCTTGCCACATAAGGTAGGGAGGATGGAATTGATTGGGACAGCCATTTAAGGGGAATTGTGGCAGGCATCATCTCATCTAAATGGGGAACATTGTGCAAGAATGTCTGTCTGGTGGGATCATGTTCTTCGAGATAGAAAAACTGTAAAATGCTTTTAATTGTACGTTAAAAAAAAACAGATTAAAACACCTTTATACACCAGATGTGATAAACATCACACAAGAAGAGGGGATGAGAAATGTGTTGATGTGGTGGGAGACAGAACAGTTGAATGCCAAGACTGTGGATCTGCATGCAAAAGTAATGGTTAAAGGGAAATGTGTCTAAGAACCTAAAATATAACTTGTTTTCAATTCAAATGTTTAAATAAATAGGCATATTAAGAGAATTCATTTAAAACATTTGAAAATTACCATCTAAATATACATTCATGTCACATTTCATGGGTTTGTATATGGAGAAACTTTTCCAAAATTTTTTTGTGTAAATGATTGGCTTTATTTTATTTCATTGAGCCATTTTATGTTTTTTATATCTATTTTTAATTATGGCAGTTTCAGTCCTACTGTTAAGTTATCAGGAAGTGGTGCGGTGACATTTATTCAAGTTGTATCCCCCCCTTCAAGTTTCATCCTTTCAAACATAAGTTGGTTTTTAACAGCTAAATCTGATTGGTCCACCTTTACTTGCTTAACATTTCTCCATGTTTGTCTGGAGTCATGTTGTAATCATGTGATCAATGTAGCCCTACAGCCTGCAGTACTTTATAATCACATATTCCATCAAGAATGTCTCTACGTGTAGATTCATGTTGCTTCTGTTACTTTAAATTGACCTTTTTTGGGGGGAATATAATATCAGTTTTCCAGTTTGCTTGCTGATGTGATTAAAGCTATCACTCATCGTCTGATGCAGTTATCACTCCCTGCTGGTGTGTTTTGCCCGTCTTGACCTGCACTGTGTCATGTTGTTCTGTCACTAGATCATCATATCATGGACAGGAAAAAAAGTATATCAGTCAGCCCACACTGTTTGCTGACTGATGTCCCGGCTTTTTACAATAAATGCAAATCTGCTGTAATCTCATAAACTCTTTTTTCCATTTAATCATATTGTGACTTAATCACTTTGTGGAAGGACATTTTCTTTTGTTTTTTCTATGGCATTAGGTAAACATTGGGAACCTTAATGTTGGATGTTGGACTTACTTAATTCAATATGAATGAATGAATGAATGAATTAAATTTATTTATAAAGCACTTTTCATACAAATGTAGCACAAAGTGCTTTACATATTAAAATCAACATGTCAATAAAATGACAATTAGACAAACAGCTACACAATTCTCTACCTCCACACACACACACACACATGCAAACACCCTCCCTCAGTATTTGTTATAACTTAATAAATATAACCTGGCTTGTTGCTGCTGTGAGGAATAGTGGACATTGGTTGTGCACAGATGCTTTTGCTTTGCCAGCAGCTTTAAAAATTGAGTTAAATTAACCCAAATTATTGATATTCAATAAACCTTCATGTTGATGCAGCGTGATTAAAACATGTTTTAACTAATTTGAGTTCTTGGAACCTTTTAAACCTAAACAGTTTTATCATTTTATTCCAAAACTATCCAATAACTTTTACTCCAACACCATTTGGTCACTTTTGTATAACACATGATTTCCTCCACATTACATGGTAGTATGGCCTTCCCGAATATATCAATTCAATGTAGTATTAATACCCCACCTGTGTATTGGAATATTCATGCATACAATTTTCTATTCCAGGAATTATTGTAAGTATATAATAGCATGTACACACCTGGTAAGCATCAATGCATATCACAATTAACAGATGGGGAGGGACTCGTGGGATTACATGGACATTTAAGTCTTGGTGAAGAAAAGAACAGAAGGCGCATGCTGCAAGAGGGAAATATGTAACCAACCCCATCTACCAGAAAGCAATTAGCCAGAAAGCGCATTTGTGAGGTCAAACACTGATGTTGGATGAGAAGGCCTGGCTCTCAGTCTCCGCTCTAATTCATCCCAATGGTGTTCTATCGGGATGAGGTCAGGACTCTGTGCAGGCCAGTCAAGTTCCTCCACACCAGACTCTGCCATCCATGTCTTTATGAAACCGCTTTGTGCGCTGGTGCACAGTCATGTTGGAAGAGGAAGGGCCGAGCTCCAAACTGTTCCCACAAAGTTGGGAGCATGGAATTGTCCAAATGTCCTGGTATGCTGAAGAATTCAGAGTTCCTTTCACTGGAACTAACGCTGCCTTCACGTGGTATCGTATTTATGTAAATACTATGTCTGACATGAAAATTGCTTTTGAACATCCACTCATGTCATAATTTCCACTAAAAAAGCTGGAAAATTTTTGTTACCCGAATTGACCTTTGACTTTTCAACATGGCGGAGAGCAATAAAAAAAATCCTGAATAGGATGCATTCCATTAAGTGCATTGTTTTAAGTTCTCTGCTGCTGTTATTTGATTGTAGTCTGCATAATTCTGTGACGTACAGAACTTTAATTCCATTGCAATTTAGACTTCATTTTGTGTTTAAAAATATGGTTATTGTTTGGTTTACCACCTCAGAGCAGATGCTAGCTAGCAGCTATCTGGCGAGTCAGTCAATCTTAATAAGTGGATAGGATCATCTTTCCCATACCACATGAAGGCAGCATAAGGGGCCAAGCACTGCTCCTGAAAAACAACCCCACACCATAATCCCCCCTCCACCAAACTTTACACTTGGCACAATGCAGTCAGATAAGTACCTTTCTCCTGGCAACCGCCAAACCCAGGCTCATCCATCAGATATCCAGATTTCTACCAAGCAAAAGCAAGTTGCTGGTAATTGGAGATTCAAGATTTTGATTTTCAAAAATATAAATAAACCATTAAATACAGTATGGATCTCAGGTTGAGGCTAAAACAGAATCTCAATGAATCCATAATGTTTGAAATGCTGACCTTGTTAATACAGTGAAATGAAGAAGATAAAATTCTATAAAGATAAAGAAGGTGACAGAACATGTCATTGTTGCCAACTTAGCAACTTTGTCGCTATATTTAGCGACTTTTCAGACCCCTCTAGCGACTTATTTTCAAAAAAGCGGCGAGAGACAAATCTAACGACTTTTCCTGGTGATCATGGAGACAGGTAAAGTTTGTATCGCTCCACCCATTAATCGGGAAGTGCCTGCTGTCAGCCCCTCCCCTCCCTGTTACCCGGCATTCACGCTGCTCCTGCTCCCTTTGCCGACAGCAGCCCCTCTGAGCTGCGGTGAGATGTCCACGCCTTCTCATCCAGATTATTTCCCATGATGCCTTGTGGCACAATTGGGTTTTCTTTGCATCATGACTCAAATGTGTATGTCACCCCTTCAGTACCCTTGTTAATGACCATAGCATGTTAAAAATAAATATATGGAATGCCAGTATATGGTACTGTACATGCGCAAAATTAATGGTCTGGTCCGGTGATGTCATTTAGCGATTTCTGACGACTTTTGGACCAGCCGATAGTGACTTCTGTCCTTGAGGATATGGCAACAGTGCATGCTGTAAAGACTAAAGAACACTAAAAGCCAGTAAGCTATCACTTATGAGGTCAGCAGCCTCAAAATCTGGTCGTATCTGTATGACAAGATTATAAAAGCTGCGTCCTGCCGTCAACAGCAGAAGTGAGAGTCTGTGTTGGCCTGAATACCGGGAGACACACTCAGACTGTTTGATCCTACCTCAGACCTTCACCTGACATCTTCACTTCACGTGGGTAAGGAAGAGAGAGAGAGCTGACTAACTTCTGCAGCAGGTTATAATGTGGTTCCATTGTCTGACTCTTTCATCTTAAATGATTCATTATTGTGAGGTTTATAGTCTGTAGTCCGTATAGGCTGACGACTGTCACTGTTTTCTGAACCTGATTCCTCATGCAAATTAACAAACTGTGATGCTGAGGGAACCTATAGAAACAGTTTCTTGTGCTATCATTCCACCATATACATCATCCTTAAATTGAACTAGACCCCTTTAGGCTTCAGCGTGGGCCGGTCACATTTCGATTTAGAACAACAGCGTGTAAACGATATACACAACACAAGTATGTGATAAAATGGGGAATGTGCTTGTGAGGTGAGACAAATGCTTGCTTTTAAGATGTGTTTACAATATTTTGACTTTCATATTTCATTTTGCAGTAGATAGGGGGCTCTTTGCATTTTGTATGAGCAAACTGGATTTGTGTGTAAAGTTTTGAGAAATAGACAAAGAGCTTTGAAATGTGTGGAAGCCAATTGAAAAAAGTGCAAAAATAAAATGTTTTTCTGAAAATTTGTGTGATGTTTTATGTTTGTCTATGAGAGAAGTGGACATTGTCACTGATTCAGTGTGTTCCCTTTCTATAATTGTGTTTTCAGTTTTGCTCTTCAGTATTCTGTACATGCGTGCTAGTGTTTAGTCAAAAGCTTAGTTGTGTTTATTCAATAAATGGTATGTGTGTGTCATGTGAAAATATGGCTGTTTTTACCAAATGAAAACACAAGTTCCATTTTGTGAACATGTTAGGAGATTTGATGGCATAGAGTTGTTTTGCAAACGGATGTCAGGGTTTAGTCATTTGTGTGTGATGTTTGGAGTTTTGTGTGTGCAGTTTTGAAAATAAAAAAAACGTACAGTTTTGAAAAACGTGTTTCGGCAATTGAAAAAAAAACTGTATCTAAATTCACTGTTCTAAATAAACATGCTCAGCTTGACAATTTTGAAGTAAGCAAAAAGTAAACCAAAAGTATTTAAAACATTGTTTACTTGAGTAAACTGATGCATGTGTTCACAGTCAATTATGTGCTCTCTCATCTTTTACTTGTGTTTTTTGCAAGTTGACAAAAAAAGTGATTGACAATTTGATATGGAATTTGACAGTCATCGTTTAGGGATTGCAAAAGCACGGCCATCTTGATTGCCTTTGTGTGTACTGTTTACAAATGTGTTTAATCATTTTCAAAGTGTTTTGTTTGGTATTTTACAAAAAGTCTGAAGCTGATTTTGTGATCAGTGAAACCAGGGCTTTTGTTTTGAAATTTGAGTATGAAGTTTGTCCAACTGTGATCTGTCCTTGATTTTTGTGCCCAAGCAAAGTGAAAGTAATATATGTACCCACAGTACTCTAAAAAAAAACTTCATATTTTGATCAGGGCTGCCTGATTATGGAAAAAAATCATTATCACAATTATTTTGGCCAATATTGAAATCATGATTATTCAAACGATTATTTTCTAGTGACACGATGCATTAATTTAGCATTTCTTTCTAAGGTTCCTAGCACTAAAAATAATATAGTATGTACCTTACAGCTGTATCGAAATATTTGCAAAATAAACGATGTATCCAGCTGTTTTGCAATTTCTCTACACTCTCAAAAATAGAGGTATGAGACAGGAACATTTCTGTACATGTAGGTACATTTTTTTTACAAATGTTCTCTCAAATACAATATTAAGGCGTACCTTTAGAAAAAGGGTCCAAAGTAATATAAAGTACAAATTTGTACTGCTTCATCCCGAAGGGTACCTGTAGCATTGAAAAATGTGCGTAGCTTGTACAATAACTATAATTAGCAGTACTTCTAAACAGTAGTATGATTATAATTATATTACGATTTTCATAATAATTATAGTAATCATAGTAATAGTTATATGTATAATTATATATGTGTTTGACCTAATATTTATATAACAATTATTCATTTATTATTCGCATCTTTGATTGTTGTCTTAATCGCCATTTTATTGACTTTTATCTATCATTTTTAATTGGTTTAATTTTACTTTAACTGGTACAGCTTGATAAGGTACAAAAAGGGACCAGAACCGAAGGGTAAAGAAATGTCTTTTAAAAAGGAACACCCCCAGCGACAAGCTTTGTACCCTTTTGAGTACAAATTGGTCCCTCTATTTTTGAGTGTGTTTGAAAAAAAATAAATATACTTATTCATTAAAAAATATCTCAAAATGAACTTTGTTGAGCTTTAGTGCAATGCTAGCACATTCAAAATCTAACATTGTTGTTAATGACACCCAACAAACTGCCTGGGATAACCTCGGAATATTTTTTAGAAATTGTGTTTGGAGATTGTTCGACACCAAAATTGGATCATGATTAAATTTTGATTAATTGTACAGCCCTAATTTTGATGTAATGTTGCACTTATTATTGAAGTTAAAGAAAGATGAAAGATGATCATGCAGGTCTGAATTAAAGCAAATCATTTTATTCTTTCCAATAATCACAACTTATGTAACATGTTATTAACAAAATAACTGATTAAGTATTAATCTCTTTCATGGTAAAAATTTAAAGACAGCGCCAGTGAAACAGATGAAGATGTCATGCAGCAGACACAGGATCTCCATCAGTTCTTTCTTTGAGTCTGGGCGCCACAGCTCTGATCTGTGTCCGTCATCACGTTGCTGTTGATTCCACGATTCAATAAGAGCTGTTTGGCATCACGTATTTTTGTGGATCCAGGAAAGGCGTACGGCTGAGAATCCAGGCATAGTCCAAGTGAGTATCGAAGTTGTTCTTGCACTGGTACACAATAGCATACGTCTCATAGTCAGTATCCAGAACCCAGTATGGGCGGTAGGGCTTACCTGGGAACAAAGAGAAAGACAAAAACAAAATGAAGAAAAAATATGACTAATGACTTAAATCAGCAAATATGAACAAAACTATTTTTATTAAATTCACTAATTCAGTATCAGCCAATACTGTCCTTCAAAATGACTAAATGTAATCAATTTGAGTGAAACGCCACAAGTTGTACATTCCTGGTTCGCTCTGTTCTTATGTCATATTAGTTTAATAGTAATTGGTACCATTTATCTACATTATGACAATAACAGGCAAAAGATGACAAAGCAATGGAAGAAGAGCGAAAGAAGAAATACAGTTGATCCAGAAAGAAACACTTACTTTTTGAAAACTGGATGAAGAGTTTGGCTGCTTCTCCGCTGTCACTAAACCTCATATTCAATGTTGAAGTCAACCACTGTCCATTTCTGTGACATTTTACAAAAGCAAAGCAAAAAACAATTACCACACTGGCCTTTAAAACCAAAACTGGGTTTATGGGCACCTAGAAAAATTTTATTTAAGGGCCCCCACGACTACAACAGTACTCAACTATCACTTGTGCTTGATCATTTCATATACTACACCCATTCATTTGTTGTGGTTGTTTTTGTTTGTTTTGTTTCTTTTCCTCTCTACTTTTCCCTTCTCTCCTCTGTCCACCCTCTCCCTTATGTTGTCCCTCCAGGAAGTTGTGATACTGTGATTGCAACTATCAAAACAAATACAAAGGGGTGAAATATATACAATAAAATGATGTAGCTATTCCAAATTTCTCATTGACCAGGAAAACATGGTTTTCTGCTTGAATGATTTAAAATTTGTATGAAGGACGGGCAATATAACACTGGAAAAAATGGAACTTTGGATCACATTTTTAAAATTGTGTCAACCTGTCACGTCTAATTTTGTTAGTTTTTCTCAAACTGAATTTATGATTCAGTTGAAACCATAAATTTTGATTTTCTGAAAATCTATTTTTTACATTAAAACAAAGAAATAAATGGCTTTGATCCAAAGTAAAAAATATAATTCATAACAAAGAAACAATTTATTTACTTTGTTACAACTTTTTATTTATTTTTTTCTATTTTGGAATAAACTTAACAAATTGTTGTAATTCTTTAACATGCTTTTATTTCTTGTTGAATTTCCAATTTAAGACAAAGTATTTACTTATATTTTACTCAATACATTATATTTAGTACCAAGCTTAGGTACTTAATGTATGAGTCTCTGACTAAACAACAACATTAACAGAATTTCTCAACAACTTCCTCTGAATGTAAACATAACAAAGGCAGTAAATTACATAACTCAAATTTATAGGATAACAATCATAAAAGGTTAAATTCCTGCTGAATTTGTATTTCCCATGAGCCTTTGTGGTCTGGATATGAGTTTTGAAAATAGCCTCCTTTGTTGTTCATGCACTCTGAAGCTGAAACAACTTACAAAATTCACTTTGAATGAAAGTAAAAACTTATTTTGGACTATTAAGAGTGTGATTTTTAAATTTATTCAACTCAAAAACATTAGATTTAATCACCAAACTAAAATAATTAAGTTAGATCAATGTAAATGGGTCCTTCATATCAACTGCAGCCCAGATATTCTTTTTACAGTGAAGCTTGGCTTCAGCCTATACCTTTTCGGTCGCTGCACAGTGGCATTATTGTTTTTGTTTGCAATGGTGTGTATCTGAGACATTTTTTTAATTAAATGAATTTTTTGAAAGAATGGTCTTTGGTTGATTCTTTGTTAATATTTGTGTTTGCAACATTCCAACTTCCTGCAGGGACAACTGTCCAGCAGTTATATGTAAATATAATAAAGCAATAAAGCAATTTATAAAAAAGGACAAGAATCAAAAAGAATATTATAGATTCAAGGGGAGCCATCAAAAAGGCTCCTCTTAAAGCAAATTTGTTCAACCCGACACCTCTGCCAGTCCATCATTCTGCTGTCATGATGCTGGAGAGGACGAGTATAAATAAATGATTATTTTAAGAAAATAAAATAAAACAGCACCTGATTATCAAAACAGTTAGAATACCTCAATACTTACGAAAGCTGACTGTGCTGCCCGGTAACGTAAGCGTTCCCTTCTGCCATCCGATATTCTGCGTTGACACATGTTCCGAAATCAAAGTTATTAGGGATCCTTGAGATCTCATACCAGGTTCCCAAGTACTGTTAACAGAGACAAGCTGTTATTTTACCAGCTCAGTGTAATCTGTATACATGCATGTTTTATGTATGCATTACCGCTTGGAGGTTGAAGTCTTGCTTCACATGCAAATCAGAGCAGCGGCCCGGGACTTCCACCTGAGCTGAGGCCAGAGGGAGCACCAGGAGGAGGAAGTGGACAGCAAACATGGTTGCTATAGGAGACATGGAGAGGTGACATGTTAGAGGAGAAGTTCACCTGTTCACAACTTCCTGAGCAACTTTGATCCATACAGTAATAAATAATAATAATATATATATTAAAAAGACTAAAAACCTCACCAACTATTTAAGACAAGAGAATCAAACAATAGAACCACATTATAACCAACTGTGTCATTTTCTTACCCCAGTGGAGTGAAGATGTCAGGTGAAGGTCTGAGGTTGGATCAAACAGTCTTCGGGCCAACGCAGGCTCTTGCTCCTGCTGCTGATGGCAGAAGGCAGCTTTTATAGCCTTATCATGCAGACATTCCTAGATTTTTAGGCTGCTGACCTTGTCATAACCTATAGTTTGTCTTATTAGTGTCCTTCAGTTTATCTCATTTATTTCCTCTATTAACAAGGTCATCATTTCAAACGGTGGACACACTGAGCTGTTCTTTCAGCTTCAACCTGAGCTCCATGTGTAATGGTTTATTTCTATTTTTTTTTTAATTAAATCATGAAATTAAATGAATGATGAATTAAATCTGCAATTAGAAATGTATTCTCTTTGACTTGCAGTTTTTCTCAACTGTTTACACACAAATTCTGGTACTTGATGCACAATGACCACAACAGTTCCAAACCCCTGAACCAATTCCACGAAAGCACATCTGCTACTTTACACTCAAATTGCACCTATAAAACACAAGTTTTTAAAAACATTAGACACAATTAAATGCCTTGAGCATAACTGCTTTCAGAAAAACTCATTTTCACAGAGAACACACTTCCATTCACAACTCTAAAGGTAACTGCCCTTCGTTGCTCATTGACTCATCACATGGGCAAACACCTGTCAAACAGGATTACAATTGGCAAGCAGAGCCTGAAGAAACTAGGAAACTTATGCACAGCAGGGATGGATCATGCCTGAGTTATTTCTCATATTCATTTATTTTTGTTATTTCTGGGTTGTATATACTTTTGTGATTGAAAGTTTACACCTATTACAGTTTTTACACCATTGCTAAAACACATTTTATGAAACCTTCACTCCTTTTCTCAAACCCTTAAACACAAATCCAAAAATTCAAACGACATTCTCAAAACCACTGACTTTTCCATCAAAATTGAATAATCACCTCAAAACCAGTTCTCCTGTTTTAAACCAAACTCAGATCATACACACAGCAAGTAAAAACATATCCACAAAGGGGTGTTGATTAGACACTACAGCAATTAATTCAGGACACATCACCCAGGGCGTGGATTTAACAAAAAACGGTTAATGCATTTTTCAATTGCTTACACACATTTTCAAAGCACTTTGTCTATTTCTCAAAACTTGACACCCAAATCCAGTTATTGCTCACACAAAACGCAAAAAGTCCCCTATTGAGAGCAAAATTAAACAGTACTTAAGATATTGTAAACACATCTGAAAAGCAAACATTTGTCTCACCTCACAAACACATTTCCCATTTTATCACAGACTTATGTACATTATTTACACACTGTTGCTCTAAATCTAAAGCTCTTTTGTTTTTATTGATTTTCTCCATATATATAATTACCATATAAGAGCGAAAATAGCATGCAAATAGAAGTCGACACAAGCAATAAGGGAACCAAAAATGTTTTATTTCCTTAATAAATCTGTTGGTACTGTGGATGCAGCATTGTGTAGTACTACAATAGAAAAATCAAAGGAAAGTACACTCATCACACATGGAATGGACTAAAGCTCCCTCTTGTTGTTTGTTATCTATTGTTCAAGACAGTTAGTTTGACCTTTGACTTATTTATAGGCCTACGTCATTGAATGTCACATATGTCATAGAATCAGCAGAGTGTGTTCAGTGGGATGCTGCGTCAGGATCGCTGTAGGACGGAAAGGTTCAGACATTGACTCCTGCCAGCAGCATCAATCTGAATAACAAGACTGATTGATTGATTATTATTTTTACACTAATCTTTGTTATGTTGTATTCATGTTATATTGTTTGGAAGACCAAAAAAAAGAGAGAGAGAGAGAGAGTCTATCACAATGCTGAATTTCCCTCCTGGGATAACTAAAGTATATAAAAAAATAAAAAAAATCATCCAATTTCCATTTCATGCCAAAGAGTGATTGGTGGGTAGTCAGTAAAGCAGTCATTGTTTACACCTGTGAGGACAGAGTTAAGGGACTTATATTGATAGTTTTCAGTCATGTGACCTGCCGGGAGCCCTGGCGAGCAAAAGATAACAGGGCGCAACGGGTCTGAGTAGACAGACTACAGAATAATTGTTTAAATCAGCTGTCAGTCGCTGAGATGGAAAGACACAGAAATAAGTTGGAAATGTTGGACCCTTGTGACCCGTATAGAGCAGTGGCTGCTGTATACGAGCCCTTAAACATAGCCGTGTCCCTGCTGAGTCTGCATTCAGAGATATTTACGTCTATCTGGTTGAGAAGACATCACCGTACACCGCTGCCAGAATAAAGGTATGTAAGAGCACCGACAGTTCTCACTAAAAACTAATATTCAAACAGAAATAACAGAAATAGAATAATTTCCTCTCATTTTAACTTATTATAACCTCAGGTTTAGAAAGGATGGAGCGCTATGAACACGTAAATGTAGGACATGCTGGAAAAACAAAAAATATAATTTGAAATATCAATGTTACATCTTGTCTTTGTGCTATTCAGCTGAATATGAGTGCAACGGGATTTCCACGTCCCTCCTTTGGGAGTTTATTTGGCATGCAACTTGGCTCGTTATGTCTGCAAAACTGAATGACAGTGCTTGAAGTAATTCAGATGACGTTGGGGAAGACATGCCTCTAACAGTTGCATGCCAGCAGCTCTTGAGGAATAGACTAGGACACAGAGCAGGTGCCCGTCATGCAGAAGTTGGGGAGATTGATTCCAGGTTTTTCCAGGCAACATACAATCAAAAAATCTAAAAGGATTTAGGCTCCGTCAAAATGAGAAGAACTGTGGATTGCATATATAAACTGAGTGGATATTAAAAACGTAATATAGTCTGTATTTTTGTGCACATACGATCTAATATGGGTGTGATTTTTTAGAGGACTTGTTGATTTTACATTGCACAGTTTTACGTGTCATCAGCACGTAATTTGAAGCAGAAAAATTTGTGTCTGGGGACACAAAAAGCTTCCCCATTGACTTAACATTGTGCAGCTTTTGAAGCAATATGAGTAAAACTGTTTGTGCTCATTTCACGTTTTTTTGTGAGATCAGGTTGGAAAAACTCCTCTGTTGGATTCAGGAAGGGACTGTAGGTTGGGAGGAAAACCCTGATAAAGCGCTGACTGTTGGTGAACTACTCGCGTGTCAGGACAGCATGGTGAAAACTCATGTCATCCCAGTATACAATCCAAATGTATACTGTAAAACAGAGGTGGAAATTGTGGAGTCAACAAGTCTTTCCCATGTCATGTCACTGAACCAGGTGAGTCCAATCAGCCCAATTTAATTCATTGTGCTGATTGGACTCACCTGGTTCAGTAGCTGGGCAGAACAAATACATACATGACATGGGAAAGACTTGTTGACTCCACAATTCCCGCCTCTGCTGTGAAGACATTAAAAGTAGCATTGTCATGGATATAGGAATATAACGCTTACCGGTAAAATGGTTAACCAGGATAAAATTCCCAAATATTAGTAATACCTAGGGATGATGAAAACGAAGCCTCATGAGACAATGAGACATTTTGACACAGCTGCCAAGAGATCAACACGAACTCTTGAGACATTTGAGACAGTCAGCATGAGCTACATCTGCTGGCTGTGGATGTGTACTGCAGCTGAGGAAGCGCTGCCTGGAGCTGTCTTGTCTCTGGCTCGGTGTATAATAAAAGATACGTTGTCAACCTTCTGTTAGTGTGTCCTTTGTAGTTAATATCTTGGAATTATCCTCTGTGATAAATTAAGTATTTTTCAATAAATTCCCAAGCGATTGGAACCCGTATTAAGCATTGACAGATTAATAAACCCAGTCCCTTCAAGATTCGACACTCGCAGATGACGTAATGAGGCCTCGGTTAGTGTGGTCACGTGGCCTTTGACATGCTGAGACATTCACCAAAACAGTCCTAGCAAGACTTCCGATTCATAAGATTGAGGCGGAGTTGAGCAGACAGGCTGGAGCATAACATCCCTAGTAATACTATTTCAAATTTGAATTATTGTTACAACTGTGACTGATTACTGCACTTTGAAAAACGCCCAGTGATGCTGCTCATTGGCTGGAAAAGCAGTAGCAGTCGCAGTTTGCAATGTGTAATTTATGAAAACATGGTGGAAGGCAACAAAGGCAACCACATTGACAGTTCTCTTGAGATTTAAAAAGGACAAAGTAGACATTTAGACCCATTTTGGATATTTTTAAAGATGCTGGTGGGTATTTCTATACTGTAATACCGTGATAAAATGATAACCCTGATCATTTTGGTCACAATAATCATGATATAAAATTTTCATATCATTATATCCCTACATGGAAATTACTCACAGTATAGCATTTTTTAACCTTAAAGGTGCCATGACATCAAATTTCACTTTTCTGGGGTTGTGGGTGTATAATATGATCTATTGTGCACTGATGAGGCCATGTGAATGTCCAGAGTGAGAATCAAAGTTCCTGTTTATGGTCTGTCAGCTTTGTCTCTCTGCTCAGAAACAGTTTAATCAGACAGCAGGCTATCATTCTACGTAATTTAATTGCTCCAATAAGAGCACACTATCAAGTAAACAGCGCCCCCCCCCCCCCCCTTTCTCTCTCTCTCCTAACGGTTTATGCACCGTCCGCTCCCCCCTACCCTCCCTGTCTGATTCTGCTTCGTGTATGGAGCTAGTAGTAACTTCTCTGCAGTCAGGTCTGGATTTTCAAAAAAAATGGATTTAAAAGCAAACTTCTGCAGGAACACTGAGGGAGGGGGCCACAACCTTGTCATTACCTGTAAGTTTATTTATTTTCTAAATGCTGTCTTGTCTGAAAAACATAGCTCACTATCTGAACTGCCCATGTTGCTAGCAGTTAGCCTTTAGCAAACTCCGACCGCAGCTTGACCTAGATTCTCCAAATAAGGTCATAGCGAAATAAGGTGTAGCCAATCAAAATGAAGTCAACGTGGTCTCCGGGTAAAGCTCCATATCATCACCGGACCCAACTGTATTACTGAGGAAGTGAGGTCTGGCGTTTCAAAACAATACTCCGCTGTAAAAAATGCCGTTTTTTTCTTTGGAGTATTTACATATAAAGTAATGCCAACAACATAAACTAGTTTTTAACTGTTATGTCATCACTCCTTTAAAATCATAAACGATTTATTATTTTTTTAAACCTGTTCTCTTCTCTGAAAGTCCTGACTATGGTGGCCACAGAGAATCTGCTCGGATTAGGCTGAACTCTAGAGGTGGGTGATATTTTTGATACCGATTCGATACCAAGTAAATGCAGGATCAATATCACCGATACAATACCAATATTGATATCGACACTGATACTTTTTCATATTTAAGTTTCATGGATCCAAAGGATCCAAAAGACGCAGGATAGAATTTCACCAAACATTGTACGTGACAACAAAATAGTTTATTATCACAATCAACATTTTTCTTTAGGAACAGTGGAACAGTAACAAAGCAAAGTTTCCCATAACATTATAAAATTTCTATTTATTAATGGAAAACCCCTTGAGATGCAACATCTCATTTACAAGGGGGACCAAAAGACAAAAGACATAACAAGACCAGACACAATATATCACACCTAAACAAAACGTAAGATACAATACTACAGTAAGTGACAAACAAAATAAACCGTACAATAAGATTTAACACCAGACAATCACAACCCTCATATTTACGTCGCATTACAGTTCAAATAACTGAAATGTAGGTCCATCACGATTTATACAATTCAAACTTATGGTACATAAGGAGCAAGAAGAAAAGGAGAAGAAGCAGAAAAAACAACAACAAAAACTTTCTTCTTCCCCTCTCTCACTTTATGAAATAAAATCACAAAGGCAGACTGTTTTAAGGTGAGTAAAAAGTGAAGATCTGAAATGACGATAAAATGTAATATGTGTAAGAATGTGTAAAAAATATGTGTAAGAAATATCACTCAACACAACTTAAAACAAAATCTCCTGAAGTAGACGGCTGACAAACCACAACACGACTAAACTAAAGGATAAGTTTCTTTTTATTTAACCTGGATCTTATTTCTAGGAGTATATACGTCTATTTAGTCACTGGTAAAGTTTCTGCATCACTTTGAGTCCGTCGGAAGATATTATACTGAGTCGCCCTTCGGTGAACGTCCAGTATCATGGTGGAGACGGGGCAGCCACCAGATAAGGCATAATCTGCAGCAAAACTCCATCAGTACTTTATGTAGAATGAACGAACAAATGAGTACTATTGTCCTGTGAGTTCAGAGTTTTGCAATTTGTGTTATTTTTGTTGTCTGGGTAGGGAGCTGCTCTTATCAGCTGTACTACGGAAGCTCGCATCCCGAATGTGTGGCCCCGAAAAGTGTGTAGTCACCCTGATAACTAAGCTAAATCTGAACTCACGGGACAATAGTACTTATTTTTTCCTTCTTTCTACTTAAAGTATTGGCGAAGATCAAGGAGTTTTTGCTGCAGATGATGTGTTATAGTGGCTGCCCCGTATCTCCCATTTTACTGGAGGAACACCGAAGGGTGACTCAGTATAATATCTTCCGAAGTACTCAAAATAATGCAGAAACTTTACCAGTGAGTAAATGCACGTATATACTCCTAGAAATAAGGTCCAGGTTGAAAAAAAAGAAACTTTTCCTTTAACACACAACAGACATTACACTGTATTTTCCTATAATGTGAAAGGAGCAACGTAATATTGTAAATAGTTTCAAACTTGTTTTTTTTCTCAAATCAAACAATACAAGAAGAATAAGAAATTTCTTACCTTCAGTGAACTTCTGGCTTCAAACAAAATAAAATAAGGGAAAATTAAATGAAGTGAAAATAAAGATATAATACATTAAGGGCCAACAGGTACCTGCATGTCTGTTTGGCTGGCGCTGCTGAGCCACGTGAAGGTGTCGCAACAAGGGGGGTGCACTGCTCCATGCTGTGTGCAATCA
Organism: Atherinomorus stipes; assembly: GCA_023101725.1. Taxonomy (NCBI): domain Eukaryota; kingdom Metazoa; phylum Chordata; class Actinopteri; order Atheriniformes; family Atherinidae; genus Atherinomorus; species Atherinomorus stipes. The sequence goes on from JALJCO010005188.1 coordinate 34,267, forward strand.
GTGCGTGAAGAAAAGCTCGAGTATTGATCTCTTTATACAAGCATCATTCAATGTCAAAACCAGCGTATCAATATTATCGATATTAGGATCGATCCGCAAACCTCTACTGAACTACTGCCCTGGGCTCTGTGGTACCTTCCCTTGTTGATGGGTGGCCCATCCTGGGCATATCCTCCAGTTGTGATAAGCGGGGCAGAGACACAAAACAGCACAATTCATTGTTACCATCATTGTTATTACTACTATTATTATCACGATTAGTAATGGTGAGAATGGTGGTGGTAGTATTATGTTTTTATATTCATTATTCATATCTATTGATTTTTCTAGTCGTTGTTTTTCTATATATTTATATTATCTACATAATCTATATTATTATTTATTTACATTTATGTTTTTTGTTTTTTTATCTATACATTTACTTTCTTTCTGTTTTTGTCTGCCTTTAATGGGTTTGTTCTGGTTTCATCACACAAATTAGGTACATAGAGCACCTGCACCTTAACACCCAATATTTTTGTTTAGATTTGTAATGTCCCGTTAAACATTATTTTGATTTTGCACTGTATATGCATACACTGTTCACGGATTCACTCTCTGGACAATAAAAAACCATAAAATCCTCGACTGAACTCTTTGCTCTGCTTCCCTCATTGTCATATCATGCTCAAGGACGTGGTGTAATATAGTAGTATATAGTATTGTATTGTATATTGCCTGAATTTAATTTGTAATGATTGTTATTGGTCTTCCTTGGCCTGGGCCTCTTCCTTCAGCCTCTTCCTCGGCTTATCCACCATCTCCTCTCATACAAACTCCTCTGTCTATGTATATTTCCATCCATAGTGGATGAAAGCACAGGTGCCGTCCATTCCCTCTGAACTGGCATTTATCCAGCCCAATGTCTGATCACATAATCTGAGACATGTGTGGTCAGTTTCGAATTGTTGTGTGTCAAAGTTGTGACAGTTGTGTTGGAGTTGTTCACATTTTGCTGCCAGTGTTTACAATTTTGCAGCACGTGTATTACAGTTGTGTTTAGTGACTGAGAATGTGTTTAAAGGAATAGTTCACCCACAGAATGATTTAACTTTATTTTCCACTTACCCTCATGGTTACCAAGACTCTGGAGCACTTTTTTAATATCTCAAATGCAGCCGGAGATCAGGACGACTTCTCGTTTCCACCCAACTTTGATTTAATGGAGTTCGATTGTGCCCGAGCCAAAAAGGTCCATAAAAGTCCACAAAAACTTGTCAATATTCCTCCATACTGCTCATCCAATGTAATCCAAGTGTCCTGAGTGGGTAGTGTCCAGAATTTACTCGAAACAACATCATTTAGTATATTTTTAGAGCCTAATCAGTAGTACATCTCACTTTCGCGAAGCGCACATATGCGCGTTCACGAAACTACAGAAGCCTCGATGTTCAGAGCCTACTCTGCCGATAATACAAGCGTAGAAGAAGAAATAAGCTGTTTACATTGTGCTAAGAGCACCAGAGCTGCAGACAAACCGGGACAAACACAGAAGGGGTTGGATATAAATTTAAAACAAAGGAAGAAAGAAAAAGAGAACGCGCGATCTCGTCTGTCGCGCCTTCAGTAGTTTCATGAACGTGCATCGGCATGCTCGCAGGAGATGCGATGTACTCCTATTTAGGCTCTAAAAAATGTACTAAATGGCGTAGTTTCGAGTAAATTATGGACACTATCCACACAGGACACTTGGATTACATTGGACGAGCAGTATGGAGGAATATTGACACGTTTTTGTGGACTTTTATGGATCTTGTTGGATTTGAGATATTAAAGATCTCCTTCCACTGAAAACCAGTTTAACTGGCTCCTTCTGAAATACGGAGGGGTCACCCCTAGTTACATACACATGCTGTGCTTGCTAGTGGTGCATTACCTCCACTGGCTGTTTCCTCTTCATAGAAACAATACAGAGAAGGGAGCAAATCAGGAAAAGCCTTTCGCTTCTACGTCACATCGAAAATGGTGTTGCCCACGTGGGTTTATATCCGCTCATTGGAAGGCAGGTAACCCTAGAAGTGAAGACGGCGCGACTGAAGCTGCGGAGTTGAGAAGCTAAGTTAGCAAACTGTTTTCTAGTTCTGTGCTCTGTTACACACACAGAGCGGGGGGAGGAGCTTCCTTCATAGGAGGGAGCCAATCAGACGGAAATTCATGAGAAGGACCCGGAAAAGCCTGCCGTTGGACCACAAGCATCTCTTGTAGCATTCAAATACAGCTGAAAACAAAGCAACCAGAAAGTTTTTTTAAACAAAAACGATGCATAATGCATTCAATAATAATGAAGAACACAGAAATATTAATGAAATGACCATGGAAGTAAATCTTTAAAAAAAAAAGTGCTCCAAAGTCTTGCTCACCATGAGGGTAAGTGGAAAATAAAGTTAAATCATTCTGTGGGTGAACTATTCCTTTAAGGTTTTGCAGAAAGGAGCAGATGAAATTTGTAAATAGTGTCTATTTACAAATAGACACTACAAAGAAATTGTAGTGTCTATTACACTACAATTTATTACAAAGAAAACTGGTTCATCTACTGTTTAATGCAGGACAGCTTCTGTTTACATCACGTAATCCAATCCAAACTAATCCAACTTTATTTGTAGAGCACTTTAAAAACAACACAGTTGACCAAAGTGCTGCATATAACTAACAAATAAAATACAAATTACACAAATAATACAGAAAACATAAGCAAAAAAAATCGCTAAAAACAGTTTTAAAAAAAGTCAACTGTCAATCAGAGTAAGAACGCCAAAGAGATAAAATGCGTTTTCAACAAAGTTTTAAAAACAGGAAATGAATTTGCTTGCCTAATATTTAGCGGAAGCTCATTCCACAGTCGCGGAGAAACCACTGAAAAGGCTCGGTCACCTCTCAGCTTCCTTCTAGTTCCAGGAACTACAAGCAGAGTCTGATCTGTCGACCGCAGAGAGCGCGAAGGGGAGTAGAATACGGGAAGATCACACAGGCACTGAGGGGCCAAACCATGAAGACATTTAAAAGCAAATAAAAGAATTTTAAAATCAATGCGAAAGTGCACAGGGAGCCAGTGAAGGGACTGAAGAACGGGGGTTATGTGGTCAGATTTACGTGATCCAGTTAAAAGGCGAGCAGCAGCATTCTGGACCATCTGCAGTTGTGTGAGTGAGGTTTTGCTGAGTCCAGAGTACAGTGCATTACAGTAATCTAAATGAGTTGTGATACAAGCATGAAGTAAGATTTCAAAGTTATGCCGAGATAAAACTGGTTTAACTTTGGCAAGTTGCTGCAGCTGGAAAAGTTGGGCCTGCCTGGATGTGCTTTTTTCATTTCATCAATGAAAAAAGCACAAAAGAAAAAACATGAAGCTGCATCAGGTCCTAGTGGTCTTGGATGGATCAAATTTCTATCAGAGCCTGTATGCATTCTTCTGCGACTGACTGTCAGCCATTTCTCCTGGCCTGTTGTCACACACAAACATTTGTTTTGGTTGTGTTTGCCCACAATGCCCGACATTGAACCCTCAATGACCTTTGCATTGTAGCCCACTTCCTGTATTTGGTTCACTTGAAGTGGACTGAGAGCTAGATTTGTAGGTGGACTGTGGACTAGAGTTCACTTCCTGATCATTGGAGGAGGTTGACCTGAGCAGGGCATGCTGGGATGAAGGAGGGAGTTCTGAGACCTTTGTGGTCCAACTTCAGGGTGGAATGTTTGGAAATGTCTTATCTCAAGGTTGCAGCTGGGTTCTGTCTCCTCGCATTGTTTTGGTCTCTCCTGTCTTTTGTCCTTGTCCAAGGGAACAGAGTGTGTATTCGAATAGTAAATTGTGTTAGAGGTGAACAGTCTAACTCCTAACCAGGCATGTGCCTTGGGCTCTAGGGTTAGGTAGGCAGGCTGTCACAAATTGCAACCAGCACATCAAAGACAATGTATATGTGTAGGCAGGTGAGTGTCTGCTTAATCTAACAAATTAAGATCATAAATCACCATTAAAAATAATTTTACAGTCCCCAGACTCTCCAAATTACTTTTATATCTGATAACAACACAGTGCCATCGTTGTTTGAGACTGAGAAAGTGACAACTCAGACGCAGAGCTGTCTGCAGTGCAAAAACATCTTGCTCCAGAATCCACAGATATATTTAATTAAGGAATACCTGAAAGCAACAACCAAAGACAACAAACGGGCTTATGTTCAACACTCTTGCACTTAATCCAAGCCATTCACATGGTTATCCCGGCTGACATCAACTATTAAAGGGACTATAGGCAGGAATTGTGAAAGAATAAACATGCATGTCCAGTTTTTTAATGCTAATGATGAAGTGTTTAAAAAAAAGAGCAACAGTAGTTTACAAAACTATCAAGCTTTTTTTTTAAAAAATCAATCAAAGAAGTTAAGTCATGATAACTTCATAATAAAATCATTTGATACTAATCTTTTAAAATAGCAAGTTATCTTCAATCTGTAAAAATCCGATCAAAATCTAAAAATGGTGCCAGTGATTTCAGATGGACATGTCGTCCAGCAGACACCAGCAACTCCATCAGTTTTTCCTGTGAGTCTTGATGTAACAGCTCTGATCTGTGTGCTCCATCATGTTACCGTAGATTCCCTGATTCAATAAGACACCTTTGGCCTCATCTAGTGTTTTTTGATCCAGGTAGGGTGTACGGCTGAGAATCCAGGCAAACTGGAGGTGAGAATTGTTGTGGTCTATGCAGTTGTACAGAACAGCATACGTCTTGTAGTCAGTAGATAAAACCCAGAAAAAACGGTCAGGCTGACCTGGAAACAAAGGGGAAAAAAAATAGAAACAGAGTCCTATTTATGTCATGAATAACATTAGCAAATAAGAAAAAAAAACAACACATTTCATACTAGCACAGATAAATTGACTCAGAATCAGCCAGTACTGTCCTTAAAAGTTCCTTTATTTAACCATGATTAGAGAAACGGCATAAAACTTTACATTTGTAATTTGCATGATTAGGGATGATCCGATACAGTTTTTTGATGACAAAGTATGAGTACTGACATTTAAGTACTTGGAGATACCAAGTACTGATCCAAGTAAATAATGACATATTTAAATGATAGTTTTTGCTTTCGTTGTTCAGACATGAATAATAAGAAATCAGTTTTCATTTACCTTCACAGTTTCAGCGATCAGCTGTTGCTTTAATTAGAAGTTGTTATACTGACAGCATGTGTCTTGTCACCTCAGTTTGCCACCAGAAGTGGCATGCGCACAAATAGAGCCAAATTTTTTATTGAAAAAAAAAATTACTGGCCATTTCAGCAGATTAAGTCTTTCCCACCAGGGCCGAAGCGCCAAGCATGCAGTGCACAAATCGGCTTGTGTAGTGATCGTTTTGGCGTCAGGTCTAATTTCTGTGCTTGCCGCAGCCGAATTTGTGATGTATGGCAGGAAGTGGGATGTGAAAAGTAGAGAATTCAGTCCATGGTCAAAATAAAAACTTCTTTCAAAATAAACAGCTGGACCAAGCAATGATATGTTGATGTGGATGTATGCAGGAGAAGACGCATCGTGAAGGAAGTGGGGTATTGTGCGTCAATGAACCCGTTCATATGTGCACCAACAATTTGCTTATAATGAGATTTCTTGAGTTATCTGAATATTGGGTTGCATGTAGAGGGGCTTAAGGAAGGCTACACGCACACAAGACAAACCATGGGGATCGGGTCTCTACACATTGCACATGCACAAGATAAACAAGGAGGCATCAGCTAAACACGGGGGACACGGGGTAGTTGGGGGGTGAAATCACTGCTGACTGGATCCAGTGGAAATGCAAAGGTGCCTGATCAGATATGAAATTCAGAAGGGCAAAAATTTGTTCTTTTTGTATCTGGTGGGTAGGGGATGTCATCTGGCAGATCTTGACAGCCAGCACATTTGCCACGCTTAGCTACACCCAGCCATGCCTAGCCACGCTGTCAGAACCATCAGGTCCACCAAGTCCACCAAGCCAAATGTCATGACCACCCTGCCAAGCGCATTGCTCCCCACGCCGCACCCCCTCTTAGCAGAGCGTCCCAGGTGTGGGATTGCACGAAGCCCCCCTCGTCTCCATTCATGGCTCTCTCTACACACCTCCTGATCTCCATAGCCTCCTTAGTCCAGCTATTAAGCTTGTTTTCCTCAGTGTGAGTGTTTTGTTGTGCTCCTCCTCGTGAGTGAATTTGATTTTTCCTGTGGTGTCCATGGTGTTGAGGTGGTCGTAAGATGTTTGAGTCCAATTTTGACTTTTTCTAGTACATCGCTGACCTGTCGTTTCCACTAGGTAGGCTTGAGTGGTGGGGCTGTGATGAAGACTTTTTTCTCCAGGTCCTCCATAAAATTAATTAATAATATCATTTACAGCCAAAAAGAGGGATTTACCATGGATGACCCCCTGACCACTATAACGATTTTTTGTTTTATTTTATGGGTACTAACCTTTTTTTTATAACTATCCAATGGACATGATGTGTTAGATCTGTCCTTGTGTAATTAAAGGATCTTCTGATTGAAAAAGAAACATAAAGTCTGACGGAGTAAATGCTAAGCCAGCACTGCTTATATTGAAGAATATTTTCCAGCCATCAAGAAGGCATGAAAACAGCGAGTCATGTGACGCCTGGATCTCTATAGTGGGTCCTGGTTGATGTCATGAGCAAGTATTTGAGTAGTACAAGTTCAGCAAAATAGGCCAGTGTCGGAGCAAGTACCAACACTGGCATCAGTATCAGGACATCCCTATGTGTTAGTATCATAAGAATTGATACTGTTGCTTCACATTATTTAAAGTGATAACAGGCAAAAGATGACAAAGTAGCAGAAGAAGAGTGAAAGAAGACAACAGTTGACCCAGATAAAGAAAATACTTACCTGGGGGCTGGACTACCAGTTGGGCTGGTTCTCTGCTGTCAGTAACTGTTGCTGCCAAACTTGCAGACGACCATTTTCCATTTCTATGATATACAGTTATAAAAACCCAAACAACAGTTAGCTCTCCAGCCTGTGAAATGCAAACTGGGAGTTTAAAATCTTCACAGGCAGGCAGGGCTATCTCCAACCATTATGGGGCCCCAATCAGAATTAGATTTTGGGGATTGCCCCACCAGTATGGCACTCCTAGTACTCAGCTATCACTGGTGCTTGATCATTTCATCAACTATAAATGTAACACACCCATTGATGTGATTTTTTTCTATACTTTATTCCTTTCTCTCCTTTTTTCTCTCTTTATGCTTCCTTTCTCTTCTCTGTTCACCCTCTTTTTCCTGTTGTTCTACTGGTCTGGTCCAGCAGTTAGATTTAGCAATTAACCAGTTTTTTAAGAATATCATGCAATAAAATAATAACAAAATCATTCATGGGGAGCCTTTTATCCAAAAGGTTCAAAAGGCGCCTAGTAAATTTGTTCAGCAAACATGGGAAGGAGACTATTATTCTGCTGTCATTAAATATTCAAATGAAAATTTAATCAGTTATAGGAACAGTCAGAATACATCAATACTTACAAGAGTCGAGTATACTGTCCAATCCCGTAAGAATTCCCTTTTGGCATTTGATATTCCAACGTAATACAACTTCCTCTGTTCAAGGGGCTTGGGATCCTCGCAATCTCATACCACAATCCCAAGACCTGTTAACACAGACAAGCTGCAGCTTTACTAGCTCTTGGTGTAATCTTTAAACATGTGTGTTTTATGTATACGTTACCTTATGGAGGTTGAAGTTTTGCTGTGGATGTGGAACACGGCAGGGGCCCTGGACTTCCACCTGAGCTGAGACCAGAGGGAGCACCAAGAGGAGGAAGTAGATGGCAAACATTGTTGCTGTAGGAGACATGGAGAGGTTACGTTAGGGGAGAATTCTGCATGTTTACAGGCGTCCTAAAGGTCCTACAGGTGTGATAATAAATAATAGAAAGAGAATGATAACCTCACTGTAACTAATCATTTCAGACAAAAGAATCAATCAATAGAACCACAATTACTTTCTTACCTGAGTGGAATGAAGATGTCAGGTGAAGGTCTGAGGTTGGATAAATCAGTCTGAGTGTGTGTCCAGGTCTTCAGGCCAACACGGGCTCTCACTTATGCTACTGATGGCAGGAGGCAGCTTTTATAGTCTTATCATGCAGACATTAACACATTTTGAGGCTGCTGATCTCGTTGAAAGTGATAACTTGTCTTAATAGTGTTCCTTAGTCTTTACATCATGTTCATTTCACCTCCTGTACAGTGTTTATCTCCCTGCATTAATAAGATCAGCATTTCAAAGATAATGGATACATTAAGTTGTTCTTTTAGCTTCAACAAAACAGTATTAGTGTTTTTCATCTGTATAATTCCACAGTCTTCTTACTATTTCTAAGATACTGTATAAGTAAATACCAATAAGGTTAGAGAAGTAGACTGCAAATTTACATGTCTGAGGTGCAATCACTCCAAAAGTGTGTAAATGTGAAAAGACAAAAGTTTTTTTTAAAGAAAAATATGATAAATGTAGTAACATTTTAATAGCAATTATAGATTAGATTTATATTGTGCTTTTCAAGGTACTCAAAGCGCCCACAGTAGGTCCATTATTCTTTCACTCCTCATTTATACTTGGTGATGGTAAACTACATATGTAGCCACAACTACCCTGGGGCAGACTGACGGAAGTGTGGCAGCCATTTTGCGCCAACGGCCCCTCCGACCACCACTGGAATATTCACACACATTCATACACCAGTGGTGCCCCCACTGGAGGCAAGGAGGGTTAAGTGTTTTGCCCAAGGACACAACGACAGATGGCTTGGGGATCCGGATTTGAACCGTCGATCCTTCAATTGTTGGCTGACCTGCTCTGTCACCATTCCCTCCAGTTAAAGAAAAAAAAAATCAGTTATCTGTGAAATCAATCAATCTATCTATCTATCTATCTATCTATCTATCTATCTATCTATCTATCTATCTATCTATCTATCTATCTATCTATCTATCTATCTATCTATCTATCTATCTATCTATCTATCTATCTATCTATCTATATGAGAGAGATAGAGATAGATAGATATAGTTATAGACATACATAGACACACACACATGACCCTGAATTGGACAAGTATCAGTCGGAGGTGTGGGCTGGTACTTTTTGTCTCCATGATATAAGACAATCTAGAGACAGAACATGATACAGTCCAGACAAAGATGGACCAAACATGCCAGTGGAGAATAGTATGAATTATATGGTGATGTGTAGCTTTAATTACATCAGAAAGCAAACTGGAAAACAGACATTATATGAATTCACACCTAGAGGCTTTAAAACCCTGCATTCATGTTGGAGTCTCTGCTTCTTATTATTGCAGGTTGTAGGGCTGCATTGATCCCATGATCACTATATTAATCACGTCTGTGTTCATTTTTGTTAACAGAACACTGAACAGACACTGGATTCTGTATGCTGGCCATTATATACAATGTCCTTTCATTTTGTTTGTTTGTTTGTGATTGGAGGGGCCCTTTCATCACTTGTGCCCAGGGGCCTCTGCTTCTTTAATCCAGCCTGGACTATCATTAAAAAGAGTGGTGAGCAGGTGAATGTGGACCTAGTGGACCAATCATGTAGACCTAGTAATTAAACTAAAGTTTGAAGAGGTGAAACTTTACAAAAAATAAAAACAAAAACAAAACAAAACAAAAAACCCAAGTAAAACCTGAATAAATGTCACTGTACCGCGTCCTGATAACTTAACATGACACATGACACTGATCATAAAATGTGATGGTCTGTGAGTTTTCAGCCTTATTTTTGGTTTGTTCCTAGGCCAGTCTTGATTCCTGTTTTAGTTTGGAAGGTTTTCCCCTTCTTTCTTCTGGGCCAGTCACTTCCTGTTCCCTACACACTGATTTGCTCCCCCTCTTCATGATTTGTTTTTTCTCTCCCGCGTTTGTACCTCTTGGTTTTTGTGTTCTTTGCCAGATTGTTGTCATTATTATTCCAGTGTTGTCCTTGTGTTTACCTGGACCCCTGCATTAATTTTGATGCCTCATTTCTTTTCTTGGTTTTTTATTAAGCCAGATTCATTCTCCAGTCCATGTTTTGGGTCCTTCACCTTGTCTGGCCCATGACAGAAAAGCCTGTAGATGTTGCTCAACCTCACTGAGTTGGTGGTATCATGTAATCAGCCACTGCAGCCAGTAGCTCTATCAGCATTTTACAATTCAAAACATCCTGCAAGGAGATAGTCACAGGGAACCAGAGGGAACAGAATTCAGCTAAGTGATTAGGAGGTAGACTCTAGCTGGGTTTCCATTACACTTTTCGAAAAATAAAAGTGATATTTATTCAATTTAGAAAAAGTAAAATTGCAATATGCAGGTGTTTAATTTGAATGGTGTAAGCTGTAATTCTCATAAAATCCCATCCCGCGAGACTCCACTTTGAGGAGGATGGAGATATAAACATTTTGTGTTTTATAGCTGCTGCTTCATGACCTCCTCATCAGGAGGAGAAAGCAGCGGATGATAATGGGCTTTATGCACAACTCCACTACTTCCTAACTTTAGCCAGCTCCTTTGTCTCCTGTCTTTCATTATTGGACAATTTGATTAATCCAGGTGCGCCTGACCTCAGTGACCACGATGACGATGTCCAGACACACCTGGATTAATCAGTTTGTCCAGTAATGAAAGACAGGAGGCAATTGGGAGCTGGCTTAAGCTCAGGAAGTAGTGGAGTTGTGCATAAAGCCCAGTCCATGTATGGACTCCTCTGATCACATCGGCAGGGAAAAAAACACACGTGGTGACTTTCAGGACAGACGCCCGAAACGAAACACAAATTAAAAACCCCTCAGGATCAACTGATGGCATGTGGATCTCATTTCTTGATCTTGTATTCCACTTTTATCCGGCACCCAGTTCCTGACTGATGTGCGTGATACAGCTATTGACTACGAAGGCGCAGTCATAAGATGTTTTCCCGTGGTCACACATTATTAAATCATGGTGATATATAATTAGCATATGGGAATGAGATAACCGAGCCATGGTCTTACAAATGTGTGAAATTGACATCAACAGCCCATGGCCAGTCGTTACTAATACATGAAGAACTTAAACCATCTACATAATGTTCTAAATGAGCCGAGCTTGCTGAGTTACGGTGATTTGGGGATTTTTCATAAAGTCCTATATGTGATTGAAAAAAATGTCCCCCATCACTCTGATTTCACAGTTAATGCTTGTAAATAATATCAATCATAACCAAGAAGGAATAACTGGTTTTCACCCCATTACGTCACGCCTGATGGCGTGTCATTGCGAAAAAGTGTTTCCATTACACTTATGCGAAAAACTGTTTTATTGAAACATCTGAAAATCTGCCTCATGAAACCGTAAAAACCTTTATGAGATATTTGAGATTGTTTTTCTAAATGTAGGTGTTTCCATTAGCGTTTTTATTGCGACATTTAGATTTTGTGAAACTCCTAAAACCCGGCTACTGTCCCAATACTGATGTGGTCTAATGAACATGCCCTCCCTTCATGTGTGGAGTTTGCATGTTCTCCTCGTGTATATGTGGGTTCTCTGGATACTCGGGCTTCATCCCACTGTCCAAAGACATGTGTGTTAGATTAATTAGTCACTGTACATACTCCCAAAGAGTGAATATGAGCCTGTGATTTTTTGTGTGTGTTCTTAATTACCTTATTCTATGTTTATCTTAGTCTTTTAACTTGTGGTTGCTGTGTTGTCCTCTTTTCTTGTAATTGCTGCTGGCTGCGGAACCAATTTCCTCCTCTGGGGATAATAAAGCTTATCCTGAATCTTAAAAGCGAATGGTTGTTTGTCTCTCTGTGTTGGCCCTCCAATAGGCTGGCAATCTGTCCAGGGTATACCTGCCTCACGTCTAACAATTTCTGGGATAGGCTCCAGCAAACCTGTGACCCTGAATTAGACTAAGTGCTAAGGTATAGAAAATGAATGAATATACCATTTTGTAGTCACACAGATTCTTTAGCTGTAATATTCAACATGATACAACACATTCTACTTTCTTTACTCACCCCCATGTGTTGTGCAAAAGGGAGGGAAAAAAGTCTATTATTAAGGTCCCCATATGTTGGTACAGTTGGGAGAGAAAATTTTCTTATGTTTATTTTCTTTTGAATTGCAAAATCCTTGTGCGGAGGCCAAACAAAGATGAAATAAAAAAGAAAAACTGCTGCAGCCTTTCCGAGAGACAGCCTTATCTCACAGCTGTGTAGTGAGCCCAGCTGTCACCTTCTTACTTCTCTCTTTTGCCACACATACTTGCAGTGCCTATAAAAATATTCACCCCCTTGGAGAGCTGTCTAAAGACCTACGCAACCTTATTATTGCAAAACAGACTGAAGGCATTGGTAACAGGTGCATTTCTAAATTTTCTGGAAGTTCCAGTGAGCACCATTGGGGCCATCATTCGGAAGTGGAAAGAACATGGCATAGTCATAAACCGACCACAGCCAGGTGCTCCTTGCAAGATTTAAGACAGAGAAGTCAGAACAATAATCAGAAAGGTTCTCCAACAGCCCAGGACCACTCATGGAGAACTTCAAAAAAGAATCAGCAGGTACAGTTGTGTCAGAGAAAACAAGAAGTAATGCACTCAACCACCATGGCCGTCATGCATGCACACCACATAAAACTCCATTTCTGAAGAAAAAGTATGTTGATGCACGTTTGAAATTTGCAACACAACATCTGGACAAACCCATGACATTCTGGAAAACATAGTCTGGTCAGTTGAGACCAAAATTGAACTCTTTGTATGTCATAAGACTCAGCATGTTTTGAGGAGAAATGTCACCACACTCTACCCCCAAAACACCATAGCAACAGTGAAGTTTGGAGGTGGGAACATCATGGTGTGGGGCTGTTTTTTCAGCATGTGGTACTGGCAGACTTCATGTCATTGAAGGAAGAATGAATGGAGGAAAGTATACTTGACCAGAGTTCTGCCAGCTGCTGAAGATAAAAAGAGGCTGGATCTTTCAGCAAGACAACCATCCTAAGCACACAGCAAAGAAACATTCACCTGCTTTAAGAAAAAAGAAATAAAGCTGTTAGAATGGCCCAGTCAATTACTCCCACTTGAATCCAACTGAAAATCTTTGGAAAAAACTGGAGATTCGAGTTCACAGAAGAGACCCCTCAACTTTGAAGAATAGAAGGCAGTTTGTGTGGAAGAAAGGGCCAATGTGCCAAAATCTCCCCTGAGCAACGTATTCCACTGGTTTCTCCATACAGGAGGCGTCTGGAGGCTGTAATCTGTGTTCAACAGAATACAGCAACTCTCTTTTTTTTATACAAACATGAGCTTATGTAGATGCATGTTTCTGCAGCCCATGAGACCGCAGGTTATAGCTGAGTGTACAGTATAGGCGAGTGTGTTTCTAGGTATCTCCGTATCACTCCACCTCCTCTCCGCGAGAGAGCCAGCACAATATAGTTAGCTATAATGTGCTGTCAGGTTCAAACAACCTAGAACATCAGTAAACAAACAAAAGAAGGGACACAAGAGTTAGATTTCTTTCTCGCGAGGAGAGCAGACCAGAAGCGTGTTCAGTTACAAGCCTCCAACCTTCTCTGAAAAACGCTCGGCTGTCTCCTTTTTATTTCATTAGGGCGGTCCCTAGTTACATCAGATCTGCAACTTCTAACAGGAACGGGGACATACAAGTTGCAGCTCAGTACATTCGTACAATAGTCACACACGTAGTTAATGTCCATAACATTCTGTTCGATCTTGTGACAGTTATCTTATGTGGAGGCAGGAGGTGGCTTCAGCTGATAGGACAAATATCAGCTGCATTAGTGTTTCTCCTTCTGATTGGGTTAGCTTCCTGCTGAATAGATGATTAGAGTACACAAATAAGCCTTGTACATACTGAACAGAGTACATGATAACTCTGAACAGAGTACATGATAACTATACAGATATGCATTTTTCTAACGTGCTTAAAATTCAAGATTTAGCAGAAGTCAAACTATGTTGATCATGCAAGTCTCGATGAAAGCAAATCATTTTATTCTTTTCAGTAAACACAATAACTTGTATTAACATGGCATAAATAATCAAAGAAGTTGAACTCCACATGAAAACTTCATGATAAAATTTGATACTGATCTCTTAAAAGCAAGTTATCTTAAATCTGTAAAATCCTATCCAAATTTAAAGATGGTGCCAGTGATTTCAGATGGACATGTCGTCCAGCAGACACCAGCAACTCCATCAGTTTTTCCTGTAAGTCTTGATGTAACAGCTCTGATCTGTGTGCTCCATCATGTTACCGTAGATTCCCTGATTCAATAAGACACCTTTGGCCTCATCTAGTGTTTTTTGATCCAGGTAGGGTGTACGGCTGAGAATCCAGGCAAACTGGAGGTGAGAACTGTTGCGGTCTTTGCAGGTGTACAGAACAGTATATTTCTTGTAGTCAGTATATAAAACCCAGAAAATGCTGGCAGGCTGACCTGGGAACAAAGTAAAAGAAAAAAATTAGAAAGAGATAGAGTCCTATTTCTATCATGACTCAAATCAGAAGATATTAAAAATATATACAGTATATTTTAATTTTACACTGACATAACAGATAAATTGACTAAGAATCAGCCAATACTGCCCTAAAAAAATCCTTTATTTAACCATGATGAGTGAAACACCACAAAATTGTACATTTCTGGGTCACTCCGTTCTAACATGATTTAGCATCATGATAATTGGTACCATTACTCAGCATTTTTTGTTCCAATAACATGCTAAAGATGACAAAGCAATGGAAGAAGAGTGTAAGAAGACAACGGTTGACCAAGATAAAGAAAAAAAAACTTACCGGGGGGCTGGACAACCAGTTGAGCTGGTTCTCTGCTGTCACTACCTGTTGCTGCCAATCTTACAAATGAAAATTTTCCATTTCTAAGATATAATAAAAACACAAAAAACAGTTAGCATTCTGGCCTGTGAAATGCAAACTCAGAGTATAAAATCTTTACAGGCAGGTAAAGATTTTAACCTTTATGGCTCTAACCTTTATGGGGCCCCAATCAAATTCTATAGCTGTCTTATGGTGCGTTCAAACTGACCGCGGCAGGCGCAGCAAGGGCATCAGGTTTACATGCAAAGTCTATGTAAACGCGCGTTAAGGAGCGTCAAACCTTCTTGCGGCGCGTGTAGGGCGTCGGGCGCAGCGCGTTTCGGCGTTAGCCGCGGCTGCCGCGCCAACGCTGTAGTTAGAAAAGCTGAACTTTTGCCGCTTTGCCGCGAGGCGTCAACCAATCAGAGACTCAGCATGTGTCAGTCATGACGCAGACACACTTTTTCTGACAGAATGGGAAATACAGAGGAGACCGCGAGGAATCTCTTCACTCCACGGAGACAGTGGAGGATAAACTGTGATCTGAGTCCGGTCCCAGGTTCCCAAACGGCGGGTTGGTGACCTGTTGTCTCGATTGGATTAATGAGCTCACAATGCCGTCCCGATGCAGGACTGTAGGTCATTAAACTGGGGTGGATAAGATGAAAGCTGAAAGCGCCCACCGTCGGCGTGCAGTTCCTGGAGTAAACGGTGAAACTAACTGCACTCAGAACATCTCTAAACAGTCTGTTGAATCCCCACACGGTGCAGAAACCCCCGACATTTTTCTCTGGCCTTGTGGAGTAAATAAAGCCAAGCAGCTGCTCAGTTTCATCCGCCATAGTAAAGCACAGACAAGGAAAACAGCCGGATCCACCACCACACTCTAGACCAGGGATCCCCAATTAGCGGCCCGCGGGCCACATCCAGCCCGCAAGAGCAAAATGTCTGGCCCGCGCAGACCCAGTGAGATAATGTAATAAACTTCAAAAAGGTAAAATAAAGCATGTTTGGTTCTATTTCAGTGTTTCCAGCCATTACATAGGCAGGGCGCCCCCCTCCCCTACCAGACCCGGTTTACCTAGCGAACATGACAGCATCATAGCTGCAGGTGTGTGTTCCTCTCAGTTTCTCCGCTACCCCCACCCCCCACGTCCCCACATGAGGCTCCAGCACCGTGGACAGAGCTCGCGTCAGAAAGCACATTAACCACTTCAAAATCAGACACTAATATCAGTGTTTTTAAACTCTACCGGGGACAAAGATGTTGTTAAGCCTGTTTTAGGGGAACTGGAGCCCCTGAAACATTCTTAACCCCCCCAAAATATTGTAGATTTAAAGGTTGAATATGGAACATTTTTATTAAAAGCTATATATTTTTTAAAAATAATACCTCCACAGGTCATTTGGGGGTGTACAGAATGAAAGTACAACATTTCCCAGAAAAATTATATTTAGCCTAAAAATAATTATAAAATAAATTTTTACGAGTTCGATAATGGCATTTTATTTACGTCTATAAGCCAATACACACCCGCCATTGCAGGTTGCCAAATACGATCTCTGTGTGGAAACAATAATTTGGTCATAGTCAGGCTTGTACAGGGAAAACCGTGGAGACGACGAGTGAAGCAGCTGCTTCAGAGCCCTGGAGATATTGTTTTCTGTTTCTGAGGAGGAGTGACCTGAGAAGAGCAAAACCTGGAGTAAATTTAGGTGAAGACTTCACTAAATGAACCCACATAAACGTTTTCCACGTCGTCAAAACACAGAAATGGCGACTTTCCTCCTGGATCGGTAAGCTAGCTTGTTTGCTAACGTGGCTAACGTTAGCTGTCAGTTATAAACTCCTCTCGTTACTTGTTGGACATGCTGCAGACTGTTGGTCACTTGCGTATCAGCAGTGAGCCTGGCATCCCAGCGGCTGGAGTTGTTTTTCTGCCGTTGCAACTACAACCTAGACACACGTGATGTCGCTGTTCTGTCCGTATTCCATATTCAACCTTTAATTGATTTCAATATTGGCTTTGTAACGAAGCCCACATGTACTTTTAATAGTTTTATCCTTTTTGGGCTGATGATGATTACGTTATTTCCCAGCTGTCTTGAACGCAGCACAACTCTGAGATGCGTCTTAGGTTTCGTTTCTCTGTCCTGTTCGTGGCCGCCGGGTTTAAACAGTCTTCTTCGGTGTAAGAACCAACACTAGTTTATGGAGGTCTGCAGGTCTATTTTAGTTTAATTATTGAGATGGAGGAGGAAGCAGTCGCTCCTCGAGGAGCAGCCGGAGGTTTTCCTCCTTCAGAGAATGCACATCGCGGTAGTAGCTTAAAATGGATCAGCTGTAGGTGTTTATTCCAGCATGTTATCTGAGATGTGAACTTTAATAATATTTAACGCGACTCCACTGCATGAAACTGTTTCATTAGGACTTTAAACAAAAGTGAACTTTTTTGTCATCAGTGGGTTTTTTTTTTAATCACCATGTTTCAGTCATTTATTGATGATTATTCTTGATTATTCTGTGATGAAGTTCAGAAATGTAACGTGCCTTCATTATGTTCAGCTGTCAGATGATTAATATGATTGATTATATCATGTGCCATATAAACACTGATGCTGTTAGTGGGAGGTCTGCTTCATGAACACATCATGAAGCAGAGCTGATTTTAAGGTTGTCAGTGGAGTCTAGCCTGGATGGAAGTTGAAAGTATTAAAGTATAATAGCTACTATTACATAATATAATTTTACATTTTATTAATCAAACAATACATGTAATATATACTTATTACAAAGCCATGTCACAGAAGTTACCGCTGGTATCCCCCCCCCCCCAAAAAAAAAGAAAAAAGTTGGCCCTCACCTTGGCAGTGAGGACATTTTTTGGCCCTCGGTGAATATTAATTGAGGACCCCTGCTCTAGACGCTCTTGCCACGCGTCAGCAGCTTTTTGGTCTCTGAATGTCAGCGTCTTATTTTATGTGAGCCAGCATCAAACTTTGGGCGTCAAGAGCGTTTTTTGCCGCCGACAACGCGTTCGGTCTGAACGCACCATTAGTACTCAACTATCACTGGTTATTGATCGTTTCATTTACTATAATTGTAACACCATTCATTTGTTGTGGTTGCTTTCTATACTTTCTTTCTTTTTCTCCTTTCCCCTTTCTACTCTCCCCTTCTCTCCGCTGTTCACCCTTTCATTTCTGTTGTTCCTCTGGTCTGGTCCAGCAGTTATGTGTGTATTTAGCAATACACCAGTTTTATACCAAAAGTATTCAAAAAATAAAATAACTACAAAGAATGATATTTTAGATTGATGGTTAGCCTTTTATCCAAAAGGCTCCTTGTAAATTTGTTCAGCACAACATGGCAAAAAGACCATCATTCTGCTGTAATTAAAAACTCACATATAAGTGCAGTCAAGTATAGGAACAATCAGAATACATCAATGCTTACAAGAGCAGAGTATACTGCCCAATCCCGTAAGAATTCCCTTTTGGCATTTGATATTCCAACGTAACACACTTTCCACTAAGCAAGGGACTTGGGATCCTCGCAATCTCATACCACAATCCCAAGACCTGTTAACACAGACAAGCTGTAGCTTTACTAGCCCTTGGTGAAATCTGTAAACATTTGTTTTATGTATACGTTACCTTATGGATGTTGAAGTTTTGCTGTAGATGTGGAACACTGCAGGGGCCCTGGACTTCCACCTGAGCTGAGACCAGAGGGAGCACCAAGAGGAGGAAGTAGACGGCAAACATAGTTGCTGTAGGAGACATGGAGAGGTTACATTAGAGGAGAAGTCTGCATGTTCACAGGCGTCTAAAGGTCCTACAGGTGATAATAAATAATAGAAAAAGAACACGGTAAATAATCATTTGTCTATCATTTTCTTACCCAAGTGGAATGAAGATGTCAGGTGAAGGTCTGAGGTCGTATCAGTCTGAGTGTGTCTCAGGTCTTCAGGCCAACACGGGCTCTCACTTATGCTACTGATGGCAGGAGGCAGCTTTTATAGTCTTATCATGCAGACATTAACACATTTTGAGGTTGCTGATCTCGTTAAAAGTGATAGCTTGTCTTGTTAGTGTCCTGAGTCTTTACATCATGTTCATTTCACCTCCTTTACAGTGTTTTTCATATTTATCTCACTGCATTTCAAAGATAATGGCTACACTAAGTTGTTCTTTCAGCTTCAACTCCATGTTTAATTGTTTTATATTCTTTAAAAATTCAAATTTTGACTCTCCAATGATCATCTTTTTTTGCTGTGTAGACAAAACATTAGCAGTCCAGATTTTTCATCTGTATAATTCAACATTCTTTTTTACTGTATTTCTAGGATAGGTGTAAATATCATTAAGGTTTGAGAAGTAGACTGAAAATTTACAAGTCTGAGGTAATGTGGCAAGGTACACAACAGAGAGCACGGGCAGGATTTGATCCCCAGACTCCCAGGTGAAAGTCATGCACGCTGACCATTCAGCCAAAGGAACATCCCTGTGGCCAAGTAGCCAGGACGCATGATCAGTCGGAGGCATAGCGACAGGACCACACACTGTCATAGTGAAATAACCCCAAAGGTGTGTACTGTCAGTTCTGGGCTATCTCTCATGGTCCTTCAGCTCTACACATCAAAGCTGCCCACAAACAGCGTTAACACTGCCTCTGTATGAGGAATTAGGGATTTTGCATTAGAAAACACTAAATCCAGAAGAAACTTCCACTTCAGAAGGTTGACCCGGAACAGCACAAAAACACTTGCGCCTACGTCGTACTACTGACGTGAGCTAAGCCCTAATTGGAATTTCAAAGATCAGACGTCCAGATGGAAACTTATCAGCCCCTTTACAGTCCTCTGTCCGGTGCTCTGTCGAAACATGGTACTTCGTCAAAATGTGCTACGGCAGATTGAAATGACAGGCTCGTCTGTTCATATGCGCTATCGTGTTAGAATATAACAGATACATCTTGATGGGTAGGATAAAATGTTAGAAAATTGGCCAGCAGCGCCGAATGGAGGCACTGCGTGTACGCTTGGCATCAGCGTTCACCAATGAGATGCTGGAGACGGCAGCATAAAGAATTTTTTAAACCAGCCCTGTTACAGGCACGGTTCAGAAAAAATTAAACATTTACGGTTGCTACGTAGCCTAATTGTTCTGTTTATTTAAAGGACCATGTGCAATTACATTAGTTATCAACAAAATAAAGAGACCATGTGAATGTCCAGAGTGAGTATCAAACTTCCTGTTTATGGTCTGTCAGTTTAGTCTCTCTGCTCAGAAACGGTTGAATCAGACAGCAGCTTATCATTCTACGTAATTCAATTGCTCCAATTAGAACACACTATCAAGCAAACAGCCTCCCCCCCTCCTCTCTCCTTCCACCCTCTGCTCCGCTCTCAACCCCTCCCTCGGCTGATTCAACTGCCTGAGTGGAGCTAACTGCTAAGCAGTCAGGTCTGGGTTTTCAAACAAATGGATTTAAAAGAAAACTTCTGCAGCAACACTGAGGGAGGGGGCCACAACCTTGTCATTACCTGTAAGTTTATTTATTTTCTAAATGCTGTCTTGTCTGATAAACACAGCTCACCGTCTGAAATGCACATGTTGCTAACAGTTAGCCTTTAGCAAACTCCGACTGCTAGGGCAGCTTAACCTAGTTTCTCTAAATAAGGTCATAGCCAAATAAGGTGTAGCCAATCAAAATGAAGTAAACTTGGTCTCCGGGTAAAGCTGCGTATTATTACCACCCCCAACTGTATTACTGAGGAAGGGAGGTCTAGCGTGCCAAAACAATCCCCTACTGTAAAAAATGCTTTTTGTCATTTATGTCATTTATTTGTATTGTCAACTAAATGAACCAGTTTTTACTGCTATGTCATTCCTTTAAGACTGTTATGAATCATTGTCAAAAATTTTTACAACTACACTTACTTTATCATTCAGGGTTTTTTTTAAGAAATAAAATTTAAAGTTCAAATAGAATGCTTGTCACAAGGTGAATTAACAGGTGAAGCCAGAAACTGGCACTAGCTTGGTTTTAGAATGGTTTTTATGGTTTTTGTGTGTGTGTTTTTAACTTGTTTTTATCTCCAAGCTAGTGAAAGTTTTAATGAACTGATTGGCAGCACCTGGAGAGAAGGGCTTCACCCCTGACTAATTGGTGACTGCATAAAGCCAGTGTGCGGACAACAGAGTGGGACGCGAGACACAGGAAGGGTAGGAGACGGCAGAGGAGGCGCAGCTGCAGTGCTGTATGTCTGGATCTCCCGGGGCCTGTTGGGGTCAGGAGCGCTGCTGTGGGGAGAGGAGCAGCGCCCAGAGCAATCGGGACGATAAAGGCTGCCAGAATGAGTGGTGCAGCCAAGGAGGCAGCACTGTGAAGTGGTGGCCAGGACAAGGCATGGAGACCGGGGACCCAGGAGTGCTGATGGGAACCGTGGCGGAAGGACAAGCCCTCCAGGACATGCCCTCCAGGACATGCCTAAGGCGGGAGCACGTCAGGCGGCTGAGAGAGAGGTGTGAGCCAGGGCAGCCGGGGCGGGGGCCTTTGGTACCTGCCAAAAGCTACGTCTGGTGGTCGACCTGCAACGGCTGCAGGCCAATGGCACCGAAAGGGTTGTACCAGCAAGTGACGCTTCCTCCCTGTCCTCTCCACAGGAATGAGCCTCATCCCGTTTAGTCTTTTTATTGTGTTATTATTTTCATTACTTTAGTACTCTTAATTATTTTATTTCTTTGATATTTGCTATTATTTTAAATCACTATGTTGGCGATGGCCTAATTTCTTTCCCCCTCCTCCAGCAGTCGCCGGTATTTTAAAGAACTACACCATGACATACTGATATACTGATAATACTGTTATTTTAGCATCTATCTTTCTATCTATCTAAATATATCACTAGGATTGTAACAATTACTGATAAAAAGATTAACCACAGTTCAATTCCTGGCTGTAAGTATTACGGTTTCAGATTTTAATTATCGTAAAACTGTAATTGTCGCACTTTGAAAAACTCACAGGGATGCAGCTCATTGCCTGCAAAAGCAGCAGCAGTGCCTCAGACACAGGTTGCAATATTCAGCCTCTGAAAACAAGGCAGAAGGCACCGAAAACCCTGCACAGACAGTTCTGGATATTTTTTTCACCTAAAAGGAGAAAGACTGAAGTCTGGATGTATTTTCGATTTTTTAAGTATCCTGGGTGGAAACTTTATAATAGCATTATTTGTATTTCTCTGCTACATTACCTTGTTTAACACGGTAGCAATTAGGGATGTCCCGATCCGATCACGTGATCGGAAATCGGGTTCGATCACGTGATTTCAGACTCGATCGGAATCGGCTGTTACATTCCGATCAGGGATCGGTTAAGTGTTTCCTTTACACTGACACGGCAGCAGCGGGCTGCCATTACAGCCATGGCCGGCATTGCCCCTCTCTTTCAAGTATGAGATGCACCTCTTTTTCCTCTGCGTGGTTTTCTTGTCAGTTACGGTTTTATGACCAGCAGTTGGTTTGATTCTGTCTCAAATGAACCGCCCGGCCCTGCACGCAGCTCAGTGCTGTATACAGCATCACTGGGCAGTGGCGGAGTTTAAATGTAACGCACCAGCAGCCTGTTCATTCAGACCTAACTACAATGAAGGCGCTGTAGTGCTGTAGCTGTAGCTGTAGCTGTAGCGCTGAAGTGAGCCGCTTTTAGAAATAAAGTCAACATAATGTGTAACACATGGTTCATATTTAGTGAAGCAACGCTACAGTGTGCTAGCTTAACGTTAGTGGTACAGTGCATGCATCACTGCAGGTTTGACAGGGCTGCTGCTGTGTGGCATGACCCGCGAAGGAGTGACAAAAAAAGAAAAGAATGCTGCTTAAACTTTGTTTGCCATTACTGAACAGGGTAAAACTGAAGCACACATTACAATAGGCCTATCTGTTGTTTCACAGTTTATATAAAATCTAGTGTGTTGGTTTCATTTGCTGTCCAACAGTTAAATAATAATTTGTTCCCAAGTAGCAGAGAAAAGGAGAAATAACCAAATAGTTTCCTTTGATTTCCACATACATAAATGCATAAATGATCAATTCCTCATTAATTTGATGTTAGTTTGGTGTACAAATGTATGCTAAATATCTTATCTTTATTAAAATGTGGTTGGAAGAATGTAGGATTGATTAGAGGAGGTGTCATAATAAAGTAAAATAAGAAATAATAAAAGGAAAAAAATATAACAAATCTGACACCTCCTGATTCCCCAATTCCACCTTCAAGCTAATAGGTTTCAGAATCAGATTAGGCTAATGTCTTGATGACCCCCCTCTTCGACCACTGCTGTAGGGGAAACACTGTATCTGTCTTTTTCTCTTAAATTTTATTTTATTATAGAAGTATCAGATCGGGACTCGGTATCGGCCGATCCTCGAAATCAAATGATTCGCACTCGGAATCAGGGGCAAAAAACCCTGATCGGGACATCTGTAGTTGCAATGCTTTATTTGATGTCTACTTAAGATACAGGGAACAGTGAAAGTGTCTTTTCTATAACAGTTCTTCTGAAATCTGAAAGTCTAGATGTAATGTAATCAATAAACCAGCTGAGTCTAATGAACAGAATTCCTCTGGCAGGAAGATGAGCCAGTCAGTGAAAACACCTGTTCTAAATTAACAGGCAGATCCAAAAACATGGCAAGATTTTTACTTTGTGGTACCTGAATTGTCCACCTCATTAATTACCTAGGTTAACATGTTTATAATGAAAAGTATTGGTCCAAGTTTAGAACCTTGGGGAACTCCATGAGTTACTCTGGTGAGTGAATAATGCCTGCCGCACAAGAGCTTTTTACTGAGCCAAAAGTCATTTGACGGCATTTGCTAAGCAGATAGCTCGCCGTGTGCGCCTGATTTTTGGTGACTTTTCTGCCTCAGGAGGTGAAAATCACGCAACCAATCAAAGTGCATCCGCAGATCACATGATTTCAAGACGGCAGCTTGCGGCGATGTAGTGTCTAAAATGTATTTTAGAGGATAAATTGGTGGAATACGGCCAAACTATACCTGCTGCTGATGTTTCGTAGGACTTCAGAAACATCCATCCAAATATCATCACTGTCTAAGTTTCATTCATTTTTCCTTACATGACGACTTCTTTCGAGTTCAGTGGCCGTTGGCGAACTCA
Organism: Atherinomorus stipes; assembly: GCA_023101725.1. NCBI lineage: Eukaryota > Metazoa > Chordata > Actinopteri > Atheriniformes > Atherinidae > Atherinomorus > Atherinomorus stipes. Next base: position 58,387 of record JALJCO010005188.1, read on the forward strand.
AAGGTGCACTACCACCATCAACTGGTATGATCATACTGTAGTAGAGTATGTCGCGATTTACTTAATAAAACGACAAAATAAATGAAAATGAAATACAACAACACAATTCAACTTTTTGAGGAACAAAAAGATCCTTAAAACTTTTCTGCCTTCAGTCTTTGGATCTTTTTGCAAAATATCAACCAGTCTTCTTACGTGATGACAGAGGGCTGCCATTTTGAAATCATGTGATCTGTGGACGTATTTTGATTGGTCACTAGATCTTTTGGCCTCAGCAGAAAGCTCAAGTTGAGTGCACACGGTGAGTTTTAAGCCTCGTGAGGCAAAAAATATCAAATGTGTTTACTTTTTCACCTCAAGGCCTCGTGAGGCAGAAAACTGACAAAACTTACCAATAATCAGGCGCACATGGTGAGCTGCTGAGCAAATGGCCTTGAATGACTTTTAGCTCAGCAGAAAGCTCTCGTGTGCGGCAGGCATAAGATGCATGATTTACATTAACAATCTGAAATCTATCAGATAATCGGGACTCAAATCACCCTAATGTAGTTCCTCTAATCACAAAATCATGTTCAAGCGTTTGAAGCAGAATGTTGTGATCAATGATATCAAATGGAACACTGAGAACAAGACGAGGAGTCCATCAGACGCCATGAGAAGATCATTGGTAACCGACCGTCACTGTTCTGTCTCTGTGTCATGGTAGACTCTAAATCTTGACTGAAACTCTTTAAACTGATTATTTCTGTTCAAATGGGCACACAGTTGCGTTAAAACTGTTTTCTCACGGATTTTATACATAAAAAGGAGGTTGAATATGGGCTTATAATTCACTAACACTCCTGGATCAAGAATATGTTTTTAACCTTCCTGTTATATTTGTTTCTGTGCAACAACACTAATGTTCCTGGGTCAGTTTGACCCAAGGCATATTTAATTATGCAAAAGTGTCAGAAAACAAAAAATCTTTTATATCTCATTTTTAACTCCATTACTAATGATTTTAATCAATTTTGAGGGCAACAGTGTTCTTTATCTCTCACAAATCATGATCTAATGAGGTTAAGCCACTCGTCTTTCATAAAAAAATACATGTTAAAACTTTTTAAAATGTTCATTAATAATACCTACAAATGTAATATAATACTTTTACTTGAATTTGCTTTTTTCATTTTATTTTACATTTTCGAAATATTTTTATGGAGTGATGTTGCTAAATTAACGTGTGACACATCTTCAGTTGGTAACTTGGTTGGTAACAGCACGATCTGATAAACATCTACTGTAATGAAATTTCATTTCAGCCATTGTGTGGCCAAGGAAATTCAGAGGTTATTAAAAACATTTGGACAAAACAGGGTTATGAGGAAAAACTGTTTGTTCCTCACTATCAGTGCCATATAGATAGATCCAGAGTATGATTATGAGAATTAGTTTTTTTTCAATCTGTTTTTGAATGTTTGTGTGATATTGTTTGATATTGTATATTTGTTTGATATTATATATGTGTATGATATTATTGTATATACTTTGGCAATATAAGCACTGTCTTGTCATGCCAATAAAGCTATTGAAATTGGAAATTGAGAATTAGTGGATCCGTGAACATTTTATGAAAAGCCACTTGAGTCTAACATAGAATTAATAGCAGTATTCAACTGTCATTGTCATTGTCAACATGAATGTTAAAGTCACCCAGTACAATGACTTTATCAGTATTCAACACTAAATCCGATAAGGTGGAGGTCCAGTTGGGCGTTGGATTACAGCTAGCAGAAGTGGTTTCTATGATTTCCCGTTAGGGTGAAGTAGACTTTAGAGTCAAGTAAAGCACAGTAACTAATCATAGGTCTGGGGCTGATCAATGGATCTGATTGGAAGATAGCAGCCACACCTCCTCCTCGGCCTCTAGTTCTAGGAACATGGAAATTTAGATCATTTGGTGGATTAGATTCATTAAGACTAACACGATCCTCCTAATTTTTTATGATGCTTTCATGATTTACCCCACAGGTGTTTTTAGGCTCATTTATTCTGAGGGCTGGGGGGACAGACACGGTCAGTATAGGGTTTTTGGAGGGTAAGATGGGAGAACCTACCAACTACACATACAGTAGAAAGACCACTGTTCGTACCCCTCCTCAGATGAAGCATGAAACCAACAGCCTTCCTGCTGTGAAGCCATGTCACAATCACAACACCATGTCATTATCATGAGATTCTGGGCTGTTTGACAACATCTCTTTAAAAGATTTGTGGAGATCATTCATGTCAACCTTTGACTTGATTTTCACTTGTCTGGCCAAGACTCTTCGTCCCTAAATAATCATTGTGGGTGTGCAGCCATGAACTTTGCTAGTGCTTCGAAATGTTTTCCATTTGATTGTAATCAAATGCTTTTGGACACTTTTTAATTTAGAAGAGAAAAAGAATTAGTAAGTGTTGGGGAGAGGTGGACATCCCAGGTCTAGAAAGTAAAAATCCTGTCCAGCAGTTGTTCCAACCAACCACTAATGACACCACAGTATATCTGAGCTATTTTAGATGCGTTCAAAGACGAAGGAAAAGAACTGTTTAAAACAGAGGTCTTCAACAGGGGGTCCGCAGAGGTACTGCAGGAAGTTTGCAAAAGTTTTCATTGATTATATATTTTTTAGATTACCCCTGAAATTATTTTAAACACAGACAATTGTTGAATATGAATATCTTGGTACTGAATGCAATCACAAGGTACATTTCTACAAAGCACTATAGGATCAGTTTAATATAACACACAATTTCACACATAAGTAGGGGTCTTTGCTCCATCTCTCCATCAGTTTGGGGGTCCTTGGCCTGGAAAACATTGAAGACCCCTAAAACAACAGTATAGTAAAATTCAAAACTAACATTAGATTAAAATATATTCAATACAATTAAATGAAAGGGGGAAATAAAGAAGGGAAGGAAACAACTCATAAAGTGGTAAGTAAGGGTGGGTTTTCTGAAAACCCACCCTTACTTACCACTCAGCTCCTTCAAATCCCTCCTGAAAACCGTTTTCAGGAGGGATTTGAAGGAGCTGAGTTCAGTGCAGTCGCTAGGGGAGGGCTTAGGGGAGTTAGTTCCAGAGTTAGAGGGCAGCAACTGTTCTCAGCAGCTTTTTACGGCGGCCGTAACACAGCTGAATTTATTCAGCACAGATTCTCTGCAGGCAGATGAGCTCTTAAGTGAAAACACCTGTTCTAAACGTACAGGCAGATCCAAAAACATGGCAGGATTTTTACTTTCTGGCACCTGAAATGTCCGTCTCTAGTGTTGGGTTTATAAATTACAAGACCCCAGTGCTTAATTTGTGTCATAAAAAATCTTTAAATAAACTGTGTTTTTATCTCTGGCTTTTATTTCTCTCTGAAGTGATGCCTAATGGTTTATTTCATTGCATTTTAATCAGAAACCAGGAGGCGCGTGAGTGAGCAGTCCGTCGTCGCTCCGGCATGTCGCGCTGCCTAAAGATATGCGCCAGCTCTATTTTTGACGGAGCACGCACCGACACCACGTCAATTTCAGTAGTTCAGATCGGACCAGACAGGAAATCAGACACAGATTCAGTGTAAAACATCCCAGAACTTCCTAAACAAAAGCCACTGTGCAGCTTTTAAACTGCTGAACTACCTGAACATGACAGCATGTCCGTGTCCACAAGGTTTCAGTGAAATAAGAAACCGTGACGCACAAACGTGGACAAAATTAACCATTTGGATGAGAATCACAGGTGATCTTGCAGTCCTCCCGTGATTCTGTGATGTCACGGATCTAATAACAGCTGGTGCACTTGTGGGCGCACAGTGAACGGTGTGAAAGCTCGCGCCGTGCAGGTCGCAGCAAAGCCGTTGCGTTGCACTCACGGACCAGGTGTAAAGCCGGGGAGAGTGTGTGGATACAGTTGCAGCGTGACTTTCAACATGTCACTCTGTTTAGGCCTTTTAAAATATAGTAAAACTTGAAGTCCTAATTCAACCCCCCTCCATTGAAGGGAAACTACATGGTGCGAGAGCCAGCGAAAGAGACGGGGGAGGGAGGGGTTGGGGGGGGGGCTGGGAGGCCTTGTGGTGACATCATGAGATGACAATCAGTCAACAAGCATAAAGTTATTCATGTACCAAACACACAACAAGATAACACATAAATACATCCACAAACCAGATATTTATTCAAAATGTGTCTGCTGCCTTAAGTTTGGCAGTACTGAGCTGTGTGCACAACTCATTATGTTAGCAACAGTTTTGTTGTGTGATTTTTTCTTACAGTTCAAACTGTGTGACTGTCTCGTAAGCACCTCATCAATACAAAAACCTGAAAATATGAAATACAGAAAAAATGTAGCCAAAAAGTCTATTTGGAAGGATGAAATTAAAAACATAAATGACCAAACATCCCTAGTATGATTCTCTGCGTCAACATCAGAGGTGGTGTGTCAAAATAGTAAAAGAAAATAATGAATAAAAATGAATAAAAGTAAGCATTAGCTATACATGGCTGTTCTGTTTTATATATATATATATATATATATATATATATATATATATATATATGTACAGTATATATATATATATATGTACAGTATATATATATATATATATATATATATATATATATATATACAATATATATATATATATATGTACAGTATATATATATATATATATATATATATATATATATATATATATATATATGTATGTATATAGCAATATGTCAGTTATTCAGTTTGCTCATTTAAATTGATAGATTCTTGTCTGTTCTAATGGGCCTGGGGGCCACTTGGTGTTGCTAATTTTGCTGCAGATGTTATACAAGGTAGTTACGGAAATTAAGGTAAAAAGACAATAATAACACGTTAAAAACACGAGAAAAAAAACCATCACCTGCGTGGAGGTGATAGTCCCCCTTGTAAAGGGGGACCTGGCACCTTTTGGAGGACAAATTAAGCACTGCAAGACCCAAGAGTCTTAATATTCTGAGTGGAAAACTTCGCAGCAGGTTGAGTATAAGAATGCGGATATTTTGAAAGAATTTTGAAATCTTGACATAACATTTTGCTTATTATTGAAGACCGAGTAGAATTAAAAACTGTGATGACAATTTGATTTATTCAATATTTCACAAACAGGCTGGATGTTGTTGCAATCATTGTTAACATGGTTAAAAAGGACTCCCACAGGAGCTACAAGCATATAAAACAAGGGTCCAACACCACCGCCTAACACACTGTATACCATACAGGTCTAAATCAAAGCAAATTATTTTATTCTTTGCAATGATTACATTAACTTGTGTAACATGATATAAATAATAAAAGAAGTTGAACTCTATATGACAACTTTATAATAAAATGATTTAATAGTGATCGCTTGAAAACAAGTTATCTTAAAACTGTGAATTGTGATCAAAATGTAATGGCAGAGCTAGCATAACACAGCAAAGGATCTCGTCCAGCAAACACAGCTTCAAAATCAGTTTTCACTGGAGTCTTGGTGTAACAGCTTTGATCTCTGACCTTCAGCTTGTGACCTTGTATTCTTTGATACAATAGTTGATGCATGATATAAAGTAGTGCTTTTGGATCCAGGTAGGGCTCACGGCCAATAACCCAGACATACTGGGAGTGAGTATCACCGTGGTCCTCGCAGGAGTACAAAACAGCATATCTCTCATAGTCGGTATATAGAACCCAGTATGGGCTGAAGGGCTGACCTGGGAACAAAAGACAAAAACAATTTAAAACAAAAGGAGCAAGGAAGAGAGTTTTATGTTATGTCATGACTCAAATCAGTTAATATGAAAAAAAACAAAACCAAAAAAAAAACATTTTTACAAACACAACAAATGAACTGAGTCAGCATCAGTCAATAGGATCATTGAAAAAAAATCCTATATTTAACCAAGATGGGTGAAACTTATTTTACATTACAGGTTCAAAACTTGTACTTTACTGGTTTGCTCTGTTCTCACATGATTTAGTTTCATTAATTGGTACCATTTCTGTACATTATTATAACAATAACAGGCAAAAGATGACAAAGCAATGGAAGAAGAGTGTAAGAAGACAACAGCTGACCAATATAAGAAGTACTTACTTTTTTGGAACTGGATTTCAAGTCTGCCTGGTATATATCTGTCTGCAATCCTTGATATTGATGCGCTACATGAATATTCTCCATTTCTACAATATAAAAAACAAACAAATAAAAAAACTATTAGAATTTAATTTAGCCACTGGCACACAATAAGATCCAGCAGGGTACAGCGCTTAACCATAAAGACTCGAAATGGTAGGAAACACCTTTTTGTAGCTTTACCATTACATACAGTATAACATGGCTATAGCAGAAGTTAGCAACCTAGAGGAGACGTTAACTGGACCAAAACCTGGCTACTCAGAGACAGTTCCCATATCTGTGCCTGCTGCTAGCAAAGGACACAGCTTAGGCTGAGCAGGTTGCTTGCTGGCAAAAGCAATGGGCTATGAGCACAACTCCACTACTTCCTGAACTTGTTTCCTGTCTTTTATTTTTGGACAAAACGATTAATCCAGGTGTGTCTGATCTCAGTTACCAATGCCAATGGCCAGACACACCTGGATTAACCAGTTTGTCCAGTAATGAAAGACAGGAAACAGAGGAGCACTACTAAGTTCAGGAAGTGGTGGAGTTGTGCTTATTGCCCATTAGTAGGGAAGTGAAGACAACAGTGATGTGAACTGTTATTGGAGCACTCTGGCCTGTGAAATCCAAACTGGGAGAATAAAATCTTTACAGGCCAGCTTTTATTGGGCCCCAAGCAGAATTTAACTTGGATTTAACTGATTTACCTCGGGTGTTCTGTGGAGTGGATATGATTGTTATTAGTGACAGGCTAGCAGATTCCTATTGACTTATGCTAGAATTAGCATTGGGGACCACCAGTAACAAGAATATGTGATAAAATAAGATGAAACTGCCTCCAGTGATAAGTGGGACCCTGGCTCACTCAAAAATGAGGCCCTATGTCAAAAATCCTGAACTTCCCCTTTAAGGCTAGTTGGGAATTTTTGCTCTCAGAGCAGAGTTGTGTTTCTCAAAATATGAGTGATAAAACCTCCCAGTTCTCGGCATATATCAGTATCGCTTGATGTCAGATGTAAGTAAAAAAGCCATTATCGAACATCCCTTTTATTTATATATATATATATATATATATATATATATGTGTGTGTGGGTGTGTGTATGCGTGTGTGGTGGCATGTGGGCCCCAAGTTGCCTCTTGGGTTGCTTACGCCTTGGGCCGGCCTTGGAGGCTCGTTTGCTTTTCAATTTCTGGACCAATATTTTTTCATGTGATTCTGTGCTAATCTAGATTAAGCATGTATAGAAAATGGATTGATGGACAGGATAAGCTCTTTTTGACTGCAGACTTCAGCTTTAGATCATCAATGGCTGATTTAAGGTTGTTTCAGTTTTCTCATCCATTGACTCGTTGCGTGCAGTCAGAAGATTGGACGACCTTAATGATAAAAACTGGACTGTTTCCAGTGCTAAAGCAGCTGAACCGATACAGAGCATCAAATCAGATATGAAGTCAGTTTTAGAAACGGTCAGAATACAGAAATACTTACTTGACCTGACAGTGCTTCCCTTCTAAGTAAGAATTCCCTCTTGGTATTTCGTATAACACCGTACCACACGATCCTTGACTGAAAGGATTAGGGAAACTCGCGAGCTCATACCATACTCCTGCGTACTGTTGAGAGAGACAAGCTGTTACTTTACTTGCTCTATATGTTATTTATGTACATGTACTGTATGTTGTGTATATGTTACCGCATAGAGGTTGAAGTTTGGCTGCACATTTGGAATAGGACAGTGGCCATGCCAGTTGACCTGAGCTGAGACCAGAGGGAGCACCAGGAGGAGGAAGTACACAGCAAACATTGTTGCTTTAGGAGACATGGAGAGTTATGTTAGAGGGGAAGTTCACCTGTTCACAGACTTCCTGAGCAATTTGGCCCAAAATAAATTATATATAGTAAAAAAAAAAGACTAAAAACCTCACGATAATCATAAAAGATAGAAAATAAAAAATCAAGCAATAGAACCACATTATAACCTGCTGCAGAAGTTAGTCACTCTTACCCGAGTGAAGTTGTCAGGTGAAGGTCTGCGGTTGGATCAGTCTGAGTTTGTCTCCAGGCCAACACAGGCTTATGCTTACACTGCTGATGGCAGGAGGCAGCTTTTATAGGCTTATCTTGCAGACATTCCTACATTTTGAAGCTGCTGACCTCGTTATAAGCGATAGCTTGTCTCATTAACCTCCCAGAGTCTTGACATACTCATTTCACAGAAAACTTCTTTATCTTTACAGATATTTATCTTATTTATTTGCCCGTATTAACAAGGTCAGTGTTTCAAAGATGACGGATACACTGAGTTGTTGTTTTTTTTTTTGTTTTAATGGAAGTTCGATGTTTAGTGGTTTATTTTTAATTTTAAAAATAAAAATCTTAAATTCTCAATTTTGCATCTTGTTTGTTCTATGTACTATTGACTCTGCAAATAACTATTACTGGCACTATTATTTAACACTGATTTCCAGGAAGCTGCTGAAATGTTCCCATTTCCCCTCCATGTAAGTCTATTCTATTCTCCCTTATATTATGCACAACAAAGTATTATGTACAAGTTTATTTATAGTATATCCAAGAAGGACAAACACAGACCTGCCAGACAAAAACTGGATAAGAAATTGCGACTCAGAATATAAGATTTCTGAATAACACAAGTTCCATGGTGTTGGGTTAATGTGGCCTTATGTCTCAGCTTATATCCGAGTATGTGTTTTTTGTTCCACGCTTTTGCTACTGATTAATATTCAAGGACGAAGTGGGTAACAATGACAGGGGTTGTAAGCTTTTTCTCTACTTTAGTGCAACCCAAAGATGGCTGTAAATTCTATGATAGACCGGCGCAACTACTGTAGGAAGATTTCTCGGCTCGTAAAGTTTCGTTTTGAGACGCTTAGCTGAAGTTCAGATTCCCACTCGGCTCAGCTCTTATTTAAAACCGAGTCGTATTTTTGGTGATAAGAGATCATCAACATGACTTCAGAGAAGAATTTGGTCTGTTGGTCCTTGGCACTAAGGAGTGGAGTTTGGGAAAAATAACTGTCTCTTGTGCAGCATGAAGTTGAAATAAGCTGAAGAAATCCAGTTTAGTCCTAATGTTGACTGGCTGAAACAGCCTATTTATATATAAGTGTCCCTGGTGTCTCAGTCCATTATTTTCTAAGCTATTAAATGAAATCAAATGTAATCAAACTTTATTTATATAGCACTTTTCATGCATAAAAAGAATAAAAATTCCTCACATAATAAAACAATTTACTGTATTCTCTGGACTATAAGAAACACTTTTTTTCATAGTTTGGTGGCTTGTGCGACTTGCTATATATATTTTTTCCTGTTCAAGATGCATTTTTTGATTGATGCGACCTAGTCAGGAGCGACTTATCGTCAGGAGCGACTTATCGTCCGGAAAACACTGGATAAAAACACTCACGCATTCACATCTGTCATTATCTCACACCCACCCATGACCCTACAACTGCCCCACCCATACCCCATTAGCCCCTTTAAAAACCTCCCTGTCACAGAAGAGTAACAGTTAAAAGAAACATGGAAGAAGGTTTCTACTAAGGAGAAAAAAGTTTCTAAAGCTTGTAAAATAGCCTACAGGTGGACAAACATGCTTTAAACAAGTAGTAAAGGTCTGACAACTAAGGCCAGAACACCTCAGACGCTTTATATCATCTGTAGTGACACCAAAAAGCAGAGTAAGAAGTAATCCGAGTACATCCTTCCAGGTGGATTATCTTTATTTTGTTTTCTGAAATTAATCCTTCAGATTTCAGAAACTAAAGCGTGACCAGCTCAGGCCTGAGTTAGAGCTGCGTGCACAGCTAAAGAAGACCTTTGTGGACTGCTACTGAATATGATGCAGTATAACCTGGGCAAGGCTTGGTTGGTTGGTGTGTGTATGTGTGTTTTTGTGCCGCAGGTCGGCTGCTTCTTCGTCCGCTGAGCTCCACACACCACAGACCACAGGAACCAGATGAACTGCAGCGTTTCTGTGCACAGATTCAGACTTTTAACAGGTAAGCATCTGCAGAACTCAACTTTCTTACCTCAGGCGGTCATAAAAAATATGACGAAATAGTTAAGTAAAACTAATTGTGTGTGACGTTTTGTTTTGCTGCTAAAGACCATAAATTGAACCAAAACGTGCTTTTTTTTTGTTTGTGCAGGAAGGAAGATGAAGCTGCTGGTGTGGGTCGGCGTTCTCTGCCTCTTTGCCTGTCGTCTCTGTGGTGAGTTTTTAAATCTCTGAATATAAAAACCTCTGTGTTGCTTCTGTCTTGTGTTGAAGAGTTATTATTTTATTTATACAGTAAAAACATGTTGAGATTTGACCAAGTTTGATACATATGCTTGTAGAAATGCTGAATGAAATGGCTGTGAATCATGTGCTGCATCTATAGGAGTGGATTTGTTTTGTGGACAAAGAGAACTCTGTCTGAGCTTCCACGATGAATTCCTTCAGGCTAAGAGCATTTGTGTGTGTGTGTGTGTGTGTGTGTGTGTGTGTGCACATGGTCAGCAATAATATTTGGGGAAGGAGCAGGTATCCTTGTGGCCCTCTCAGAGAAAGCTCAGTTTTTAGTTTTACAGATCTGAATCCCATCTTTGTTCATGGAAAGCCATGGAATGTTTGGAAATGTTAACTTTATTTCTCCTCTTCCCCTCTCTTCTCTTCTCTTTCCTCCTCCTCTTCCTCACAGATGCCAGAGTCATCCCAGAAGGAGGTACTGTGTCATTTAAATCACACTTTATCTTCTTTTAGACACCTTTATTAAGCCTGTTCTCATTCCTTTGCATCAGAATTTGCATTTACCAGCCACAAGACAAACTTGTAAAATCTAATCAGTTTCTATATAAAGTCATCAAAATTTCCAAAGTTTTAAATGTTCTTTAAGGATTTATGTAAAATTTTGTGGATTAAAGTAATCTTTCTCCAGCTACTCTTTAAGTAATGTTTTTTTCCCCTCTAAACTAAACTTCTAAACATCGATGGTTCTTTCTGAACACCATCACTTGCTAAATTTCCCTGAATTGGGTTAAAATTTCTTCTTTATTACCAGAAAAACCTAAAAAATTATTAGCAACGTCATCGTGTTTAAACTAAGTCTGTCAAAGTTAATGTGTTAATAACACGTTAATGCAAATTCCTTTTAGCAGCACAATTTTTTTCTCACGGTCCATGACCTACCTGTTAATGTAGCACTAAAATAACATTGCAGCTGCAGAAATGAATACTGAGACGAAGGACTGGGCAAATAATCAAAAAATAATTGAAACTGACGTTCAGAACCGATGTTCAGAACAATAAATCAATGTAATCTTGCTCATGCCAAATTTTTTTCTTAGGAATATTTAACTGTGTGTAGTTAAACTGTTTGAGGACCCCTTGAAAATGAGATGTCTCATCTCAAGGGGGTTTTCCTCATGAAATAAACGTAAATAAATGTGTGTGCTTCACTTATTTAAGGCCTTGAATTTTAAAGTGTAGGATTTCATATATTTTTAGACTTTTTATGACCCTGCCAGAACTCTGTAAAAACAATGTTGTGATTTTCATTCAATTTTTATTCATCACTTTTGTTATTTCAACTTATTTTACTGACAGTGGTTCTTTTTTCCCTTCTTCGGTGGGAGGGAATGAATAAATTTGAGGACAATTGTATAGGAGTGTGAGTGTGTAAGGAGTGTGGGTGTGTGTACGAAATATAGAGAGGTGAGTTGTGTTTTTTTGTGAAGTGATCATGCAAATGCAACGGCACCCTTTTGAGGATCAGAAGCATACAGAGAGGGGCTCAGGATGGGGGAAGCAGCAGCCACCACAGAGCACAGATCTGGGATGGCCCATGGCCATGCACCCACCCAGAACGAGGCAGAGGAAGGGCGCAGCCAGGACCCCCACCGCCACAGAGCCCGTTCCCCAGGAGATCAAGGACAGTGGCTCGCCAGACCCCCGGCCCCTGAGCACGAGTCGGGGATAGGACCCTCCCCTCCCTGCAAGAAATGGAAACAGGGACAACAGAATGAAACCCTGCATCTATTCTGTTGGTTGCAACTCGAAAATTAAATGAGTGTATCTCTGCAAACACTCGGTCTAGAATACGCTTGGAGTCACAATAAAGAGAGCACTTGTGAGATATGTGAAGATAAGCGTCTGTGTTACTGGTGGAGAGGGAATGAATATGATGAAAATGGCACATTACACATATAAAAAGGTTTCAGGATGAGAACGAATATCACTTTGGAATGATGCAGCTCTAAACCTCGAGAAAACTAGTACATGTGAACATTATCTGCAGCAGAACTACAGAAGTTTAAGTGGAAATTGTTCAGGCAATGTTCCAAAATGGCTGTTTGGCTGTTCCTCAGGTTTTTAAAGGATAAATATTGTATTTCTATTTATAATTACATGGTTTTATAAAAATTGCTGGACCTATTTTCCATTTATTTGCAAGTGAATATATTAAAAAATAAGGGGTTACGTAACCCTTTTGGCCCCATTTCTAGCAAAAAGCATGATTTTAAATCATTTCTTAAATCTGTTGTTGTTACTGCTACTTTTTTTAAGTGATAATTTTTTACACTTATTAATTGCTGCAATATAAACTTCAGTATTTTTACTAAACCTGCCAGCAAGTCTCAAATTTGTATTCAAATATTCAGACAGCTACAACCCTTCCTTTATCATTTTAGAATATGAAACTTTTGCCCAGATTTTCTCATGGGTGTTTTTGCACTGTTTTACGTCTGATACAAATGAAGGTTTTCCGTTGCAGCTGTTGTTTGTGAGTTGGTAAGAAACTCCTCAGAAAGGCTGAAACTTTGAAACAAAAGCAGCTTCTACAGATGAGTGGTCCCATTCACTTGTGTGGAAAACTTGTCCTTCATATTTTTCACTCTCATAATCAACTGATGGCTGATTGTGTAAAGACACTCTGGGACATTGTGTCTCTCATTTATCAACTTGACCTGATGCAACAAGCATACTTGCTCCCATGGTCAGATAAAAAAAAAAAAAAAGAAGCTAGAATAAAAAAATACCAACCAAAAAACGTGTTTCAAAATAACTAAATGAGTTTGAGACTTCTCAACTTGCATTTCAAAGAGTATTTCGTGAGAAAGTTAATTAAATGTCTGACTTTTTGACTTGCTCTGTGTCTCTCAGTGCCTTATGATGAACCACCAGCTGTTCCCTACTGGCCATACTCCACCTCTGACTTTTGGAACTACATTGAATACTTCAGATCCATCGGTGCCTACGACCACATCAACGAGATGGCTCGGGCCTTTTTTGCTCATCAGCCCCTCGGAGACACCCTGGGATATGAGACCAAAGCAGGGCATGAGCACTGAGATAAGCAGAGTTCGTCAAGAGAACAGAGAGGGAACGTGAATAGGATCAAGGACACCCTTAAAAGAAAAATGTTTAGGAAAGGAAAAGAGAGTACAACTACTTACCTTCCTTGGCAAATCATTGCTTGAAGCATGGCCAGTCATAGAGATTAGAGGCTGTTGTAGGGTTGTAGAATGCATTTCATAGTGTAACAGAAATATATAAAAGATTTTACAATAAAGAAATATAAAGAAACTACAGAACTTTCTCCCTTCTCATTAATTCATTCACCACACATGCTAAAATAATAATAGTATAGTAATCATAGCAATAGTAATTTTTGCGGGGGGAAGCGGATCTAATGTTACGAGTCGGTACTTACACCCGGGCATATATTCGTGTTGCACACACTTGTTTTGTTTACAAGTACCCAGCCGGTACACTAGCTAACTGTCCAAGCAGAAACACAATTTAAGTGACTGAATTTTCGGAGGAACGACATGAAACCTGCCGTGGACGAGATGTTCCCAGAAGGAGCTGGACCCTACGTAGACCTGGACGAGGTTAGTTCACGGACACACGGAGCAATCAGAACATGCTAATGTTAACTAGCCTGCTAAAGCTTAAATGGCTAATGCCGAATAACAAAAACAGAAAAGCTTTGACTCGCTACGTTTAGGGACAATCAATTAATAAAACGTGGGAATGTTTAACGTAGTGTTAATGTTTTTAGAAATATGCTGAAAGAATGATTGGTTAATTAAGGTTAGCGTGACGTAGAGTGATAAATTGTGTCGTCAGTGTCATACAGAAAGAAGTTCTTTTACGACATTAAAATTATATTTCTGACGGTTTGGTTCGATAAAAACTGTTCAGATAGAACCGATATCAGCTAAAAATACAAATGGAAATGGAAGTTAACTACTTTTATTAGGTTTATGGGAACATACCTCAGATCCAGCTAGTACTTGTGATGGTAATAACGACACACAACGAATAAACAACTACTCATTATACATATTTGTCAGTGTGGTATAGTATGGAGATTCATGAAAAGTTAACTTATATCTGTTTGTCTTCAGGAATATGAACTTTTACCCATTGTAATCCCCACAAAAACAACAAACAAACAAACAAACAAACTGTTAATGACCTCCATGAGTAATTCCCTTTGTGTTAAAACTATAGCGATTTCCTCTATGCAGGCTATCTTGTCACCATGAGGACATAAACTCATCAATCTTATCTACTAAAATATCTGAGTTTTCCTCCCTTTAGTCGAAACCAGATGCGCAACTAAAATAAATTCCAACTTTTTCACTAGAGCTTGTAAAGATGAAATAATAAGCAAGATTTGGCCTGATGGAAGTGAGCAAACACGTGTAACACCTGTAATAGGTAAAGGTAAACTTTAAAGTATTTTAAATATTCTCTCTCTAACAAGAAAAATATTCTTGTATTTAGGTTTATTACTGTAGTTTCAAGATATAGCTGTGGTTTTGAGGCAAATTAATTTGACTCAGTACAATACATTTACCATCTTTTTAAGAAGTCTGAGTGAGTCCAATTACCTTGTTTCGTTGGCAGACAATTTTTTTTATACATATGTAATCCTTTTCATAATACTTTTAATATTTTTATGTTTAGGAAAGCTGAGTTGCAGTTTTCTCCTTTCCTTCTGATTCTCTCACTGGTATTCATCATTTTAATAAATTAGTGAGGAACTTAATGCTTAAATCATCACAAGGAACACCGTGCATCATACACTCTCTTGTACCCCAAGGACAGTAAGAGGTGGTGACTTCCACAGATAATTCTCTGGGATTTAGTAGATATATTGCAGCTTTTTTTTTTTGGAAATATTTGTACTTTATTCTGTTGTGAGTGTGTAAAATATTTTTGAGCTTCCTACCCGACTTCATGAACCATCTTTGGTCTTGTTGAAGAACTCAGATTTATTTTTAAGACATAACATTGGCACATTAAAATGTTACATTTTTAATGCATAGAAAAGTTTCTAAATTGAAAGGATCGCTTACTGTCACAACTAAATCTGGCAGGTTTATTTGATAGTTATGAAATAACAAAAATCCATCATACATGTAATGATGGAGATTTTGGCATTAGGTATTGCAAGCAGCATGTGTCTTGCTCATGTTTCCTGACTTGTATTGTGGTGTTTTAACAGGCAGGGGGCAGCAGTGGCCTGCTAATGGACCTGGCAGCAAATGAAAAAGCAGTACACTCGGATTTCTTTAATGGTAAGACGCAGAGCTCTGCATCTCTATCCGAAAGGTTAACTCTGCACACACTCCAAGAAGTCTTTATTTCTTTACTCTTCTTCAAATATGACTTGAAACGTTGCAGGTAACAAACTAGCACTTTGTTAATAACCAGTACGATGATTGTGGTGTAAACAAACAGATTTATATCTCAAGCTTTTTATTGAAAGTGTAACTTTTGACCCAACTTTAACAAAATTAGCAGCACAGAGCTTGTTAAATCAAACAAACTAAAGATGTTCTAGTTTTGTTGCAGCTTTAAGATGCAAAAGAGAAGAGAAATCACACTTATTGTACAGCCTGTAATCAAGTTTCTTCCTTTAACCCCACAGTTTTCTCACATTAACCCTCAAAAATCCTAAAGTACACCCTAAACACCACACAGATGCAGAGGATGCACAAAAACACCGAGCTAATCTTTTTTTCCGTCTTGCAGTGTTGGCTCCTGGTTGAGCAAATTTGGCTCAGCAGCACATGACCTAGAAAAAAAAAAGAGCTGATTGTTAAAAAGAAAGGGGTGGGGGTCAAAAATGAGAGGAGAGGAGGACGGTAAAGGGAGTTTATGGCTGCTGTCGGACTGAAACTCAGCAGGACTCCTCGCCAGTCAGCTGCTTTAAAACACACACACATTCACATCTTTAGATCACTTGGGATGTTAACGCTGCTAAAACTTGGTCTCAGGGGGGCCCCTCAAGCTGAAAATGTTTGCAGTCGAAGCATTGTAATACAAGCCTCAACAAGTCTGGTGCACATGGTGACAGCGTAGAGTATGAGTTAGAAATGATCCCACTTATCAGCTATAAAGTAACCGAGTCAACTGCACCTTTTACCACCAGCCTGTCTGCAAATCTGTCGCTTGAACATGAGAAGAGCTGCAGAACATATCAAATGCTAATCACATGTACAGTTGTGTGAAAAAGTGTTTGCTACCTTTCTGATTTCTTACTTTTTTGCATGTTTGTCACACTTAAATGTTTCAGATCATCAAACAAATTTAAATGTGAGACAAAGATAGCACAAGTAAACAGAAAATGCAGTTTTTGAAATGAAGATTTTTATTAGTAAGGGGCCCTAAACTCTGGAACAGTCTCCCGCTGGTTGTCCGCTCCGCTCAGTCAGTTTCTGAGTTTAAAACTCTCCTTAAAATGCATCTCTTTAGACTGGCCTTTAGATCTTAAATCGAGCTTGTTGTGTCCTGTTTTATTTTATCTATTGTTTTTACTTTATGATCTCTGTTTTTATCTTTTTAATCTTTTTTGCTGCTTTTATTCCTTGTTTTATTTAGCTTTAATCCAAACTTGTTCAGCACTTTGGTAACTATTGTCATTTTTTAAATGTGCTATATAAACAAACTTGAGATTGACATTAAGAAAAGATCCTCAAAATCTAGACATCATGCTGCGATTCAAAGAAATTCAGGAAAAAAAAAGAGAAACAAAGTAATTGAGATCTATCAGTCTGGAAAAGGTTACAAAGCCATTTCTAAAGCTTTGGGACTCCAGTGAACCACAGTGAGAGCCATTATCCACAAATGGAGAAAACATGGAACAGTGGTGAACCTTCCCAGGAGTGGCCGGCCGGCCAGAATTACCCCAAGAGCACAGCGACGACTCATCCAAGAGGTCACAAAAGACCCCAGAACAACATCCAAAGAACTGCAGGCCTCACTTGCCTCAATTAAGGTCAGTGTTCATGACTCCACCATCAGAAAGAGACTGGGGGACAAAAATGGCCTGCATGGCAGAGTTCCAAGACCAAAACCACTGTTGAGCAAAAAGAACATAAAGGCTCGTCTGAGTTTTGCCAGAGAGCATCTTGATGATCCCCAAGACTTTTGGATAAATACTCTGTGGACTGACGAGACAAAAGTGGAACTTTTTGGAAGGTGTAGGTCCCATTACATCTGGTGTAAAAGTAACACCGCATTTCAGAAAAGGAACATCATACCAACAGTAAAATAGGGTGGTGGTAGTGTGGTGGTCTGGGGCTGTTTAGCTGCTTCAGGACCTTTAAGACTTGCTGTGGTAAATGGAACCATGAATTCTGCTTTCTACCAAAAAATCCTGAAGCAGAATGTCCGGCCATCTGTTGGTGACCCCAAGCTGAAGCACACTTGGATTCTGCAGCAGGACAATGATCCAAAACACACCAGCAAGTCCACCTCTGAATGGCTTAAGAAAAACAAAATGAAGACTTTGGAGTGGCCTAGTCAAAGTCCCCACCTGAATCCGACTGAGATGTTGTGGCATGACCTTAAAAAGGCGGTTCATGCTGGAAAACCCTCCAATGTGGCTGAATTACAACAATTCTGCAAAGATGAGTGGAACAAAATTCCTCCACAGCGCTGTAGAAGACTCACTGCCAGTTATCGCAAACTCTTGATTGCAGTTGTTGCTGCTAAGGGTGGCCCAACCAGATATTAGGTTTAGGGGGGCAATCACTTTTTCACACAGGGCCACGTGGGTTTGGAATTTTTTTTCCCCCTTAAAAATAAAAACCTCCATTTAAAAACTGCATTTTGTGTTTACTTGTGTTATCTTTGTCTCACTTTTAAATTTGTTAGATGATCTGAAACATTTAAGTGTGACTAACAAGCAAAAGAGTAAGAAATCAGGAAGGGGGCAAACTTTTTCACACAACTGTATGTGACATGTTTGATAAGAAGCTACCAGAGAAGTCAGAAACACAGTGCACATGTGATCCTGACTTTCTGCCACACATATTTATTAACAGCAGCAGACATGACGTTCACTCCGTCTCGCACAGATTCAGAGTTAATTGCTTCCTTCTGGTTGAATCTGCTACTGGTGACGTCTGTTGTTTTAACCAGCAACAACTAAAAATACCAACAATATGTTTACTGCTTACTGGGAAGGAAGAATGGTGTGGTGAGACTTATCAGTGGCTGAGCTGCCGTGCTTGATCCAAAATTTATGAGATAAAGCACTGATAGTTCATATCTGCACGATGGACATTTGCATATATTGTAACTTAGTGTTTTGCCTCAGAGACTTTGCTCTTTATCACCTACGCTCAGTGGGAAGTGATTCTGTCTGTGTTTCTGGAACTGCGATGATAATGCAGAACCATTGGATTTCACAGAGGCTTTGCCCTTTTACAGGGTTCTGCAGGCACGACAGTATAAGGTCAACTCAACGGTGTGAAACGAGAGCCATTTTTTTCATGTAGTATTGTGAAAATGAGCTATGGGAAGGGAAATTTTTGCTCTTCAGCTTTGTTTTAACTCTTTCCAAAATAGTAGATAGTTCTGTGTTTTCAAAGAGCAAACTGTCAAACTGAAAGTTAAAAGTCAAACATCCCGTTCTTTAGCTCATGCACTGGCTGTTTGGACACATTACTGTTGTGTGGCCAACAGTAGTGGTTCCCAACCTGTTTTCCTTGAACAACTTCATGCAACTACTAAAAAGATGCAGACCCCCACCCCTCTATCAACATGTAGTCTTACTTTTATTCTTTTATTTTTTAAAAGGAGATGAATCATCTCCACTGTGGTGTTGCTATGGGATGGTTCATTCATGAAAAGGTACATGAAAAATTCTTTACTGTAGCTCCAGCAGCTCGCTGACCTCATTGAATCACAGTACATGGACAAAACCTGATTGGATCCACAAGGTGTGACCTACTAAGCCCCAATCTCATTTTTTTTTTTTTTTTTTGGCCCTTGCCACCTAAAACAGAGCCACAAGGGGTAGGACTGAAAGTCAGCCTCTACAAATTGGAACACCGCTTCAACAATTGCAGACATCAGTGATCCTGCCGGCTTGTATGTAAGCAGATGAGCTGTCGCCAGAAATCTTGGGAAATCAAGCTGTCGACAGCTGTCGATTAACGTCACCAGGCTAATGATAGATAGATAGATAGATAGATAGATAGATAGATAGATGGATAGATAGACAGATAAAAACTTTATTAATTCCCAACAGGAGAAATTCAGGTGTCTAGTAGCAACACATCCATACATGCATCCATGCATAGACATAAAAAAGTAAAATTACCAACAATGGTACCAAGAAAGTGCACATATCTAAACTAAACTGTTATAAAGTCTTACAGCCGAAGGGAAAAACAAAGCGCAGGGAGAGAAGCCTGTTGCTGCGGTTGCTCCTTTGGGCAGATAGACTGTAGGGCTGAACGATTTGGGGGGAAAAAAATCTAATTGCAATTTTTTTTTCACCAATATTGCAATTGCGATTTAAAATGCAAATTTTATTTCTTCATGCGCTTTCAATCCAGTATTTCCCCCATGAAATGCAGGGAAGCAATCAGTTCAGTGTAACAAAAACATGATTAAGCCAATGAATCCCTCCAAAAAGCAAGAACTTAAAGCATAACTTTCTTTTTTTTCCAACCTGGACCTTATTTGTAGGAGTTTTATTTCTAGACTTCTTTACTGAAGTTATATTGTATACATAAGACAATATTTTTGAGGAGCAAAATACCACATTAAGTTTAGGGCCAAGTGTGTGGAAATAAATACTGTGGCATTCAGTCCACTTTCTGTGGGGTGGAGAAGATCAATTTCAGCCAAGTGTCTTTCTGTGTCTCTTCAGAATGTAATAATGTAATAAATATATACAAACACCAGACAAGAAGGAAAGAAAGAAGCCTTTTTATGCAGAACAGAACAGTTGCTGCTTTCCAGCTTGCACCAAGCTCCACATTTCCATACCAATATGAAAAGACAGGTTTTAGTGCGTTCCTGTTGTCTGGGCGTTCCTGTTGTCTGGGCATTCCTGTTGTCTGGGCATTCCTGTGCGGCCGACAGCAGGTGACGTGATCACCAGGATAACTCCGGCGTCTCTGCACTGTGGCTCCTTCCCAGACGGTTTGGGAAAACGCGGTGCATTTTCTACCTCTCAAAAGGACGAAATATGCAGGTCAAAGTAGACGTTTCATCACCCTATAATACGAAGCATGCATAAATATGTGAATTAATATACAAGGCAGGGGGCAAGAGCCCCACGATGCCACTGGTTTCAAAGCAGGCGGATGGATGGTTTGGTATTAGTTCCCATTGCGACGGAGCCACAGAGTTTGAACGTGAAACTAACGAGTTGAAGTTCAATTCAACACAGATATAAAGTTACAGGTAATAACAAGGTTGTGGTCGCCTCCCTCAGTGTTGCTGCAGAAGTTTTTTAAATCCATTTGTTTGAAAACCCAGACCTGACTGCTAAGCAGTAACTCTCCGACTCGCAGTTGAATCAGACAAGGAGGGGGGAGAGGGAGAGCAAAGCGGATGGTGCATAGACCCTTAGGAGAGAGGAGGGAGGGAGGCTGTTTACTTGATAGTGTGCTCTAATTGGAGCAAATGAATTACGTAGAATGATAGAACTACGTAGAATGATAGCCTGCTGTCTGATTCAACTGTTTCTGAGCAGAGAGACAAAGCTGACAGACCATAAACAGGAACTTTGATTCTCACTCTGGACATTCACATGGCCTCATCAGTGCACAACAGATCATATTATACACCCAAAACCCCAGAAAAGTGAAATTTGATGTCATGGCACCTTTAAAACTATTTGTTCAATGTTGCATCATTCCATGTTAAAGGGGAAACTCAGTAACTTTTTTACCTCAATAAATGCTTTTCGGAATCCCTGTGAGGCTAAACAAAGTGTTTACGGAGCGATTCAATGTTTCCCCCCCTCCCGCCGGGGCCTCTGGCCTGCGAGCAGCTAAATACAACTTTGCCTGCGCCGACCCGAGCAGAACTTGCGACAACAGAAACCGCTGTACGGTACTCAGGTCCCCTATCTACCGAGCTGCTTCCAGCTCTGATTTTAACCAGACTACCAGCGCTAATTCGAAGAAAACATTTCTTTAGCTTCACACCACCTAAACACAGCTCCTGGCTCTCATAACCAACTCTTTGCTGGACCAGAGTGATTCACGTAGCTTGCGCTGCCTGGGCGCCGGGTGAAGCATCACTGCTTCAGGCTCAATAATCACTTGTCATGTCTGCAAAAAGTAAATAAAAGTTCGTATTCTTACCTGCTACCCGCCAACACCAGAGAAAAATATAATCCACAGCATATTTACCCACAAATCGCGGGTAAAACGTCCCGTTTCAGAAGATACAGGACTTTGCTTTGAGCAAAGGGAGACAAGGTGCTGCTACCAACGCAGCAACGTAGCATCAACAAGCTAGTAAAAGCTTAGAAATATATTCAGGGATCAAAATAGAGGAAAGACAGGTAGAGAAGCTGTCTGTGTGCTGTGGGGGTGTTAAACTTTATGACAGTGAAAGAACGCCACTAAAGGGAGCCCCGAGCTGAAGTTACTGAGTTCTGCTTTAACCCTGTCGGCCTCAGATGTCCGACCAATCACACAATACTCATCGGAGCTCCCCGAGAAGAAAGTTCTGCTTGGCCGAAGAGTCGAGAACAAGCTGCAAGCTGTCCTCCAATCACATCAAACAAAATTACCTCATTTTGTTCTCGTGGACCCGAGAACACAAAGAAAGTTCTCGCTTCTCGCAGAGTATGTAACAGCCTTAAGGGGTTTTGAAACCAGGGGTCCTGGTTTCAGAAGTTTCTGGCTCCCAAAATGTCCAGATAATTTAAAAAAAACAAATCCCTAAGCAGATGCACCACAACTTCTCTGTGTGTGGGCATGGCCTTCATTTTAACAATCATTTTAACAATAACGCAGGTTCTGAACCATCAAAGCTTTGTGGACTTTCTGTGCTCTTTGAAGACCCCCTCAGAGGTACAAGGAACCACAGGCTCCAGTCAAAGAGTTTGGTATATTAGGGCTTGGTATTGTTAAGTGCTTTGATATTGATTCAATAAAAAATAGAAACTCTGTCGAAGATTTTTTAATTATCATGCCCATGTGAACGTAGGTAGTATGTCACCTTATATTTTGGGGTAATAAAACATCTGAAAATAAATATAGTTGCTATTTTGATGTATCATCTATGGCCTCCATCCATACAACGTAAATAACACGCACAGCTTCCCCCATTGGTCAGGAGGTGAATCAATTCAGAGGATTTGTCGATTCGATATTGAATTGCAAAGGGAGGTATTGCGATGCATCGATTAATTGATATTTTTACCCATCCGTTAGGCATACATTAAATTTTTTCTCTCTGTTTTTGAACTATTTTGAACAAGGTTGAAAACAGGCAGCCAAAATGTAGTTTTTTGTTTTCAGGACCAAATTCAATAGGAAAGAAAGCAGTGAATGATGTGTAGATGTTTGAAAATGTTGTCATATGATGCATTTGCAGCTATTCACATTTGTTTGCATCTCTCCTTTTCTCTGATTGGATATTCTGTCCATGAAAGCATCATAATTACCAAAACACACATTTTTCTGTTTCTGTCACCAGGCAGTAAAACAGGTCCTAAATAAGAAGTGAAAATGGTCCCATTAAGATTGTCACACATCATGAGGCTGCAGTCTCAAGCACAGCATGTGACCCCCCCCCTACATAAGTTAAATACAGAATTTGAGCTAAATTGACAGGTAGACTAATCACCTCAGAGAAAGCTGAGAAGCTGAGTGGTAGATTGATTCTGATGTTTCTGGTGTGCAGCAGACGGCTGTGTGCTGGTTAATGATCCTCTTTCTCTGCTCTGTCAGTCGTGTGAACATGCCAGCTTCTTCCCTTCCTACTGGACCACACAGCTGAGACACAGCAGAGCTAGATCCTGGTTTTGGAGGGCAGTTCTGGCATCTCTCGTCTTCTTGTAGCAGCTAAAGTAGTCCTGAAAATGACTTCCTGAGGGGCTCTGAAAAGTAGCTGAATCTGGCCATAAATCTGCCAAGTTTGCATTCCATTCATTTTGAGTAAAAAGGTGTCTCCAAATACCTTTTGAATGGTACTGTAACTTGTTACAAACTATTTTTTAGCTGATGAGGAGCATTTCAGTACTTTCTGCAGCAGTAACTTGGTGCAAATGTCCTGTAATAACTGAAGACAGCTTAAAAGGTCAGCGTGCTATTTACAGCAGCCACAAACTGGCAGCTTTTCATACAGCTGAGGAGGTGGCTAATATATAATGAGACATGAATCATGTAACCTGACTTACACAGTGAGATGATCGCTGAGAGAGCAAGCATTTAATCAGTCATCAAACGCAGATAGAATAAAAAGGGAAACTTGGGAAACTTGCAGTCACTTAAATGTGAGGTGAGATGTCCCTTTGGTATTTTTTTTTTTGGGGGGGTTTTTGGGGGGGGGGGGGGGGGGGGGGGGGGGTAGTTCCAGCTTAATTAAAGGGAGAACAATACTTTTTTTTTTATTATTCCTCCATCTTGCTGAGTTTACAGTGACTCCTCACCACAGGTGATGGTGGTACACAGCAAAATTAGACCACAGTGCATCATTTTGTCTCCCAAACATCCTGTTAAAGCAGCCAGATCCACATCTGGTGTTGTACTCTGTGAACTAGAAATCTCCCCAGTGATCTATCTGCAACTGATGACCTGTTTCAGCAGGGATTCGGGGATGATTAATCTCCAAATATTCATTTATTTGAAATTCACCAGTGTCTATGTGGAAACTATTTAAATTAGAAAAGAATGTGCAAAAGTTTCAACACCATCTCAAACCATCTTTTTTCTTGTTGTTTTCCTGAATATTCTGTTAAAGGTGAATTTTCTCTGTAATGGATATTGAAGGCTGTTTTTTTTTTTTTTTGTTATCATAGCAACCCATCAATTCTCTTAATTACTGAAAAAAATGTGCACATCTACACTGGAACGTTAGATCATCCATTTTCTGTAACAATCTCTAGGTTTCCTCTCTATCATTCTCTCCTAACCTTTCCGGACTACTTTGACTTCATGTCACTGCCTTGTTGGAAATTCCAGTGCCAGCCAAGGCCAAGTTTTCCTGTAGCCTGCAAGATTATCTGGCATATGACCAATTTTTGGTACCAACATGTCCGAGAACTCCAGCAGACTCAGGCGGGGGGCGGGGACCTGTTCCTTATGGAGGTTGACTTTGGAGGATAAAAGAGAATATAAATGCTCTTCTGGCCGCTGGAAAAGGTCCCAAGGACAAAAACAAAAGGCTTGACTTTACGTCTGTGTTCAGATGATGAAGATGAGGAGGTTTTTTGGTTAAATAAAACAAAACAAAGCATCCAACCTGAAAAGCGCCATCGTTCATGCATAAGGACAAGAGTAAAATGTTTTCTGTAAAACAGGGGTGCTCGGCTTCAGTGATAAGTAGATGAGCTCCCCTGAAAAACCTCAACCAAGACTCGAAGGGGGGGTTCTACAAATATAGTCTCCTTTCAGGTTGTATTTTAGTTTTCCACAAGGTTCTTGATATTTGTAAGATTTTTAAAAAATGGAATTAATTAATGTGTTTTTTCATTTATTTCATAAAATTTTCTGAGCATATTTTTTTATTATTATTTGAGATGTTATTGCATTGATTCCTGGGTTTATGTGGTGCGACATTGTTGTTTTTCCTGTATTGTAAGTGACGTCACCACGCATGCGACGTGAGCATGGCGTGAGCAGGTCCACCGCCATTTTTGCGTTTTGGGCCGTGCAGACGAGAACGCAACAGCGTTGCATCTTCAGGAATTCCACGTTGGAATGAGTTTTCAGATTTTTGCGTCTTCAACCCAGAATAACGCCGTTGCCGTGTGAATGAAAGGCACTTCAGATGAAATATTTAGTCATTTTTACCTGCAATCATCCTCGTGTGAACGGCCCCTAAAACCCGGGTAATTTTTTCTGTTTCACTGAGAATGACTTGCTATTGAGGTTGTTGTTTCAGCACTGTGTCCAAGTGGCGATCACTTCTGTTTGCTTATCGTGGGCATTTAAACAACTCCCAGACTCTTATTCATTCACACAAGCGCTGTTCTTTTTGAGCAACGGCCAGCATTGGTCCGTAACCCTGGAGCTCCTCACCAGTCAGTTTAGAACTGAAGAAGCTTTTTGGTGAGAAGAAAAACATTCTCGAGACAAAAAAAGTCCAGTTGCCTTTGATTAAAAGTTTTAGTGTCCACTTTAAACAAATTCTGGCCTGCTTCAAAACTGGGGTCTCGGGTCACATGCAAGTGAAACTGGGTGTGGTTTGCTTGCAGTTGAAAGCAAACAGACCATGCAGTGAACCAAGGACAGAATAACATACTAGATAGCGTGCTGTCTCTCCTGATGCTCATACTGGGCAGCAGCTAGTGAAAATCCTTATATGTTTAGACAGAAAAATAAAACAGAAATTCCAGCACTGCAGCATAAACTTTGTGTTACTTTATTGTTTACCTGGCAAGAAGAAACTGGATGAATAAAGGGA
Organism: Atherinomorus stipes; assembly: GCA_023101725.1. Taxonomy (NCBI): domain Eukaryota; kingdom Metazoa; phylum Chordata; class Actinopteri; order Atheriniformes; family Atherinidae; genus Atherinomorus; species Atherinomorus stipes. The sequence continues at coordinate 84,450 of JALJCO010005188.1, forward strand.
AACAAATTCTGTCCTGGCTGATCGATGCATAGATATCCATATATAAACACTCGATAGGACATGAAGGCATTTCGAATGTCCGCCTTACCACTGTGAGCTCGCCCACTCATTACATTGATTTAATGGTGCATGTACTTTTTAGACCACGACTTGCTCAGTTTTCGACCGATTTTCTAACGGCCTGGTTTGTTTTATACGCCATTAATGTTGTTATGAAACTACATATGTTTTTCAGAATCAGACAAATTCCTCATAAAGTGTTCACTCTACTTGGCAATAAACGTGCTTCTATGTTAATGGCCCTGAGTAGGGGAAAATAGCATGAATCAAGAACAGAAACGACAGCTGTCAAGTCAATAGATCTAATGACTGTGATTAGAGCGGTGCTCATGTGTTATATAGACAAAATAACACAAATCTCATGTTCCACTTCTGTTTTGTCTACTACACATACTTACATATACAATAATACGGTAATAATAACCATTTTTAGAGCATAGCAGAGCTATAACCATTGTCTTTTTCATATTAAAATAAACAGGAGCAATGAATATAATTTCAGGTTTTCATGTAAATCAATATTTAGGCAACTGAAACTGAAAACAGAATGGCAACATAATATTTATATTAACACACAGCACATTCCGTCGCAGACTACATCCACGTGACCAATTCTTGCCACCCCAGATAAACCAAGCCAAGGATCAGAAACCCCAAAAATATTTTTGGCTCCTAAATTTGGTTATAATTATTGATAAGCATGCAGTTCCATAACTACATCTCTGATGTTTATAAGAAACCTAACTGCTTGAAAATCAGTAGGAAATTGAGCAATTTATGGTTATTTAAAAAATACATTCACCATTAAATCAATGTTATGAGCGGCCGAGCTGACTGTAGTAAGATGGCCGCATGTTTGGACGTTCAACTCCACTGGCCAACAGCGGGGGCGCCTTGTCTAGTGTTTATATCAGGGGTCTCCAACTTCAGTCCTCGAGTGCTACTATCCTGCACATTTTAATTGCACCCTTCTTCAACACACCTGAATCAATTCAACGGCTTGTTACCAGACATCTGCAAAGCTGAATGACGTGCACGGGGGAATTAGCCATTAGATTCAGGTGTGTTGGAGAGAGTATGCTCTAAGATCTATAGGATAGTATCTCCAGGACCGGACTTGGAGACCCCTGGTTTATATGGTGGATATCTATGGATCGATGAGCCAGATTTACTTCATCCTGCTTTCTTTTTCTTCACAGTCAGTGGTTGTTTTAGTTAATATCGCCTCCTGGTGACCAGCTATTGTAACCGTACAACATCCAAGTGGTTTAGTCCACTGTGGCAGTATAAAAACAAACCAAAGGAAAGTGAAACTTTTCTTTTTTTCCCCGATCTTTCTTTTTTTTTTTTTTTCAATCTGACTGGACTGTCCTGGGTTGAATGTGCCCTGAGGCTCCCCTAAAGCCCCCATGTAATTCAGAGCTGTAAAACTCAACAGTAATGAGGAAGGAAAGAGGACTATTTTAGAAATTCTGGAGGGAAATATGAGTCGGCCTTCAGAAAAATCTGGCCTTGGGCAGCGCTGGTCCTGCCATGAAAACATCCAGTCAGACTTTTTAAAAAACGGTGAACAGAAATATGCCAACACTGCTAAAGTTTAGACATAAATCCAGGATTTATCAAGAAAACTGAAGAACTGAATGATGGCAAGGAAGCCTTTTAACCTCAAAGATGTGGACATGGTGACAGAAGAGGCGTGGCGCACGATCCCAGAGGTCAGGCCCAAGAGTTGAGTTCATCTTTTAACATCGAACAGACATGCTGGAGTCAAAGTGCGTTAAAATGTCCCAGGGCCTGAGAAACCTCCTGATACTGATGTTAACATCTGCAGTGACTGAGGAAATACGAAGGAGTCTAGACTCTGTCCGTCTGCTTCAACTACCAGTTATTATTGATTTTCCTGCCTTTTTTTTTCTTTTTCGAAATTGGTTAATAATTCCTTTTGCACCAGCTTGTATTGACATCATTTTTTATAAGGAAGCCATCGAACTTTTTGGAAAACTTTTTAAGATATTCCATTTTTATTCTAATTTTATAGATATGTCTCATGTTATGAAGTGAAACTTATCTTTTAAAGGTTATATGCAAATGTATGTGGGTGGCACATCAAGACTGTGTTTTCAATAATTAATGCACATTGTGTACAACACCCTTGATAGAAGCCAGGATGTTTGCTGGGAAGTTTCAGCTCATCTAAATTGAGCATCTTAGTCAGAGTAAAAACAAAGTCATTAAATGCAGCATGATTACGTGAGAGCGTGGGAGTATTTGTGAAACAGCTGGACTAATTTTAACCCTGTTGTTCTCTTGTTGTCTTTGTTCTTCTGTTTTTCAGACTTTGAGGATCTGTTTGATGACGATGACCTGCAGTGATAACAGCACCTGAAACTCAGAGTGACATGTACATAAAAGAAATTAAGAAAATTTGTTTTTTTCTTTCTCTGTCTTGTTTGTATTTCCTCCCCAGTATGAGTCTCTGTTTCGTACTGAAATAAAGCCTCTTTGTTTTCCTAAAATACTTGCGGTGAACCAGGTGTCTGTGGATTCTGAGGGTCTGTCACATTCCAGCTTTGGAGAAAATTATGAGTATGGTTTTGGTGTTGTCGTGTTTGAATCTGCTCCTGCCTGGATTGCAGGTCTCCGGGCTCTGAGAAACACCTGTTTGAAAACGTAATTATATATGAGATAGTGTTAACATGGCCACTAAATTTTCAGCCGAGGCATGATGGGACAGGAAAGGGGCTGAAAATGTCAAAATGCTTAAAGGAAAAAAAGACATGAAGCAAATAAAGCATGTGTCTAGAGCAGTAAAACAAAAAAGATTAAGCTGCAGATAAACAGGTAAAACAGAAAGGTGTGATTTAAGTTGGAGTCAGGTAAATTTTTCCATTTGTTTTTGCTGGGAAGTAAATGGTGTATTCAGTTAAGAAAAAAAAAGACATTTTTCTCAGGTGATCTACATGAGCTGCATGTGCACACTTCTCAACAAAAAAATGCACAATTATATCCAATTTATATTAACATAAATCATCTCAATGCACATTTATAGCGCTGTCATCTGCATATTGAAGAACTTGAGGTCGGCGCTCTGAAATGTTACCTCTGGAATCTTGCAAAGACCCACTTAAGACAGCTCTTTAGAGGTGCAAAATCAAACCTGCAGACCTTAAAAAACATGGCAGCTGACCACAACATCTGGCAACATCTATGTGTTGATGGGACACAGGCACTGAGGGAGGAAAAGACAATCAGGAGACAGCAGACAAGCAAAAGGAGACCTACATTAATGGCTGCCGGCAGCAGTAACATTAGTACCATCTACATGTCTCACCTGCAACAAAACCTGTGGATCCCGGATAGGAGTACAGCCATCACAGAAGGCGGAAGTGGATGTCATCATCGAATGCGATGGACTGCCATTAAGCAAGGAAGAAGTCCCTCCAGCTCAGTCATGTTCATGTTTTGTTTTTGTTTTTTTTATGTGTGAAGCACTTCGTGCTACCTATTGGTTTGAAAGGTGCTATATAAATAAATAAATAGATTAATCCCCCCCCCCCCCTTCCCGGTTATAGCCATGTTTAAGTATTAGTCTGCTGCTATAATAGTCTACAATCCTCTGGAAAGGTGTCCCAGCAAGCATGCAATCTGGTCGCTGGGGACATAAAGTTTGTGTCCAAATTTGAAAGCTACATCGTTCCAAGGCCGGATTTGAAGACCGCTTACGTCACAGAGATGCGACCAAGGCTGTTCAGATTTGAAGCCTCCACCAAATGTGGCCTTATTTCCCTCAAATTTTAAGGATGGTCCAATATATACTTCACAGCTAATCATATCCCAAGATGCATTGCAAGCCGAATGGGACATTCTACAGCAGAGATGTCTAAATTTAAAGGTTGAATATGTAATACGGACAGAACAGCGACATCACGTGTGTCTAGGTTGTAGTTGCAACAGCAGAAAAACAACTCCAGACGCTGGGATGCCAGGCTCGCTGCCGATACATAAGGGACCAACAGTCTGCAGCATGTCCGACAAGTAACACAAAGGAGTTTATAACTGACAGCTAAAGTTAGCCACGTTAGCAAACAAGTTAGCTTACCGATTCCAGGAGAAAAGTTGCCATTTCCTTGTTTTGACACCATGGAAAATGTTTATGTGGGTCCATTTAGTGAAGTCTTCGCCTAAATTTACTCCAGGTAAATTTTTTTAAAAAAAAGAAGAAATTTACACCAGGTTTTGCTCTTCTCAGGTCACTCCTCCTCAGAAACAGATAACATCTCCAGGGCTCTGAAGCAGCTGCTTCACTCGCCATCTCCACTGTTTCCCCCTGTAGCAGCCTAACTGTGCCCAAAATATTGATGCCACACAGAGATCGTATTTGGGAACCCACAATGGCGGCGTGTTTTGGCTTATAGACGCAAGTATAATACCATTATCGAACCCGTAAAAAAAATTTTTTATAATTATTTTTAGGCTAAATATAATTTTTCTAGGAAATGTTGTACTTTCATTCTGTACCCCCCTAAACGACCTGTGGAGGTTTTTTTTTTTTTTTTTTTTAAATATAGCTTTTAATAAAAATGTTCCATATTCAACCTTTAAGAGACAGTTTCAATTTTATTTATTTTATGACTTTATTATTGTGCACAAATTAATATTGAGGTCTTCCATTTGCTATTGTCTATTAAATTAGCTAAAGTTAGCATGAGACACTTGAAATCTTGTCAACTACAAAATAAATTTACCTTGATTTAATTTTCTCTCAGCCAGAGCAATAAAAAATGCCACCAGTGAAGGTGAAGCTGCTGTAACTCCTCTAAAATTAGCAGAACAATGGTAAGGCTGATATTTTGGAGCTACATATTGTTTCAGTTTAGCGCCATCATCGCTGCCAGGCAACGAGAGATATACCAAGGAGGGTAGACAGTCCGAATTTAACAGCCTGTCGCTTCTGCCTTACGAGGTCTAAGGAGGACCCAGCCTTCGCAGAATAGGTAAGACACGTCCTTTGAAGGACCTAGCGCCTGAAATTTGGACATAGCTTTAGTAGCATCAAGGAACTTTGACCTTGATGTTACGTCTCAGTTACCCTAAACTGTAAAAAACATTTCTTTGTTGACATTATGTTATTTGTGATGGCTTTCCCATAAAAATAAAATCATTCCACAGTTAGTAAAGTCTTACACCTAAAGATTAAAACACCAGCACAATTATTAAAGGTTGAATACGGAACATTTTTTTAAAAAAAGCTTTAAAGAAAAAGAAAAAAACCCTCCACGAGTCGTTTGGAGGGTTGCAGAATGAAAGTACAGCATGAGCTTAAGAAATTATATTGAGCCTGAAAATAAATATAAAAAAAAATTAACAGGTTTGACGATGGCATTATGTTTACATATACCAGCATGCTGCCATTGCAGGTTGCCAAACGCGATCTCTGTGGCGATAGTATGTTGGGCACAAGGGCAAGTCCAGCAGCTGCTTCAGAGACCCAGAGATATTGTTATCCGTCTCTGAAGAAGAGTGACCTAAGAAGAGCAAAAACTGGAGAAAATTTAGGTGACAACTACACTAGATGGAGCCACATAAACATTTTCCACGTCATCAAAAATTGGAAATGGCTATTTTTCTCCTGGATCAGTAAGCTAACTTGTTTGCTAATGTGTATCAGTTAGCTATCAGTATTAAAATACTCTGCATTACTTGTTGGACATGGTGCAGGCTGCTGGTCACTGACGTATTGACAGTGAGCCTGGCAACCAAATGGTAGGAGTTTTTCTGCCGTTGCAACTACAACCTAGACACACGTTGCTGTTCTGTCCGTATTTCAGGTTCAACCTTTAATATTAGCCTCAGACTTTGCAAAACACTCAACACATTTTTCTTCCTGTGACACTAAGAGAGATCTTATCATTCTTGATTTTAAAGCACCTTCATTTTTAATGTCCTAACTTATTAACCAACTACTTAAACATATACAGTATGCATAACATTGAAAATCCACCAGTTAAACCTCAGCAGACGTGCAGTGGTGTTAAGAACCCAGATGAGATAAAAACTTCTTTCCCAATTACAATAAATCTGCAGTTTTGGTACCCATTTCTGACATTTTACAATATATATATATATATATATATATATATATATATATATATATTTTTTTTTTTTTTTAATTCTTATTTATTTATTTTCTTGACAATACCCCACAGATTTTCGTTGGGGTTTAGGTCAGGTGAGTTTGCAGGCCAATCAAGCACGGTAATCCCATGGTTGTTGAACCAGGATTTTGTAGTTTTGGAAGTGTGGGCAGGTGCCAAGTCTTGCTGGAAGATGAAGTCTGCATCCACATACAGCTGGTCCACTGAAGCAAGCATGAAGTGCTCCAAAATGTCCTGGTAGACTTAATGAAGCACAGAGGACCAACATCAGCAGCTGACATGGATCCACAGGTCATCACAGACTGGGGAAACTTCACACTGGACTTCATGCATCTTCTATCTATTGCCTCTCCGGTCTTTCTTCAGACTCTGGGACCTTTGTTTCGAAATGAGATGCAAAACTTGCTCTCATCAGAAAGAGGACTTTTGACCACTGGGCAACAGACCAGTCCTTCTTTTCTCCAGCCCAGCTAAGGCGCTTCAGGCGTTGCTTGCTGTTGAGGAGTGGCTTGACACCCATGTCCAGCATACGCCTGCGTGTTGTTTCTCTTGAAGCAGAAACTCCAGCCTCAGTCCATTCCTTATGAAGTTTCCCCATTTTGAAAGGCCCTTTCCTGACCATCTTCTCCAGGCTGCGATCAGCTCTTGGGCTTGTACACCGTTTTCTTCCACACTTCTTTCTTCCACTTAACTGTCCATTGTGCTTTGAGACAGCACTCAGAGAACAACCAGTTTCTTCTGCTATCACTTTTTTGTGTCTTTCCCACCTTGTGCAGGGAGTCAATGATGGTTTTCTGCACAACTGTCAGATCAGCAGTCTTCCCCATGATTGTGAATTCTTCTAAACCAAGACAGAGACTTTTTAAAGGCTCAGGGCACTTTGCAGATGTTTTGGATTACTTATCTGATTAGACTGTGACACTCTGAGCCTACAATACTGGAGCTTTTCACAGTATTCTAATTTTTTTAAGCTTAAGGTTTTCTTAAACTGCAACTTCTAATCAGCAAGATCCAAACAAATAAAAGCTTGAAATATATTGATTCATATATTATTTGTCTATACAATATGTAAATTGCACCTTTTAAGTTGAATTGCGGAAATGCGGAATTTTTTCAGGATATTCTAATTTTTGGGGTAGTACCTGTGTGCGTGTGTGTGGGTGTATATATATATATATATATATATATATATATATATATATATATATATATTAATATACTGTATACAAACTACACCAACTGAACAGTGACCAACATTCATCTCTTCTTTACACTTTGAAACTGTTGAAAGTAAAAGTGAAGGACAGCAGAGTTTTAAGACCTCCAGTTTGTAAAAAACAAAGCTGAACTGATCACATTCACCTTGCAAGATCTTAAAGGCTTCAGGTCATGGGAAGCTTCACTTTAAAGTTAAGCTATAAACCCTGTGGGCTGAAAAAGGAAGCGAGCATAGGACACAAAAGTACAGCCCCTTGAATGGCCGTTAGGTTTGGAGTGAGTCATTCCTCATACATGATGCTTGTAAATTATACTCCTGTGTAAATGTGACTAATCAGGCTTTCCAGCAATATATATAACAATACGAACTGGTAGTATTTAAAGGGCAAAATAATTGACAGAGCACAAACTTCCTCACTTTTATTTTAAGTTTATATATGAATCAGCTCTAAATTGCAGTCTACGTATATCTGCATTATGAAGAGTGAGACTTCTTGGGTGATTGATGTGGCTGCTACCCAATAGATGATAATGATGTTTTCCATTTTTTAAATTTGAATACATCCAAAAAGCAGCAAAACATCCACTTTCTGAACTTATAGTTTTAAAACTAGTTTTGTTTTTAAAAATCTGATTTATTGAGGATTAAATCACATTTTGTATGGAAATAGTATATATATTTTAAGTTAAAATGCTCCATAAACTAATAAAACCGCCGGCGAAGCCCGCTGAAACATAAACCTCATAACATTTCTGACTGTTCTAACTTAAGTACAGCTGTATCCCATTAGATATGGTGATATTGCATCATGTTCCTTATCTGCAAGCTTTTCCACTGAGACTGTTGTCTGGTGCGCCTGTTTCTCACAAGCCTGAACACAGTTAGACTGTGGAGAAACTGTAGATTATCAAATTCCTCATGTGTAGACCAGCTGTGCCTTGTGCTCAGTGACTCTTAGAAGTGCCTATGTGGCACCTTCAGCACCTTCCATGGTTCACCCTTTATTGTAGTCTTATTTTTCCCTGCATTGGAGTTACTGTTAGGCTCCAATAATGCATCAGGAGTTGGATTTCAACCGTGTAATTTTCATTAATCAACCAAAATGTCTCATAAATCCCAAAACAAATACAAAAAAGACAAAAAAAAAAAATCTCCACTTAGTGCAACTTCTTTTACCCTTGTTTTCCACGTATCCATCTCTTCTCCAAGCCCTCCCACCTTCCCTTTTCCTGTCTTTAATTACTGTGCCTGCAAGATGCCTCATTGGCTGAATCTTTAAGCCAATCGGGCATCTTGTTAAGGTGGACCTAGACCCCCTCAGGTGATCCGTGTGTGCATTTGTGAGCACCAGAGACAGCAGGCCTGGTTTAAAACCTTGTGGGATCTTTCAGTCTGAGCAGTCTGTAAGAAGGGCTGCAGGAGCACCGTGCACGAGGAATCCCTGTCAAACACAAAAACACGCCCAGTGGACCGAGTCATCAGGCCAGTCGGCTTCTTCTGAGTCCACCTCTGGACCCGCAGACGGATACGGCTATAATAAGATAACCACAGGTAAGACTTCACGCACTGAGGCCTGCATCTGTTCACTCGGGTGGATTTAGGTTCTTTCCAAAGGTCTCAAGTTCAGGTCAAAGTTTGTGGCTCAGAAACAGCTGGTCCTGTTTTTATGATGACAAAGTAGTGGCTTCAAAACAGCCAAGAGCTGCACAGCAGCATATTTAAGGAGGAGTACACCCCCAAAGCTACAGGTAGAGACAGGAGTGGGAACATCCAGCAGACTTTAGTAAGGTTCTTTTATTTGATTTTCTTAAAGTTAACATCTTCTTAAAATGATTTCTGTGCTCAGGTTGGAAAAACCTTGATTGAAGTGTGAAACATGAATGTCACCACTCTAGTTTCAGATGGAGTTATTCCACTTTAACATGGCAGGAAGCAGATTTCAGTCCTGGAGGAGTAAAGTTTCATTTTAACCTCCTGTTTGCTTCCAGGTTCGGTTCAGACATGGCGGAGCGGAAAAGTTTCCATGGTGTGTTGATCGCCGCGCTGCTGGCTGTGATGCTGCTGCCTGGTGAGTACACCGCACGAGGTTTCACACCCCTGACCACGGTCAGTGTGTCTGAGCTACATCATGTAACATGCATATTTAATGAGGTTTTGTGAGGATGAGTTAAATACAAGCTGTTACTGACAATCAGTTTGTACTTTATATTGCAAAAAGTCAAATCTTGCCAAGTATAATTTCTAGTCAAAAACATCTAATCTGACTGACTGATGAGATTTTTTTTTACTAGAAATGAGAAAAATATACTTGCTAAGATTTGGGTTTTTGCAATGCTGCTCAGAAAATGACAGGAAATCACATAAAAACTTTCTTAGGAGGGTCCAAGACTTTGTTTTGAACTGTTTTACCTGCTCAGATTAGTAGTCCAGGACGCACGTAGGAACTTTTAAGTCATCAAAAGCTGTAAAATCGGAAATTAATGAAGTTGTAACAGTGAATCATCAAAATAAACTTGTAGACACTTAAAACTCTTATCTATTACAGTGGATATTGTTCCTTAAATTCATCCTGGGTGTATCCAGCACCATCGCCTCCTGGGCAAGTTAAAACAGCTCAATCACATCAACAATAGAACAATTTCTAAACTCCTGTTCAGAGCAGAACTCCGTGAAAAGTCATCATCTCAGCACTTGGAAAGATAAGCACACTTCAGAAAAGTTTTGCACAGCATTGCGATACTGAGACTGCACCTATTAGAGTGATAAAAGAACTCTTCAGGACTGCTGTTCAGGTGAATGCCCAGCTCTGGTACCTGTTATTAAATACAGCACTGCAGGAAATGTAGGTCCATTCCTGATCACAGCTGAAAGCATCTTTCAGGTTTCATGCACTGAAACACTTAATGGATGGTTGAGAAAATCAATAGGTGAGGAATACAATAACCTGTGGGAAACTATGAGTCATTCAAGCCCATTGCATTGATGAAAAATAGCAGCTATTACCATTTAATGCGAACAAGGACATGCTTTTAGCCACTTTTCTACTAAATTGTTCATGATTTAGACTTTTTACTTCAAAGGAGCCCAGCTCTAGAATGATAAAGTCATCTTTGAACATGCTGACTGATGAGTTTGTGTAACATTTTTGATAAAATGCCTCATTTAGCCTGACACAGTCCACCCAAAACTCTGGGAAAGTCGTGTAACTGTGGAATTACAAGCACAAACGTGGTCATTTCACAGCATTCTAAATGACAGCTGGTTAAAGGTCGTGATGATGACGGTGACGTCATTCAGACTCATAGTGTTTGTATTTTTAAAGCTGCACCACAGCCTGACTACAGCATGGCTGCGATGCTCACATATCATCAGAAATGTTTCAACATGAAGACAGGTTGCGTGTCCGCCACCTGTTTCCAGTTTGCTCCTCGTGACTGGCGGTTTTACGACGGGCTCCGCTCAGCTTGGGTCTCATCTTTCCTTTTTGAAATGGTTTTTTAAAGTTGCGCTGAGGGAAAACCAGTAGGAGGGAGGAGGAAGGGTTTCTTTCATCCAGTCCTGGTCCAGTAAAAAAATGAGTCCCTGTCAGCATCACCTCCTGCCCTGCTCTCTTAAAGCTCGGCTGTTTCCAGATGTGCGAGCTACTTTTTTTTACAGGCTCGTAAAAAAATACTGCGGATACAACGAGACAGCATCGTTTAACTCCCCCTCCCTCCTCCCCCGACATCGCCTCATCACCTCGGGTCACCTTCACTTCTCTCCTTTAATTTAGTTTCCACCCGCATTTTGCTCGTCACCACTTCTTCTGTGACCCCACTCGCTCCGGCTCAGACCCCGTCTCTTTGTTTACTTCAGTTTAAACTCTGTTTACTTTGTCTAATCAGGAGATTGCCGTTTTTCCCCCACTTTCGACACGCGCCACGTCACCGTGAATTATCCCCTCTGGATCTTTTTAAACCCGTCATCTGTTCCCCTCTTATTCTTCCTCCTTCTCCTCCTCTTCCTCTCCTTCTGTGAGGGATTAACACCTTTTCCCTGCGGAGATGAAAGGATCCAGGAGCAGAGCTGAATCTGCTGTTCCCTCAGCTGTAAGGGGTCAAACGGTGCGCCACACATGTGCACACTAACACACAAGTGTGCACACAGCGTGAGTTTGATGTTACAGGCGTCCCTATAAAATCTACAAAGAGCTGCCGTTGCAGCGCTGCGGGCTGAGCCAGTACCCCTGCCCTGTTTGATGAATAATATCAGCCTCTCTGTGTTTGAGGAATAATGTCATAGCATCGCTCATGTGTTGCATAAGTTCAAATTTAATCCGAATAGTGAGAATAAAGAAGTTTACTTCAAAAAACTTTTGGATTTTACATTTGTTCTTGTTTCTCTCCATTATTTGCAGTATTCTTGTCTGCTGGACCTGTTGTCCAGAAGCCCAAAGAAGATGGTAAATATGTGACTTTACATTATGTTTAATACACACATAGCTGTTTGTTTATTAAAACCACAAAGCAGCAGTTAGACCAAGATAACGGCCAATAAAGTTGTTGAAAACTGAGCTGATTGAAGTACTTTTGATTAAGGATAGACCGATACATCGACCAGCTGATATTTAAGGCTAATATTTACTTTTTTTGCTGGTATCTGCATCGGCCGATACGATGGGTGTGTTGGTCAATACCCCCACTTGGCATAATTTACAGACTTTTTCTAAATATATATTTATTACTGTACAAGTTTAATGTTTCTATTTAATACTTATTTACGAGTGCACTGTTTCTTTTTAAAATATTCATATGAGGTGCGTTGTTCTTTTTTTATATTAAAAGAGTTGTAAAATTACCTTTCATTGTATCCTTCATTATATTAATTTAGGAGTCAAATGCAGTATCGGCCGAGGCTGATGAGAAAATATTGGTATCGGCCTTAAAAAAATATCTGTATTGGTTAACCCCTACTTCTAACGAAAGATTGCTCTCAGAATTTATCAGTGCACACACCTCGTTTGGATATTGCATCAGCACCGAACCTCGTAGTTAATATCTAATGTTTCAGCAGCAGGGGATTAATGATAAGTGACCTTAAGGGGGGGGGGGGCATCTGTCAGTCCTTGAAATTTCGTCAGTTTCTTTGAAAGTTTCTGGAAATCCTTGAATTTGATGCCAGGAGAGTATGGAATGTGCCCTCTTGTCCTTGTCCTTCCCTCAGCGGGGGAAAGCATCCAGGAGAGGGCAGCTGCTGCCAGCTTTGCACAGGAGGCTGATCCGCAACCGCAGGAACATCAGCTGGTACAAACAGCATTCTGACTTCTGGGCCTGGTACAAGTACTTTACTGACAACGGCAACCAGGAGGCAGTGAGTAAACAATAGCACACACTTCTCTTTTATCAAATATCAGTCCTCATGAAACGACTGGGGCTGTTTCCTTATCTCTTTATCTACGTTTTCATTGCTTTCTTTCCAATTTTAACCTGTGAGCCTTTGCTTGGTTTTGAAGCCTCTGTTTGAAAATTGCATAGCCATGAAATAATGAAATGAGCAAATCTCTGCAACCACAAGGTCTATTTGAATACTTTCGGAGGGAACACTTGTAAGATTTGTTAAGATGTGATGGCACATAGCACAAACGAAAAACGCTTTGGACTTACCTTAAAAAATCAGGATGAATTGAGTTCTTTTTGGAATGATGCATAGTACAAAATGTGCACATTATCTCTGCAAAGGCCAGCTGCAAAGTACAATATTGGAAAGGTTTTAGTACAGGCAGCTCAGGCAAGGTCTTCGAAGTTGCCATTATGGCCCACTTTGGTAACCTCAGGTTTTACAAGTTAAGATTTCAGTACAGCTGACCAAAAGACTCAGTTTAGAAAAGAGGGAGTAAACTTCTTATAGCTAAGGTTGGCAATCTTGGAAAAACAGTTTGAGCAAGCTACATTTTAAAAAACAAACCGCCGGACACCACGCCTCCAGAGTGCAGGAACGTGTGCACCGGAGCACGTTGGCAAAGAAAAGCCTCATGAATAGCTTGTTAGCTAGCTAGTAAACAGCTGATGAACTATGTTTCTAAAAGCATTAACTCACTCACCTCCAACTCCTTCTGTGGTGTAAAAAGTCCACACTGCAAATGTCAACACCTCTAAGTCTTGATCCTTATCTGTTGTTTTATTTTGTTTGGCACAGCAGCAGTTAGCAGTCCGTTAGCCATATATTTGTTTACAGTGAGCGGCGCAAAGAGCAGTGCACGTGTGGACAGTGAGAGGGGAGGGACAGAGAGGAGACATAAAGGCATTGATTGGTTCTTTCTATACGGTGCGAATAACCAATTCCTGCCACCGGGTGGCAGTGATTGGTCAGAGTTTTAACAGAACTGCAGCTCTCACAGAGGTCTGACCTTTTTCCTTCCTTTTTATGAATACATGATGTATTGACTAGTCAGGATGGAAGGACCATTTCACCCAGTAGAACAAAAAGTGTTTCTGAACAGGATTAGAAACTCTGGCTTTAACCTTCCCTTCTTTTTTAAAAAAAAACTAGGCAAACTGGGCAAATAGCATTATAATAGCCACTAAATTAATACTTAAAAAGCAGCAACTGACATATTTCTAAAGTCCCTCTGGAGTCAGATTAGGTGTTTTGCTGTTTTGTTTTCATTTTATTTTAGTTTTTTTTGTAATTATGACTTGCTTACAGTAATAGAAAATAAAGAAATATTGAATTGAAAGCTTCTGCAGGCTTTTGTCCTCTGGTTTACTGCATAATAAGACTTCGTTTTACTTTTAAGGGTGAAATTCTGCATTTTAGTGATATTGTGTTTCTATTTTTCACCAGCATCTACTTTTGCTTTGAATAAGGAACAGGCGTGCTGTCTGTATTTTAACATCATTTCCTGGCATGCTTACTTTTAGAAAAACTGTAACAGATGCTTTTTCATTTGCAGAAATTTCCTCAAAATGAACATTAAAACAAAACAGCACTCGTAGAAAAAAAAAGTACAAGTGCACAACAAAAAAATCTGTCACAGTCAGCGTGGTTAATGTAATTTATTACCCCCATCCCTGCCACTGGATGGCTTTTTAAGGCAGTAACAGTTTGGGAGTTTCTCTGGATGATGTTTTGCTACTAAAGTTTGGAGTGAAGGAATTTGAGCTAATGCTGTCCTTGATGAAGACAGAGTTATCTAACCGTTCACAGCTGGTGTTTGATGCTGGAATAAACTCTGTAATAAAATCCCCCTCCCCCCTCCAGGTGCAGGAGATGGACCGGATCTACCTGGCGTATCTCCAGAACAAGAACCGTGCTGAGGGGCGCCGCTCCTACAAGGCGTACTTGCGCCACCTGGGGGAGATCTACAAGTCCTGTGCTGAATCTAATGACCCCAACTGCGTTGCCTCCTACACTGCCAGACCCAAACCCAAACCAGAGCCCCCAAAACCAGCACCAATGAAAACATGTGACCCCACAAAGGATCCCCACTGCCTGTATCTGGCTTTGATCCAGGGCAAGAGTCCCTACCTGCCCCCTGGTGCTCCCAGCTCCCCCCACCAGCACCAGTCAAGGCCCCCGCCCCAGTCAAGGCCCCCGCCCCTCTGTTTGTCCGCTCTGCAATTCCTGCTAAGGACCCATCATCAGGATATTATTACTATGCTCCATCTGCAGTGCTTTGCTTACCAGGTATGCTACAAGTCTGCTTTTGTTTAGGAATGACATGATGCAGAGAGAACAAGCTAAATTTGAGCAACTCTGCTTTTATTTCAGGTTCATTCAAAACTTCATGACATCCAAGTTAAAATAAACTTCTGTTTGTCATCGTTCAGGAGCAGAAGGCCGAGCTGCTGCACATTTGTTCTGCTGATGATGTGGAATGTCTGCAGTACCATCTCAGAGCTGCCTTTGGGTGTCGTCCCTCTGCTGGGCCCCTCCCCTCATATGCCCACCTGGGCTGTGACCCCAAGAAGGCCACCTGCAAGCCCAAACTGGTGCAAAAAGCCCCCTCTGGTCTCTTCCTCCAGTATCCCAACTGTGATCCACTCCGTGACCCCTACTGTGCCTATCTGCCTCCCTTGGTATGCTTTACCCATGATACTCATTACAGTCACCATGTTTTACCAGTTGTAGACTTTCACTTTTTATTCCATGTCCTCATTATCATGACTTACTGTGTTCTGTTCCTTTAGGCTCCCCGTGCCCCCAACCTCCCCAGCTCCCGCTGGCCCTGGATCCTGCAACCCTCTTTGTGAAGATAACTGCAACCCCCTGACAGCCACCAGATTTGGTTCTCCTCCAGATGCAATGAAAAATGAGGAAGGAGAAGAGGCCGCTTCTCTTCGTGCAGCGCCACCTGCTGCTGAGCAGAACGTACCCTTACGCTATGTTTAAGGAGGCTTATGCAAATGCTAACAGGGTTACAGATCCTTATGCCATGTACCGCCAGGCCTCTGCCCCAGCTTCTCCGCCAGCCTCTGATCCGTACGCCATTCTGCGCCAGTTCATTGCCCAAGCTCAGGAAAATGATCCATATGCTCCACGCATGGAGGCCGCTCCAGAGTCCTAACCCTAGTGATCCCTTCTCTGCTATCCGAGATGCGGCGGCTGCCATGCACCGCCGTGGCCCTCCCACACCAAGGCAGCCTTTCTCCATTCCCAATTTTGAGGAGCCACCTCAGGAGGAGTGACACCCTTTGGGACCTCCAGGTAAAACCAAGGAGGGCTATGATTGCTTCATTGGTTATGACCGTGAATGTTTCCCTGTGAGGCCCAGCGAGCCTCGGTCTGGAGTTCACCGCCGCATCCCCTACCCCGCCGAGGCTTACGAGCCCCCCACCTGAACAGCGATGGTACCGCAACGGAGTCCTGGGGAGCCTACCAGCCCACACTCCGACCCTGAGTACGACCCTGACTGCCGCCTGCGCCGCTAGGAGCCAGAGGGGCCCACGCTGAGGCCCAGCCTGAACATCACGCCGAGGAGGACCACAACCAGGGGACAGCAGAGGGCGCCCCCTGGAACAGGAGCCGTACGAGCAGGGCCCTATCAGAGCGGCCAGGAGGAGCCTCATATGTCTTATCAGCCTCTCTCGTAAGGTATGCCCAGCCTCCAGGACATCCTCAG
>JALJCO010005189.1:0-83099 GCA_023101725.1 Atherinomorus stipes
TAAAAGATGTTGGCCAGCAGAACGAAGGGCCGTGCAGGGGTCCCTGCGGACTAGCAGGTCAGCTAAATAAGGGGGGGGGGCAGACTTTTGAGGGCTTTGAAAAACAAAAACAAAAGTAATTTAAAAATCAATTCAGAAGTGGACAGGCAGCCAGTGCAGGGAAGATAGGGATGGGAGTTTTATGTTCCCGCCTGGACGCGCCCACCAAAAATCAAGCTGTGGTGTTCTGGACGAGCTGCAGGTGGGTGATGGAAGCCTGGCTAGGCCAACAAAAAAGGGCGTTGCAGTAGTCCAGCCTGGCACTGATGAAAGCATGAACAGCCTTCTCCAGGTTACCATGGCTAAGAAAAGGTTTTACCTTAGAAAGGAGACAGAGCTGAAAAAAGCTAGTTCTGACGATGGCACTGATCTTTTTTTTCAAACTTGAGGCCACTGTCTAATGAAACTCCTAGATTTTTCTATGCAGGACTTGGGGGAGGGAATAGAAGTGCTGCAGTCTTGGAAAAAGCTAAGCATGAGCGGAGTGCCAAACAAAAATAAAATTAGTCTTGGCGTTATTAAGATGCAGGGAAATTCCATACGAGCCATGACTTCACGTCATATTAGGCAGTCTAAAGCGGAGATTTGTATATGAAAGGTTGTGATTCTCCAGTCTGTAGCAGATCCTGGTATAGGATACCTTCTTTATACATCTACAGCAGATCTTACTATCCTGGTACCCATGTGTGATAGAACCTACTATTGGATATCGTCTGCATCCGTCAAAAATCCTATGGAATATTCTGCATATAGGTATAAATCTGTCACATATCCATTGGGATATCTTTATGAACGTACACTTTGGAAAAATCCTGAAATATACCCAACTCATATACAGTAGAACCCTTGTGCCCACCTCAGATTTTGAGTCCTCTGGTGACCCTCAATGCCGCACAAAAACGTGGAATATGATTATTTCCACGGTAAAATTGAGATGTATCAAGAATGGAGTGACCGTGGAAATGTGTGGTGCTTCACGTCAACTTCATGGCCGGCGTACGAACATTTCTACAGCTGTGGAGACTTTGGCGACACTTGGAGGCAGCGCTGGAAACTGTTATAAGACATAAATGTGAAAACAACCAGTCCCCAGACTGAGTGATGTGATCAGACACATAAACAAACAGCCCTCATAAACAATGAACACCTGCATCTGCAATTATGTGTGGATATAAAAGCGCAAAGTGGAGCAAAAATAGGCTCCTGTCCTGCAGCTGCTTTAGTTGGAAGAAGACATTAGAAATGGTGGATATACAGAGAGAATGTATTCAGAGCCCAAGAAGATTTACTGACTTCATGATAATTGGCTGGTCAGCCGCTTTAGGTTTCCAGAGACCACCTCTGTGCGCAGAGCTGAAGCCAGGCTGGTGGCGCAACACACCCAGCTGCGCCTCCACGCGCTCCGGCAAATAAATTCACTTATATGCTGATTTATTAATTAATGCACTTAATTTGTGAGGACATCTATAGGATGATCTGGGCAATCACCGATGCCAACACAGGGCCGGTATGGCAATTTCATAGTAGCAAGTTGG
Source organism: Atherinomorus stipes (assembly GCA_023101725.1). Classification (NCBI taxonomy): domain Eukaryota; kingdom Metazoa; phylum Chordata; class Actinopteri; order Atheriniformes; family Atherinidae; genus Atherinomorus; species Atherinomorus stipes. The sequence continues at coordinate 1,575 of JALJCO010005189.1, forward strand.
TTACGTCTGCGTCCGGGGGACGAGGAAATCCTCGAGGCTGTGACGCATGAAATGCAGGAGGAATTCCCAATGCTGCATGTCCTCTTATGGCAATAAATTGTGTCAGCTAATAAATACAGTATTTCCAGTGACATCAGACTGTGAGGAGGCGACTGTATAAACACACGTTTCACAAATATATATTTATTTACCTTTAGAAAAACCGGAGTCACCCGCGTGAACTCCCACCACCTCTGGAAGAAGAAAAGCAGTCATGAGCAGCCATCCTCCGATTCACATCCAACTTGAAGTCGGACCACTTGCAGACTCTGACCGCACATCTTTGACTGCGTCACACACTCTCCCATTTGCTTTTCTTTTGGGGTGTGATGCCGGACAACAGCGTGCTAAATTGCACATTTTTGCGCATTTCTACTTAAGCAAGCTGCATCAAGTTCGTTCTCCGTGAATTTTCTTTTTTTTTTTTTTATATTTCTGATGGTGCAGAGAGGAGAATCTCCGGTGCAGATCTCATTTAAATGTCATTTGCGTATTTATGTTGGGGGTGTAGACAGGGAGGCGTCAGGTACTCCAACATGTGCGCTCAATTCCACGTTGATTGGGATGTACAAAGGAAAAGTACCTGGATCCATACGTGCGCACAGATTCACACATCTAAAAACTTTTGTGCGTATGACGTTTTTAGGATTTGATCATACACCGGGTTTCAGTAGGAAATCCACGCAACTCTTTGTACATGAGGCCCCTGGTATTTTAATCTGTCCACTCTCCTTACAATGTCTTAAAATAATATCTAAAAACTTGTTAGAAAAAAAAAATCAAACAAAGTGCATATTCTGACCCTTTGCTCATACCACCACTTTCTCTCGTGATAGTTCATACGAGGTTTTGACTGACATGAATGTTCATTTAAATGATGTAAATGAGGCGCTCGCTGATTGGCCGCAGGAAGGACAGAGCTGGAGTCAGGACCGGCCCAGTTCATGCATGCATTACCCGACTCTGTACCGAACGGGACTGCAGCATTTGGGATTCAACCGTACATGTTTGAACCAGTCTGATCCTGATTATGAGGATAAAGCCCGTCTTGCTTCTTTTTTTTCTCGGTGAGCCTGCATCCTAGAAAAAGGCGTGGGTCTGAGAAAAGCACTGTCCTCACCGCACAACTTGCACCTCACCACCTTATCATTAGGTTTTATAAAACTCCCCATTGTTCTTCGCCACTGCAGCCGTGCTCTCTGTCGCCTGTCACGCGCACACGCTCCCGTCATGTGTGTAGCTGAATGAATCAAGTGACGATCCCATTTAGAAAAAGTGGAATAGTTTGGGGGATGTCCCGATACCACTTTCTTGCCAACAAAGTACAAGTATTGACATTTGAGTACGTGTTGATACCAAGGAGCGCGGATACGAGTAATGAATAGGGAAAAGTCTAAACAGCTGCATTTTAGAGGCTGTCAGCCTGATGCTGCGGATGTGAGCAGACGGTCAACACACGACAAGCTGGGAGGTGTTTGGAGGTGGACGCACCTCGGTGATGCGTTTGATATTCTGTCCATCAATATTTTTGCAGAATAAAATTGATTTGTGGCGGTGTGTGTGGTCTGGTTCCAGTACTACCGGTAAACCCACGTTACAGTTGGGCCCCGCAGACGAACAGAGGCTCCTTGGAAGGGGGAAAAACAAGGGACGACTGTCCGTCCCGCATGTGTCCCGCATTTCCAGCACATCAGGCAAGAGAGAGGGGGTGGAAGATGAAATGGAGTTAAGAGAACAGGAGCAAGAAACAACATAAGAAATCAACTGCAGGAGCAGCAGGTCTCTCCTCCTCCTGTGGGAGTCCTCAATGATTTACATTAACTGGGGAGGGTGTCCTCCCTTTGCCAGAGTCCTGCATGAGTCAAGCCTCACCAACCCGCACCCACCCGTAAGGATGGCGTCCGAACCCGACCGGCTTATGTTTAGCTCACAACGCGATCAAGTAACGATCAGGTAACCATTCCCTTCCCCCCCTCTTCGTTAGAGGGACGCAGTTATTGTCTGATTAATCAGCTGCATCTGGAGTCCAGCTTCCAGCTTTTCTGGAGTAAACCAGAAAAAAGTTCTAATTATTCTGCCCGCCTAAACGTTTCTCTCGGAGCTCAGGTGCTGTCAGTAAGGAGAAGCCTACATCAGTATCCGAGCGAGGTATCGGATGCCGGCATCTGGATCGGACATCCCTAATTTTTATTTAAAATGTTTTATATCATAATGGGAGAGGCACTTTGTGTATTTGAATAGGAAATGTAATGATTTAAAAGCCGGAAAAATGCAAACTGGAAATCCCACAAGTCCTGCCCAACTCGACATGTTGTCGGCAAGTGGAGCATGTGGTCCAGTGTCGACAGAAGTCCGTAAGTTGTGCCTCAGAGAGAGGCTGGCCTATGCTAACAGCCTCTGTTAGTTACGAGAAAAAAAAAAAAAAAAAAAAAAAAAAAAAAAAAAAAATTGAAGCAATTTCCAGGTGATTAGTCTCACCCAAAGGCAGGGTGGATGATGTTTTCCAGGAGCATTTTTTCCTATATTGCTTAAAGTCTTCCTACTCCCACAATTGCAGACAATTAGTTAAATTTTCTGACACAAAAATAATTAAAAAAAAGAAAAAACTTGACATTATGATTTCCAATGAAAAAAGGGTGCCTGCAAAAAACAGTTTGAGAACCACTGCCTTAAAGGTGCCAGTGACATCAAATTTAGCTTTTCTCTAGTTTTGGGGGGTAATATGATCTGTTGTTCACTGATGAGGCCATGTGAATGTCCAGAGTGAGTACCAAAGTTCCTGTTCATGGTCTGTCAGCTTTGTTTCTTTGTTCAAAAACGGTTGAATCAGACAGCAGCTTATCATTCTACGTAATTCAATTGCTCCAGTAAGAGCACACTATCAAGCAACCTTTTTGTTTTCTAATGCTTCATCTCCCATTAGCATTAAAAAAAAAACTGGACAGGCTTGTTTATTCTTTCACAACTCCTGCCTCCTAGCCCCTTTAAGAGAAAGTAAAGAGAAAGAGACACAGGTCACTGGACAGCATCCTGCTGGTGAAACATAAGGGCAGAGGTCCAGTTGGAGTGTCCAAGGATGGGCAGGGATAACAGACCCTTTTATCGCTTTGAGCCAGAAGATGCTTCAGCACCCAAGGGAGAAAGAAGATTACCAGGAGATCAATTCCAGTACAGGGCTGGCTCTGCTGACATCTCAAGGTAGTGAATTGCAGTGCACACGGGGGACGTGGCTGTCAATACAGGGTGCTATTAGGGCGGATTTATGTTGAACGAGACTTTAAGAGAGGCTTCTTGTGGAAATTAATAGCTGAGAGATGTTACGGCACTACCCATGGTGGAAACCAAGCATACAACATTTTATAGAGGATGAGAAATTTGGCTACAGAAAACAGAAAATGCTGACTACCTGGATCAGAAACACATTAACTGATGCGTTGTTTAGAGAACAGCTTAGTTATTTTGAAATGTCTGGTGAGGAGGCTCCAGGTACAGATAATAGATGAGTGCTCACATTTTGTTTCTAGTTTAATTTCAACATATAGCACATCCTAGAGGGAAAACAAGGGCAGATCTGGTATGGAAGGAAAAGGGCTCTCCACTGATCAATGCTTCCATGTGAAAAAAAAAATGATAAAAAGGTCACAAAACTTAACTTCAGAGGGAAAACTAGAGATCAGTCCATCTGAAAGCACAGACTATGTCATAATACATTGTTAGAATTTCAGTTAAAATAAATCAAACCAACAGTCTTATAGTAAGCCCTGTTGTCTGCACAGGGCAGACAACAGGGTGAGTAATGAGTAATCACTCTTTAAAAAGGTGAGATATGCAGGCTTTATCTGTTTAACACCTCTCTCCCTGGAACTCCTGCTTTCTGCTATTAGACTTATTTCCCCTTTGATGTAAAAATACCTGATAAATCAGTATTTCTTTTCACAGCTAGAGCAGGGTTTTTTTTTCACCTTTATTTATCCAGGAAAGTCTCATTGAGATTTAAAACTTCTTTTTCAAGAGAGTCCTGGCCAAGAGGCAGCAGAGGTTACAAGACAATAATACAAGATATATAATAAAAATTATTTTAAAAAATTACAATTGAAAGAAGTAATTTCAAGTGTTCTCAATTTAAACTTAAAAGCTTTGAAAGTAATAAGTTCAGATAATTTCCAGTCTGTTTGCAAACTTTTCCATGTAGAGAGAGCAGCGTAAGCAAAAGCCCTTTTCTCAGTTCTGTACAGGCAAATGGAACAGAGAGCAGCAGGTGATCATTTGATCACAAAGAGTAAGATTCAGGGCTGCATGGTGGCGTAGTGGCTAGCACTGCCGCCTTATTAGTAAGAAGGCCACTTGTTGGAGTCCTGGCTGGGGAGGGGGTTTGAACAATTCCAACAGTGGCCTTCCTGTGTGGAGTCTGCGTGTTCTCCCCGTGTATGCGTGGGTTCTTTCCGGGTACTCACTCCCACCTCCCACTGTCCAATGACATTCATGTTAGGTTAATTGATCACTCTAAATTGGCCCTAGGCATGAATGTGAGTGTGAATGGTTGTCTGTCTCTCTCTGTGTTGGCACCTGCAACAGACTGGCGACCTGTCCAGGGTGTACCCTGTCTCTCGCCTGATAATAGTTGGGGTTGGCTCCTGTGACCCTGAACTGGATAAGCACTACAGAAAATGACTGAGTAAGATTCAACACTTTTCTGTGTGATTAAGCAAACAAATTTACGATGGCAACAGACCAAGCTTATCATTCTACATAGTTCTATCATTCTGTTTAGATTTCTAGGCTATCCGAGCAGATTCCTATATTAGTATCTTATAATGTATTATATTTTATCATATGCACTACGGGTTTGAGAGGATTTCAATTTCATCTGTGTTGTATAACAATACGTGGCGCATTTGACAACAGTTGACTTTGACTTGATAGAAATGTACCAATGCTCCGACCCTCTGTGACAGGCAAAGATGACCATCCCACTCTGGAATATATTGCAGTTTACAATGACAGGTCAAGGATTTACAGTTTCTAATGAATCTCAGAGAAGAACAATAAACAGTGTCAATTTTATGAAGACACTGAGCTGAAGCATTAATATATAGTACAGTACACCAAGTCTCCACACTCCAAGACAGATCAAAATGTTGCAGTGACTAGCTGCTTTTTGCCTCAAAAAGAAAAAAAAAAAAAAACAAAATTTGTTTAGAAAAGAGGACAACTTGAGTTTTACATCTATACAGGCATAATTTAACCAGAATTTGTTTTTAAAATATAGTGGTAAAGTTGATTTAATTTGTTGTATTGGACATATACTTAATGGCCATATTAGCTACACCTAGCTAGTATCAGATTGGGCCCTATTTGTCTTAAGAACTGCCTTAAATTCTTGGTGTCACAGACTCAACAAGAGTATTACACAGTTGCTGCAGATTTTTTGGCTGTACATCCATGATGAGAATCTCCTGTTCCACCACATCCCAAAGCTGCTCTGGTGGATTGAGATCTCGTGATTGTGGAGGTCATTGAGCATGTGAACTCATTGTCATGTTCAGAGATGCTATTCTACATGTGTAGGTCAGAACTGGTGCTTATCTGACTTTCTGTTGCCTTTCTATCATCTCCAACCAGTCTGCCCATTCTCCTCTGACATCAACAAGACATTCTGGTCCAGACAACTGCTGCTCACTGGATATTTTTTCTTCTTCAGACCAATCTCTGTAAACCCCAGAGATGGAGCGAGTTGTCTTGACCATGTTTGCACATTGAGCTGGTGTGTTGTGATTGGCTGATTAGCTATTAAACAACTGTATCTAATAAAATAACCATGAGTGTGCACACTGCATGTAAAAAAAAATGTTATCGCATGAACAAGCTCAATAGGGGATTATCACGCTTACCGGAAGTTCCCAATATTCGGGCACTTCCTCTTCCGGGCCATGTTAACGACAGCAGTTCCTGCTCTGTTATACTGTTTAAATCGGATAAACTCCAAACATACTTAAGTTTTCATTCTAGACTGAAGTGATACTAAGGAAGAAGTGGATCAAAGCGATCGATTCGCCGCGGTGAAGGGCCGAACTTTATAATAAAACACACGTTTGTTTGTCGCCGGTGGGGCACAACACCGGCACTTCACAGCATGCTAGCATTAGCAGCTAGCGTTTACTGACGTACTTAACATTGCGCGTCTTACACAAACATCTGAAAATCGGGTCTGTACCTCCCCGTTTCCAGTGGAACAACTGGGGACTGCCAAGAAAGGAGACGCTTTCAGATGCTTGTGTGTTTTCAGCCGCACAGAAGTTTTGCTGCTTATTGAATCCAGCTTGGTTCAGACCAATGAGGAATGTTAGCTTGTATTGTAGACGTCTAGGAGTTTCAGATTTTGTATGGAAAATCATTTTCAAATTTAAGGCCCTGATTAACAAAGAATTCAAATAAAGAGCGCTAATTTTTTTGCAGCGCTGATAAATAGCATGCGCTGTCTCTTTAGCATTTGCGGGTGATCTACAAAGATTACACACGCAATCTGTAACAGTCGCAAACAGCAAAATGAGCATTTAGCATGCGCTATTGCTACGCCATGGAAAGTTCAGAAGAGCATGTGGTAAACGTGATGGAGAGATATTAATTCCAGAGACATAATATGAGGCAAATGAAAATAGAATATAAGATAATTATACTGTGCAAAATAACTATAAAATAAAAAACAACGCAACAAGTATCCCTGTGGATCATAAGAAGAGGCCAGTTTAAGGACATGGATAAGGAGACGCTGTTGAAGATGGTCTGATATTCCACACAGGGTGCGCACTTTGTGCTCCGCTTTCCGTTGCACGGTTGATAAATCACATTGCGTGTGCAAAGCTGAGTTGTTTGCATAGTCTCCTCCCAATTTCATCGCGTTCTGTTAGAAAAGCCTAAATTGCATATTCATGTACAGCAGGCACGCAAAATAGATAGCAGGGCTATTTTGCCCGTTAACAGGCACAAATCTCCTTGCCCTGTTAGTAAGTCAGCTGCAGTCAATTATTGCGTGTGTAATGAGGATAGCACTCGTTTTAGTACGTGCAAACCTTTTGTAAATCAGGGCCTAAGTGTGCATCATCTCTCAGAGGTTTTGACCTCCAACTTTCCCGTATTAACATCCAGTACACAGGCTTTGAGCTGGATTATCTTAATGGCATTCTTCAAATGAAACTCTGAGTCAAAGCTGGAGCTTACTGCACTTACTGGGCAGATTACTGGGCTACACAGAACTGCAGCTGATGGGGTCAGAATTCCTCTGAGACCACCACCATTCCCAGTCATTTATGCCAACACACACACACATACACGACTTAAATCTGCAAGTATGTCATTGGAAACACTTTACCCAGTCTGTATTTGTTTTCCATGTGGACATGACTAGTGGTGTAAACACAGCAAACACAGACAGTGTTTCATTAGCAGTCCGATCTGCTGCTGTGGAGGTGGACAGTGAGGCTGTTGCCTCCAGCTCATGCTTGAGACATTTACACAAATCACAGCTGGTGTTTCATAGCATCTGCACAATGTCATTATTTGTGTCACTGAACGTTGTTTTCAGTGGGGATTCTGCATCACTGTGGTCATTTTAACAGTTTTAATTCAACCATGGCACTTTATGGGGAACTTTTGTTTTCTTTGCTTTTACTCCAACCATCTGTCTCCAAAAGGTAAAACTGTTAAAAGGATTCACGTTTGACAATCATTAATGAACAAATCTGTGATTCAGAATCAGGAAACTCAACTTTCAGGTGTGTTTGAATAGTTTTCTATTTTTTGTACATGAAACTCACTATACCAGCATACAGCAGTAAAGATATGATGAAGACAACAGCAACAATCAAGTAAAGAATAACGCAAATATAAAATCTTTTAGAGAAGATTGCAAGTAAAACAATGACTGCAACCTGAACAAAAAAGCTACAATCTTTCAGGTTATAAAATAAATGGCCATACCTGCTGTAATGCCTACTGTCCATTTACTTTGTATTTGGTCCTGGTTCAGAACCTGAACTTGAACAACTGGCATCAACTCATCAGGCCAAATAGGCACTTATGTACAGTAGGGGTTAAAAGCAGGGCTATGGACACCAACCAAGTAAACTGAAGGGTTTAAACTTGAAGTGAAAGTTTAAATATCTAGAGACATTGATGTTTACCAATAAATTCAAGACAGGTGATAAAAACATGGATGTGAAAGTAGTGGAGCTCAGTGTATGAGCTCAGTGTTTACCTCCTGATAGCTAATGTTTCATATCACCAACTTTATCTAGTGCTATATCTAGTGCTATTATTTTGATTGCTTGTCAGTTGGTTTTGAGGGTGTAATTTATCTAATGTTTGCTTATTTATTTGTTAGGTTTGCTTATCTAATGTTTAAGATAAGCAAAGTCAATCAGGTGACGTGTAGGCCAGCCTAAAGGCAGTCATCCAGGAATTCACAGAACCACAGTTACCTACGTAACTTACGTTATAGCTGGTGTTTACCTTTCAATAAGCCGTGGTTTGCTGTGACAGCTGAATATGTCCACGGTGGCTGCGTTTGTGGCCCTATGATTTAACAGACTGGGTTAACAGTGCAAATAAATGTAAATAAAGTAAATGCTTCTTCTTCCACTTCTTCTCCTGAATTGACTTCTTGAACTCCGCTTTGGCGTAATGCTTCCCCCCACAGTTTGAAGACGTATCTGCATTTAGGGGTGTCCCATTTGCAAAGGCACTTCTGATGAAATATTTTGCCGTTTTTACCCACAATGATGCCTCGTGTGAACGGCCCTAAGTCGCAAAATATCCCTTAACACTTCGTTTTTTAAGAGCTACTAAGGGTGAGGGTTGAGCTTGAGGGTTAAGATTGAGGGTTAAGATAGGAATTGGAATTGGCCCAAAGTCACAAATAAACTCCCTCATTTGTTGGCTGGCTTTACTATTCCACCTCTAAAAAGCTTAACAAAAATGGCATTTCAACACACATGGAGACCCTTGATAAGAAAAATAGCTACATACCGCAAGCGAAGGGAAGGTCCGGCATGCATATCAAGACAATTTATCCACTCACCAGGGCCACACTTAAAGCTGAGCTCATTTCCACTATCAATTGGTAAAATGCCTCTATTTGGCTGACAACCGATATGGAGGATTAATGCTATGCTCAAATATAGAAAAGCATATTTAGTGTAAATACACACTAATATTATGAAAGTGAAGTTCTTAGCATACAGTACGCTAAAGAATAACCAAAATACAGTTGTGTGAAAAAGTGTTTGCCCCCTTCTGATTTCTTTTTCTTTTTTTTTTTTGCATGTTTATCACAGTTATATGTTTCAGATCATCAAACATATTTAAATATTAGACAAAGATAACACAAATAAGCACAAAATGCAATTTTTAAGTGAAAATTTTTATTTCTAAGGGGGTAAAAAATCCAAACCCACATGGCCCTGTCTGAAAAAAGATTGCCCCCTAAACCTAAAACTGGGGGGGGGGTTGGGCCATCCGTAGCTGTAACAACTGCAATCAAGCGTTTGTGATAAGTGGCAATGAGTCTTCTACAGCACTGTGGAGGATTTTTGGCCCACTCAGCTTTGCAGAATTGTTGTAATTCAGCCATAATGGAGGTTTTCCAGCATGAACTGCCTTTTAAGGTCATGCCACCGCACTTCAATCGGATTCAGGTGGGGACTTTGCCTAGGCCACTTCATTTAGTTTTTCTTAAGCCATTCAGAGGTGGACTTGCTGATGTGTTTTGGATCATTGTCCCGCTGCAGAATCCAAGTGCGCTTCAGCTTGAGGTCACCAACAGATGGCCGGACATTCTCCTTCAGTATTTTTTGGTAGGCAGCAGAATTCATGGTTCCATTTACCACAGCAAGTCTTCCAGGTCCCGATACAGCAAAAAAGCCCCAGACCATCACACTACCACCACCCTATTTTACTGTTGGTATGATGTGCCTTTTCTGAAATGCTGTGTTACTTTTATGCCAGATGTAATGGGACCTACACCTTCCAAAAAGTTCAACTTTTGTTTCGTCAGTCCACAGAGTACTTTCCCAAAAGTCTTGGGGATCATCAAGATGCTTTCTGGCAAAACTGAGGCGAGCCTTTATGTTCTTTTTGCTCATCAGTGGTTTTGGTCTTGGAACTCTGCCATGCAGGCCATTTTTGTCCAGTCTCTTTCTTATGGTGGAGTCATGAACACTGACCTTAATTGAGGCAAGTGAGCCCTGCAGTTCTTGGATTTTGTTCTGGGGTCTTTCGTGACCTCTTGGATGAGTCGTCACTGTGCTCTTGGGGTAATTTTGGTCGGCTGGCCACTCCTGGGAAGGTTCACCACTGTTCCATGTTTTCGCCATTTACGGATAACGGCTCTCACTGTGGTTCGCTGGAGTCCCAAAGCTTTAGAAATGGCTTTGGAACCTTTTCCAGACTGACAGATCTCAATTATGTGGCAAGGTACGCAACGGAGTGCCCGGGAGGGATTTGATCCCCAGACTCCCAGGTGAGAGTCATGCATGCTAACCATTCAAGGTAAGGCAAGGCAGGTTTATTTGTATAGCACATTTCATGTACAGGGCAGTTCAAAGTGCTTTACATAAAACATTATAAGCATTACAGCAGAGTGCAAAAAGAAAAAAAAAAAAGGATAAGCATGATCTAAAATTAAAAACATCAAAACATTTGAGATTAAAAAAAGAGAGAATACAGAAAGAATATAGTGACACGCGGATTTTAAATTTTGAAAAAAAAATCTATGTAAATGCAGCTGAGAACAGGTGGATCTTTAACCTGGATTTGAATAAACGAAGTGTTTTTGGGTTGATCTGAGACTTTCTGGGAGTTTGTTCCAGACATGTGGAGCACAGAAGCTGAACACAGCTTCTCCATGTCTGGTTCTGACTCTGGGAAATGATAAAAGACCGGCTCCAGATGACCTGAGGGGTCTAGTAGGTTCATAGTGGGTCAAGAGGTCACTGATGTATTTTGGGCCTAAACCATTCAGAGCTTTATAGACTAGCAGCAGAACTTTAAAGTCTACTCTCTGACGGACCGGCAGCCAGTGTAAAGACCTCCGAACTGGACCACTGTGGAAGAGTTTTTTTTCCAGGATATCTCTTTACTTGGCCGCATTCTTCTTTCCCTCAACTGCAACCAGTCGTCCTGTCCCTGCAGCTGAAAGCCACCCCCATAGCATGATGCTGCCACCACCACATTTCACTGTGGGATGGTATTAGGCAGGTGATGAGTGATGCCTGGTTTTCTCCACACATACCACTTAGAATAAACTCCAAAAACTTTAATCTAGTCTCATCAGACTAGATAATCTTATTTCTCACAGTCTGGGAGTCCTTAATGTGTTTTTTGGGGGGGCAAACTATGCCGGCTTGCACTGGCTCTGCCCTGACTGGTGGAAGGCTGCAGTGATAGTTGACTTTGTGGAACTTTCTCCCATCTCCCTACTGCATCTCTGGAGCTCAGCCACAGTGATCTTTGGGTTCTTCTTACCTCTCTCACCAAGGTTCTTCTCCCATATTTGTTTGGTTTAGCTGGACGGCCGGGTCTAGGAAGAGTTCTAGTCGTCCCAAACTTTTTTGTAACCTTGTCCAGATCTGTGCCTCACCACAATTCTGTCTCTAAGCTCCTTGGACTGTTCCTTTCCACCCTAATGATTCTCATTTGCTCTGACATGCACCGTGAGTTGTAAGATCTTATATAGACAGGTGTGTGCCTTTCCTAATCAAGTCCAGTCAGTTTAATTAAACACAGCTGGACTCAAATGAAGGAGTAGAACCATCTCAAGGAGGATCAGAAGAAATGGACAGCGTGTGAGTTAAATATGAGTGTCACTGTAAAGGGTCTGAATGCTTATGACCATGTGATATTTCAGTTTTTCTTTTTTAATAAATTTGCAAAAATTTCTACATTTCTTGGTTTTTTTTGTCAAAATGGGGTGCTGAGTATACATGAATGAGAATTAAAATCAACTTTTTTTTTTTATTTTACCAAATGGCTGCAATGAAACAAAAAGTGAAAAGTTTAAAGGGGTCTGAATACTTTCCGTGCCAACTGTGTGTGTGTATAGATATATATATATATATGTATGTATAAAAACATTGGTGAGTGTTGGTGTAACATGTTTTTATTCATTAATTTTTTTTGTTGTTGTCTTTTTCAAACTTTGTTGTTTCTAGTGCAGTGAAAAAACAATTTAATCTCATATAGCTTCTATGATTGTGACTTGTAATTTATCTATTGATTTCAGTAATAGCAGAAATTATGGCTGATGGACTGATGGTAACTTTGCACATCCTTTTGGGAGAGGGATTGAAAACATGCTGCTGTGGTTGTTGTAACAAAATAACCATTTTTACCCCTGTCCAACTAAATAACCTGAGTTTAGAGCTACAAAACATCAGTGACTTTAAAAACCTCCCAGGACATTAAACAATACTATTAGAATTTTATTGCATTTCACGTGTCATGGCAAAAGAAAAGCTAAAACGGTCATCAGAGATAATATGTCTATACTTAAAAAAAAAAAAAAAGTGCATTCTCTGTAAACAGATTTCCAAACCTCAATTTCCTGAGTTGCTGCAAAACTTGCAGCGGTTGTTGGGTTTGGGGACTTGATCCATTTCTTAAGTATGTTTGCAAAACACAGATATCCACAGAAGTTCTGAAATATATGCTTTGCTCATTTCCAGTTTAATTTTTTTTGGCAACTGCTGCATCTTTTTTTTTTTTTTCTTTGTTTTTTTTTTTTTTTTAATGTCACATTTTTTTAATTTTCTGATTTCTCACCAAAAATCAAGCATGTACGTTAGTTAGCATTGATGGCAACTGTTGGGAATTACACTCTATTTTCCTCTGGAGGTGCAAGAAGAGCTGCATGCAGCTAAACAGCTGTGGGTTTCACACCCTTGGGCTTTATGAACTTGACCTTGACCTTGACTTTGACTTTCTGTGAAAAGACACAAATTTACTTTCCCATTATTGTATGAACCTATGAAATACAACAACTTTAGTTTATTTCTGTCAGTGAGCTTCTTTTCAATCTGCATGTTGCTGCCATTCATGACCAAATCAATCAACAGAAGATTCTAAATTTCTTCAGGACACCTATGCTATGCTTCACAGTAAATATTCCTCAAATTTGCTTCCAATAATTCCTTTGCATCATTTTTACACAAATTAAATTTACAATTATGTTTGATGCACTCAATACAGCACCTGAACCAGGCTGAGATTTGCAGAGTAGTACATTCTTTCCTCAACAGGGGAGATGTGGCTCTGTCAGTCCCCCTGTCAGTGCAGCTGGCGGTGATGAGTGCAGCCGTCCTGCCACACAACCCGCAGGCTGCTGATCTGGTTTGAACCTGCTGTTTTTATGTTATTTAATAGGATTTTCCGAGCAATGTGTCATTCCCCGCCGTCTGTCACTTCACTGACTGAGAGCACTCTGGGAGCTGGTGGGGAGTTCATCATGGTTGTCTAAACAGCAACAAACTAACTCTGTGTGGCTTCTCAGAGCTTCTGCTGCAGTGACACAGCATGAAGCATGCAAACACAGACTTTTACTGCTTCTATCTTAGAAATAATTGCAAGTCACAAAAAGCCATTTTGTTCAGGATGCAATGAATCTCGGAAGTCCATGATAATGGTAATGTAGCTTAAGCCTTAGCATGACTAGGATCTTTGGATCACTAGCACAGAGAAAAATGAGCATTTATAGCTTTCATCTCTCTCATTTAATGAAACAGTTTAGTCAATGTGAAAAAAAGAAAAACAAACAAGAGATGCATACTTTCAGTTGTTAATTTATCTAATTACTCCTACAAACATGTGTTTCTAAATTCTCTTAACATTCTCTATTGGGGACAGGTCAGTACTGCAGAAAGGCCAGTCAAGTAACCAGGAATATGGTTGAAAACTGGATTTCCCTGGAGAAAATCTGGCCTGGGAAGGCAGCAGATGATGCTGAAAACCTGAGTGAAGTTTTCCACATTAATCCTGTAGAACTCTGATTCAAACCCATACCATCACACTCCCTGACCTGACCTCATAATCACTTACCATAGTCATGGACCATAGTCAATTCTGTCCTATGAGGGCCGCAATCCAGCAGATTTTCCATGTCTCCATGCTCCAACACAAATTGAGTCATTGTGCAGAGCTTGACTGGCTATTGGATCTATTCAATTTGAGTCAGGTGTGTTAAAGCAGGGAGACATGGAAAACCTGCTGGACCGTGGCCCTCCAAATACCAAATTAAATAACCCTGGCTTGGATGCACTTTATGCTCCTTCTTCCATTATTTCCAACAAAGATCTGGAATACTGACTGGTCTGACCACAGTCAGGTTTCTATTGTGTGATATATATATATATATATATATACCACTATATATGTACAGTATATATATATATATATATATATATATATATATATATTTTTTTTTTTTTTTTTTAAATCGCATTTGCTTTGCGCTGTCTGCACTGAAATTTTTTGATTTTTTTTTTCATAATACCTTTCCAACTTTTTATTTTGGGCTATAATGTCTTCTTTGTTTACTTACTCTTCTCCTCTGAATGCCCCATAGAGGTAATTATTCTTTTACAGCCTTCACTTCTGAAGTTGTATTCATGAGCTGCAGAGAGACTGAGGTCACATTTGCTTTGCTGGGTGTCAACACTATTAGTCTTTTCTTGCCTCATTCATTCTTGTCTCATTTGGCTGGAGCCATGTCCACACACAAACCTGACTGCTGCATAAATATGTCCAAAACGTTATCAATATTCATTTTCGTTGAGAAGCAGTCAATCAAAAGCAATTTAAACAGAAACAAAGGTTGCTCTCTCTGGAATCTTGCAATCTGTCTTTCTCTCTTACTTTTTGGGGGGGGGGGGGGGCTGTGGCTTTTTAAGACTGTGGGTTTGGTCTAACAGTCTATTTGTCTGAGAAACCTTCCTCACTGAGTGAAATGACCTGGAAGTATCTGAGCCACAGCCATGATTAGAGCTGTTTGGATTCTTTGAATTCTGAAGAAAGAAGCTCTAACACCTTCATTTATTATCTCCTGTAGCACTGAAAACACTGGACCATCCGTCATGGAAAGAAAGCCAAACATTCTCTCCCACAATTCCATGTGCCTGCGTCTTTTGAAGCAATGCTTGATCATTCATATTATAGCTTAACATAACAATCTGATATACTAAGTCTCTTTGAAACATAATGATTTGATTGCATTGGAGGAAATATGTAAAGCTATTCAACAGTTCAGTTTCATTGTAATTTCCATCAATATTTAAAGGGGAAGTTAGTTTTTTTTTCAATCTGGACCTATTTTCTAGCATGAAATATGTTCATTTACTCACCCAGACAGTTTTAGTGCAACTTGAATTCCTTCGGGAGATATTTAGATCCACTTGAGATGAGTGTATGTCCAATATAATGGAAGTGATGGGGCAACCACGCACAGCCTTTAAATAAGGCATTATCTGCCACAAACTCCTTCATTTCACCAATGTTTTGTTACGAAACATTAGTCGGACCCCCCCTGTGAGCTCAAAGCAGCTTTTTTTGTGGTGATTCGTCTATTTACAGACATTTTTACAGCAGTAGCTTTCATGACGTCACCATTATGCAATACCATATCAAGTAAATGTCTGTAAATAAGGACGAATCACCACAAAAAAGCAGCTTCGAGCTCACAGGGGGGTCCGACTAATGTTTTGTAACAAAACTGGGTGAAATGAAGGAGTTTGTGACAAATAATGCCTTATTTAGAGGCTGCGGGCGCTTGCCCCATCACTTCCATTATATTGGATATACACTGATCTTGAGTGGATCTAAATATCTCCCGAAGATGGAAGATGGAATTAGGAATTCAAGAATTGCACCAAAACTGTCTGGGTGAGTAAACTGACATATTTCATGCTAGAAAATAGGTCCAGACTGAAAAAAGAATGAACTTCCCCTTTAACTCTCAGATCTGGTCGAAGGTGCGTTAGGAGGGAGTTGATCATGCTGAAGTCTGAAGCTTGGTGCCACGGTTTATATTGATAAATAACCATAGATGACTGTGTTCCTTAGATATGCCCTTTAATGTTAGTGATACTGGACAAAACTGAACATTTCAAACGGATTCAATAGAAATTTTTGCCAGCCTCTAACTATGTTTGTTGTCAACACCTTTCCTGAGAAACTCAAATCAAAGAAAGACAGTCAACTCAATACTTCAGATGCTCGTCCTAACATCTACACGACTTGCCTCATCTGGACCATGAAAGCTGCTAACAAATGCATGACTCACCGAGACAACACAATTTTGTTTCTGTACACTCACATGACGAATGCTTCACACCACTGAAGGAGCTCAACTTGAAACTTTCTTATGCAAAAGAAGAGTATCTCTTTATAGTTGTCATCTGATGTGAGCAGACAGAAAGCAGATGGACTGGGCAGCGGGTCAAACATTCAGCATCCACCCCCATGTTTCATTCTAAGACCAGCTCCGCTTCTCATCTCTTTGGATCCATGCTAATTTCACACCTGCAAGGCGACAGACTGGAGATTAGTATATGCAGCTTCTTACTGATGTGGAACAAAAAGCGACTGATGGAGCTCGTGGGTCAGACTAATTGTTTCTGGTCCTGTAATGAAGCAGGATGAGGGACACGCATTTCTAACCTGTTTGATGCTGCTCTGCTGGTTTAGGATATGATTAAGATTAAATTTAGCAGAGTTCATCACACCATGAAGAGACAGAAATATCACTTGAGAAAAGTTTTTATCAGAACATGTTTGATGTTTTTTGTGTTAAAAAACAAGGAAATTAAATTCTGTACTTGTTGCAGATTCGTCCACTAGATGGCACTGTTCATAGCTGTGAGCCACCTCATGAACACAATGACCAGATCAAAGCACACAAACATCTTTTATGATCGCTTCGATCGACACACAGTTTTGTATTTACACTTCAGCCCATCAGACAGTGCGTGTTGCTGTAGAAACGGGTTCAAAATGCACCGCGCAAATCCACACTCTGTAATTTACTCCCTATCTGAGGACTCAAATGTGAGTTGCTGTAATGCATACAGCGGCTGAGTTGAGTCAGCAAAGGTCAGTGAAGATGACACTCGTCTCTGAGAGTGAATTTGCAGAGGTCTCTGCAAGGGCAAGGTGCTGAGCTGTTAGCCCTCGTTGGCTTACAGCCAGGTAATAAAAGTCAAGTCTTGGAAACTGATGTCCTGTAAAAGCCAAGTCTTACTCCAACACTGGACCATCCAGGTAATCCAGCCACTGAATTAAATGTCAGCCTGGCTCAGCACACCTGTTAGGCCTGACTACAGCTAGGATGTGGCTCACAGGTCCATTCACACTAACTAATGGCATATTTCATGGCTTCTCAGGGTCACTTCACCCCAGTTATTGAAAACAAAAGCACATTTTCCCCAGCAATTTCTTGTGGTATAAAGCTAAAGCTAAAAAAGGGAGTGATGTCAACCAGCAGCTGCTCAAAATGAGTATTTTAGTTCAAACAGAGTTTCAAATCTTTTCATGTGTTCAGCATTTTTGTTCTGTTTCAGATGCATCTTCAATTATATTCAAATTTCTGTCTCAATCTACCAAAAAATCTGCTAAATGATGAGAAAAACAAGTTAGTGTTTGGAGTCTTTTGAGTTTCTTGGGGGGGGGGGGGGGGGGGGGGGGCGGGGTGGTGGTTGGGGGGGTGGGGTGGGGGGCCCCCTGGGGCCTTAAACTAAAAAGATGGAAATATGTGATTGAAACAGTATCAGTGAGTATCCAGTCCCCTTGTCATTGCAGCTGTATAGAGATTATTCCACAGCCTGACTTGTTAAACTGGCTGGAGATAAGTAGATCTTGGGTTGTGCCAAGGCAAAGATCTGAGGGAGAAGACAAAGACATTTCTGCTGCACTGAAAGTGTCCCACAACACATCGTCCTCAAGCACCAGACATTTCAGACCAGACTGCTGAATCTCACATATACAGTATGAAGATCTTTGCTCAGACAGGTAACTATAATATGGAAGCTCTGAATGGTTCTGGTCCAAAACATATCTGACACAGAGACTTCTCAGACCATCTGGGTCAAGTTTTCTGCCCATCCAAGTTCAAACTAAACAAGGAGAATCAGTATTTAGATTTATAATACCAATATCTGGATTAAAATATCAGGGGGGGGGGGGGGGGGGGGGGGGGGAAACCTGAGGTCTTTTAAACCAGGTCTGAAAACTCTCATTGTAAAATCTTAATTGGCAAGCCGCCCAGCTTACCGCAACTCTTATTATCCATAAAGTTTGTGCAAGTTGTGCTCCAGCAGCTTTATTAACTCATTCATCCCCAGAGCCTGTCTTGTCTGTTTTTCATTCCAGTTTGCAGCCTCTAATGACTGGAACCAGTCACACTCAGCTCACTCTTTGCATTTTCCTCTTTTACAAGCCTGTTGCAAAAGATTTTTTGTGACCACTTCTTAGACTTGTTGGAATCAGTGTCTTCTTGCATTTTTGATATTGTTTTACTATTTATAAAATGTGTATATTTTATTTAAATTTGTGTTATTGCTGTACTGTATGTATTTACCACTGGACATTTCACTGTTGCCTCTGGCCCTGGTCTTCATTACAAATAAGAACTGCATCTATTTTCACCTCCCTAGTCAAACAAACAAATATGATTCACAATTTTTGCCTCTGCTTTTGATTAAAACTGTTTTTTATTTTCTTTTTCCATCTGGATATATTTTCTTCCATTTGTACAATAATGATGATGTATTTTAGGATGTTTCTAGAATGTTTCTAGGAAACACTAGGATGTTTCCCCTAACAGGAACTGGAAGACAGGTCAAGATAAAGTGAAAGATGGACACAGAACAGTGGACTAATCCTGGAAAAACTTTTCAACAGTGCTCAGAGTCTCTGGCTGATATATAGTTTTAACTCCACCACACACACAGGTGGGAATTCCAACTATAGTCCCATTTCCAAAACTAAGGAGAGCCAAGCATGTGATCATTTGGAAGAAGACATCAGCCTGACACTGCTGCCAAACATGCTTACACCATGGATTCAGTGAAGGCTCTGAATATTCATACACAGTCATTTCATTGGGATATGCTCAGGCTCACATTTGTAATAAACTCACATATTTACTCATGTAAAGGCTCCCTGCATGAAATATATTTCCATGTTTTGAACCTTTAGTTATTTCTGAATTCTGAATGATGCCATCATGGATTTCTCCCCAATGCTTTAAAAACCTGAGAGATCATTTTTGTGAGTGTCATTCACTCAAATCAAGCCTCCTGACCTTAACTAATATCTGTTTCTATATTGAGAAAAGAAATGTTTGTCAGCCTGCAGGGAGGTGGTTCAGAGTTCAACAGAAAGACAGACTTAGACATTAAAAACAAAACAAAACAGGGAAACGATCATCGATTTCAGGAAATCAAAGCACACTAAGCCCTCTTCCTCCTGCAGATGGAGAGAAGTTTGTTGGTATCCGTTTTGCAGCTGACCTCACCTGGGCTCATCCTCCACCAGGTGGGAAAAGCACAGCAGAAGTATTACTCTTCAAAAGTTAAAGCACGCATACTCACCTCATCATCTGATGGCCAGCTTCTATCAATCAACAACAGAGCAACTTCTGACCATAAATGTGGTGTCATCGTCCCAATGCAGGAGGTTTCATAAACCCGTTTTAAAGGGTCCTATTTCCTCTGGACACAAAGTAAATGCAGGTAAGCTGATATTTTAACCGTTTAACCCTTTAAAGATTGAACCAAGAAATAATGGGCAGAAAATTCAAACTTTTTAAAACTTGGTCTTTTTTCTTTTTTTTAAACCATTTATCAAAATGTTAAATGACATAGGAAAATAGAAAAAAAAAATCCAAAAGATATATATTTTTTTCTTTTTGTTTTGCTTTGTTTTGTTTTGTTTACATGTCCTGTCCAGCAGCAGAATGGGGATCTGGCTGCTGTGATGTGCCAGGCAGATTTGCTTTGCCAAGAGGAGCTTTATAGGTATAAGGTTCCTCTGTATGTATAAATATTATGCTTTATTTATTTGTTTTTTGTTTTCTTTGTAATTGTTATGTTTTTGAATTTACATATTATTCCTTTACCTGACAAGAGGGAAAAGAAAAGGGGACAGAGAAAGGAGAATGAAGAAGAAAGAGAGAGAAGAGAGAACTGAGAGAGGAAGAGAGAACTGCTGCACCTGTAGGAAAACAAAATGCCACCTGCAACATCTTCAACAGAAACAAAGCTGACAATCATTAAGACCTCTGATAGACAGACAAGCTAGAAGAGACAATAATAATCACAAAACCAGACACTGACTGCACAGAGGAAGGAACAACTAGTGGTGATGTCACCACATGACATCACAGTGATGTCATTAGCATGCAGGTTATTAAGTGTGGGAACAAGCTAAATCAAAAACATTTTGCATGCACCATATGTTCCGTTTTTCACTGTGTGATGTTTGAATTATTTTAGTGCAATAGAAGTCCACCGGGGGGGCAAAAGACATGCATTGTGTTGTGTAAATTATAGGTTCTCCATCGTTTTTATACTGGGGCCCAATTTTCTCTGTGCAAACTGGTCTGGGGACCATTCACATGCTGTTTTGGTTTAACTGATTTCACTCTGTTTAATTCTAATTCAATACAACTGAACCAAATCTAATTGTGCTAAATATGATAAACACAAATAAGATCATATAAAAAATGACATTAGCTTGTCACAAAGACAATTATCACGTGTGTGAAATTGCACAACAAGAGATGCAATGCATAATAGAATGGGAGACTTGATTGTCTGGACCCAAGTGTCTTGTTGATGTCAGAAGATAGGCAGACTGGTTGGAGATGATGGCAAGGTAACAGGAAGTCAAATAAGCACAGGTTCCAACCAAGGTAGGCAGAATAACATCTCTGAACACACAACATGTCCAACCTTGAAGCAGATGGGCTACAGCAGCAGAAGACCACACCGGGTACCACTCCTGTCAGCTAAGAACAGGAAACTGAGGCTTCAATTCACACAGACTCACCAAAACTGGACAATAGAAGATGGACAAACATTGCCTGGTCTGATCGTTCTTCATTTTAGCTCCACATTCAGATGGTAGGCTCAGAATTTGGTGGAAATTTCACTAAAGCATGGATCTATCCTGCCTTGGATCAAGGCTTCAGGCTGCTGCTGGTATAATGGTGTGTGGGATATTTTCTTGGCCCACTTTGGGCCCCTTAGTACCAACATGGCATGGTTTAACCACCACAGCCTTGAGTATTGTTGCTGACTATGTCCATCCCTTTATGACCACAGTGTACAGTAGCATCTTATGATGGCTTATTCCAGCAGGATAATGCACCATGTTGAAAATAAGATGTTGGACTTATTCTTTGCAAGTATTAAGAATGCATACAGCTCCTCTGACCTGCCTCCTTTAGGAAGATCAGATCACAATCTGGTTCTTCTCATCTCCACCTACAAGCCCATTGTTCAGTAGCAGCCAGTCATTAGGAGGACGATTAAAACCTGGTCTACTGAGGCTTAAGATGCTCTGAGAGGTGCTTTGAGGCCACAGACTGGAATGTCCTCTGTGAACCACATGGAGACAACATCAACACCATGACTATGTGTGTCAGATTACATAAACTTCTGTGGGGACAGCATCGTTCCAACAAGAACAGTGAGGTTCCCCAATAACAAACCCTGGATCACCAGTGACCTGAAAAAGCTGCTGAACATCAAAAAGAAAGCTTTCATGGATGGAGAAAGGGAGTCACTGAAGACCACACAAAAACAACTGAAAACACAAACTAAGGTCGTTTTCACACAGGACCCATTTAGGTCGACCTAACTGGGTTTTGGTACTGAACACAGCACGACAGGGTCATGCCACTCACGCTCATAGTCGACAAAACTTGCCCGCTCGGCTTGCGTCGACCTGAAATGCAGTGCAAGTGATGTGTGAACGCACACCAACTTTAGCTCAGCCTAAATCCCAGATACTCTTGTCTTTTTTTACTGAACAGGTATCCGTAGGCAGCTGTACTTTTGGGATATCCTTCTTATCAACAGTGTTATATTACAAATAAAGTTACGGCAAGAACGCTGGTTCTGTGCTGGAGATAACTCTGGAGCCGCTGGAGCTGATTTTTCAGAAGAGCATGCTGCACAAGCTGATGAAGATGATGGAGGATTCTTCCCATCCTCTCCACAACATGGTGAAGAATCAATAGAGTGTGTTCAGTGGGAGGCTGCGTCAGGTTTGCTGTAGGAGGGAGAGATACAGGAATTCATTCCTGCCAGCAGCATCACCCTGAAGAACAAGACTGACTGACTGATTATTATTATTGTTGTATTGTTTTTTTGTATACGTTATTGTTAAAAAAAAAAAAAAAAAAAAAACAGCGAGCCTATTACAATACTGAATTTCCCTTCTGGGATAAAGTATTTTTCGTTCCATTTCATTTCACCATGTCACGAAGCTCAAATCATCTCAAACTGCTTTCTTGAACATGACAGTGAGATCACTGTACTCCAGTGGCCTCCACAATCACCAGATCTCAATCCAACAGAGCAGCTTTGGGATGTGGTGGAACGGGAGATTGTCATCATGGATGTGCAACGAACAAATCTGCAGCAACTGTGTGATGCTGTCATGTCAATATGGAGCAAAATCTCTGAGGAATGTTTTCAAGACCTTATTGAATCCATGACACCAATAATTAAAGCAGTTCTGGAGAGAAAAGTATTAGAAAAGTGTACCTAATAATGTGGCCAGGATGTGTAGTCCCCTACTTACTCTATGAATAAAAAAAGAAAATGGATTCAATGCTTTCAGCCATCAGTGAAAAAGAAGGAATTTCAAAGGACTGAAAACAGGTGGTGCGAGTTCAGCGATGTCATTGAATACTTGTCTTGAGAATAATAAAGTTGTGGCTTCCAGTTCAATACGTCTGCATCACTGGAGCAGGCCTCATATGCTCAAACTGAGAGTTCATCCATATATCGCTGGCTCCATCTGTTCATGCAGCCGCTTCACACACATCACCACCGGTGGAGTGCAGCTTTAACAAAAACCTCCGCAAACAAATTTGTGAAGCAGACGAATTTGCCAACAGCCATTGTTGTTTTCTTATTTAATATTGTTTAGAGTGATTTCATGAGTGAAAAGAAGCAAGAATAAGTTTGTCTGTTTACAGTATGTGTGTGTGTCAAGGCAAAAACACAAAATGTGCATACATCCGTCTGTAATATTTAATTCAGCTGAGACCTGTTATATTTTTACACAGAGATGCAATGATGAAATATATAACCAGAGCAGCTTCTAAAAGCAAAAAGGTAATGGCTCACATGTTTTGCTGCTTCCTCCGGTTTACTGTTCATTTTGTAAAAATGTGCAAGACCAGCAGAGCACAACAGTAAAATGAAGACATCAAAACTAAACTTTTTGAGGTTCCCCAATAAAAAAGGAAGTTGAATACTGTCAACTCCACCATATGCTCCAGAGCAGACCATGGTTCCTTGCTAATATATGACAGAAAAAAAAACATAACACAGTAGATTAATTACATGACATGCTGGTGAACTCACCGTTATATTTCTCTTGAAAATGTGTTGGTTGTGAATCATGGAATACAGCTTCCTGATTGTCTTTTACCCTTTTTTCACAATTATTGTTTACGGAAGCAGATGTATACCCATGAGACAACAGGGTCTGCGATTCATAGTCATGATAGAAAGTGAGGGAAAACATTGGTAAGGATTGGCATTTTTCACATAAACACACACAGCGACCCCTCCACTTCTCCCTCAACAAAGCAAGTCAGCTCAGTCCATGCATGATGTCTCTCTGAAGTGAAGGGGGATAATGGTGACCAACATCTTTGCATCTGTTCTGAAGTTTCAAGACAACAAAGCCAGTATGGTTTGACATTGAGTTTAATTTGAAGGTACACAGTCATGGACGCTGAAACTAACAGTCTGTAGCACATTGCCTACACTCTGCAAATGAGAGGTTTTCTGGAACATCAGCTGTAAATCATGGAGGGGTTTGAAAGACCGGGTTTACACCTGATTCAAAGTTCAGCATGGAAATTGCCACTGCAGTACAAACTTGACTTTCCTAGCTGTTCCTGCACCTTCCTCACAATGAATCTCAGAGGTTTAAATATATGTTGGAGGAAATGTGGTGGCTGTGTGTTGCCAAAAGCAGAGTGATGGTTTTCTACTGAACAATTTTGCAGAAAGTTTTCAGAAAGTTTCATTTTGACATTTGCATGTTGTGGAAGAATCATACTGTAAGCAAACACAAACCCACCCACCACACATCCACATTATCTATGAGCAAACCAGGCAGAAATGTCATCATTGAAATTGTCATAAGAAACGTGTTTGTCTGAAAAGCCAGTGTCTAAACATTTCTCTCGTCTCCTCTTCATTTCCTCCATGTCCTCATGGAGCACCTGCGATAGAACAGCTTCGCTGCTGATCAATGCTTTGATTGATGGTCCCACTACAGTGCGCTGAAGAGCTCCTTCAGAACACCTTGCACTATACGTAGGTATTAGCTTAAAGGAGCTGTATCATGCTTTTCAAATGTTCCAAAAGTCAAATACAGGCATTTATAAGCTAGATATGTTCCCATCGTTACTATAGAAACTAATTTGGTGTTAAATATTAGTTTTTCGATGCATCTAATTTCCAACACGGAAGTAAGATGGCTGACTGTACTGAACCGCGGAGCTCTCGACCAATTGCAGCATGTTTTACGCCCATTTCATGACGTCGCCCCGGAAGAGACACTTATTCTGAAGGGTCACAGAATTGTCTGTAGCACCGGCACCGGCAGCTCTCATGTGGATGTTAGTAGTAAACATTGATGGATAATTACTCCGATCGACGGGATAAAACAGACCAGCCTGTTATGGAGCTGTATGCGCTCGACCCAGAGTCTGATATGGAGTTTGAAGTATACGCAGTACCACAGAAGTACCACAGAGACCCCTGACAAGTAAGTAAATTAGCGAACAAATCATAGGCTAACAGTTAGCATTGAGCTGAGAGATGTGTTGACTCACCAGTGTTGTTGTCTGTCCATGCGCGTTTTTATAGTAGGAACTGCGTCAGGTTTCAGAAGTAATCCCAGAGAAAAAAACACTTTACTGCCCGAGATTCATGAAGTTGTCAGGAGTGAAGTTCACACACAAAGTTGAGGTTCTTTTTCCCTGCTCCTGAAGTTAAAATCCAACCACTTCTGGCAAGTCAATTCATCCAGTACAGCAAATACAATCCCACGCTGAACATAACCACGCTGAACGTAACTGCATTTTTCCCAACTTGCTGTCCTCTAGAGCTTAAAAAAAAAGAAAAAAAAAAAGGAAGAAAAATCTCCTGAATCTGGATCAAACGTCTGTTAGCTGATGGCTGCTTGTCTCTGAGGAAATCTTCCTGCAGGTGTTAGTTTCTTCCTCAGAGAGTGTGTACAGGATTCTCTGAGTTTCTGTTCAACAGAGGGCGTCTTGCTACGATACTGAGCGTGCGCATTTGGACTTTCGTGATTGGTGCCACGTTCATACGTAACGCGGTGGGTAGTCAGCCGTTTGCAGGGAGGAAGCGCTTGGTTTAAATTTTCATGTAGATTACTCAAATATGCATGAATGAAGAAAAATAACGATTTAAATCATTTATTGATGAGGAAATAACACACTGACATGCTGAAAAGCTCTTAAAAGTCCATTTTTCATGATAGGGCTCCTTTAACCCTCCTGTTGTCCTCGGGTCAAAATGACCCGTCACTGTGTTAAAAACTTACAAAAAATCCCCCTAAACAATATTTTTTTAACTTGAAATTTCATGACTTTTTCTAGATTGACCCAAACATTAGAAAAAGTGAACTGTTGCCTTTAGTCACACTTTCATGTAAGCTGTACAAAAAAAGGTACAAAGATGTCCTTCGGGTCAAAATGACCCGTCAGTCAAATTCAGTTGAAATCAAAGTCACAGAGTTAGTTTCACGCCACAGAATGTGACAATGTTTTAGTTTAGTCTCAGATCAATCAGTAGCACCCTGCACACAGATGCTGACATTAGTGATCGTGAGGACAAGAAGCCAACCATCATCCTTGACTATAACTGCAACAAAGGAGATGTGGACAACCTGGATAAGGTGATTGGAACCTACAGCTGCAGAAGGATGACGGCCGCTGGCCCCTGGTCATCTTCCACAACATCATTGATGTTTCCTCCTACAATGCATTTGAAATTTGGAGAGAGATCATGTCTAGTAAGCGAACAAGAGGAGGGTGTTCCTGGAGCAGCTCGGAAAGGCGCTTGTAACCCCGCTTATTGAAAGAAGGAAGCATGTCCCCCGCACAGAAGCCTCTGCAGCAGTTGTGAAAGCTATTCAGAGTACCACATCTCCTGATCAACCTGAGGAGCCAGCTGTCACAGCCGCTGCCCACGCTGGTGCAAGCAAGACGAAGAGGTTAGGACTGGGCGATATATCGATATGAAAAATATATCGATATATTTTCAAATGAGATATGGAATTGGACCATATCGCCCATATCGAGATATGGAGTTCAATGTGTGTTTGTTTTGTCTTTGTATATAAATGCTGACGTTACTAGGGTTTGTTACATTTAATTCTGTGTAATGTTCCTTACTTGCATCTGCGAGTATTATTACATACAGTATTATACAGTATTTCTGTTTACATTTGATCATTCTTTGAACAGCTGAGCATTATTTCATCCGGTCTGGTTAAATTAAACTACTTGTAATGTCATATTTGGCTCTGACTATAACAAAATATTTGATCTCACCTTGCGATAAAAATATCGAGATATATATCGTATATCGATATTCAGCCTAAATATATCGAGATATGACTTTTGGTCCATATCGCCCAGCACTAGAAGAGGTGTCAGTTTTGCCCAACAAAGAAGGACTGTAAAACACATACTGTGTGCTACAGGTGTAAGAAATTTATCTGCAAAGGCTGTGCACTTGTATATTGCCCTACATGTGCTGATGAATGAAATGTTTGTTGTTTGGTTCACATGTTCAAAAAAAAAACTGACTCATTGGGATGAATGAAAAATGCATTAAAAACTCCTTTTTGCACATTTCTGTTATAGAAATACTATACAAATATTACTTACCACCTATACAGGAAGCAATAATACAACTGACAATGGTAGTGGTGTCTTCAATAAAATACAGTTTTCTGCCAGATGACAAGGAAAAACACAAGTATTCGTACAATTTTTGGTGAATGTTAAGTTGTTTCTTCAAGCAATATAATATTTTGTGTTTAAAATTAAATCAAACTGCTTATATTGGGGGTTTAATGACGACGGGTCATTTTGACCCGGAGGACATAGGGTGTATACAGAAAATGAGGACAACAGGAGGGTTAAAGACACACAACGTAACTTTTAGACCTTAAAAATCTGTGTTTCTGACTCGTTTTGATGTCACACCAACATTCATTATGCGCATTTTCGAGCTGTCAGTGCCCAGAGCCGTCCCGGGGCTCGAAAACAGCACTATGTAAGATTCCCATCCGGGACGCGACCGTGACGTTGCAGCCGGCTATTGGTCGCAGCACCGCGTCACTCACTAGCAACCGGATGTAAACCAAGTATCAACATCGCGGGTGTTTTGAATGCGCATCATGTCGAATTCGGTAAAGAAACGCAGGAAAACATCACCGGAGGAAGAGAGGAAAAGAAACAGAGGAAGGGACAGAACAAGAGTCAAGATAAGACTGTCTTTTACTGGCTGGAGTGAGCTTACAGTACAGGTACGAACAAGATGGATGCTAGTTTAGCCGCCGATAGGGGGCGTTTCACTGAGAAAACTGCTGAAAGTTCCGTTGTGTGTCCTTAAAGGAGTAGCTCAGAGTTTTTGACATAGCGCCTCATTTTTGAGTTAGCCAGGATACTGCTTATCATTGGAGACAGTTTCAACATATTTCATGCTGAGTTATTGTTGTTGTAGGAGGTCGCCGATGCTAATGCTAGCACAAGTCAATGGAGTTGAAGGTGGTAACACTACCACCCGGAAGCAAAATATAATTTCGTTGCTGGTAAGAAACTAGTTCCACAAAATGTAATGCAAAATTTGTTATGCAAGGCTAGTTTTACTAGGTCAACACACAGCTTTACTAGTTTAATGTGGGCATTTGGTACTTTCAGAAATATGTCCATGTTAGTCATGCAAAAAAATATATATTTTATTTAGCCTTGCCAGACCGCCTCTTGGGGCGAACCTCCAGTTTGGGATTCACCGCTCCATAAGACGCGCTCCTCTTTCAGATGTAGTTTTCAGATCAACGTGCAGGGGTTGTTAACAAAAGTGTGATGTCTACTCTACTCTGCCATCTGGTTTGTAAAAAAAAAATGCTTCTCTCATAATATACAACTCTATTTTCACCAGCACTATATAACTTAATTTGTCATCATTGCATGCCCGTCAAAAATTCACTGCATCTATACAGAGGTCTCCTGTTTGACCCCCTCCTTTCTTGCATCAGTTTTCGCAGAGGGCTTCTTCTGCAGACAATACTCGCTCTGCAGACGTGATTTTGTTGATGGCACCAAAATCAAAATCTTTTAGACTTGTTGTCCTTTCAGTGCTGCAGCCAAAGACCAGAATGATGTTGAGGCATACGCCCTCATTTTAAAGGCAGCTTTTAAAGCTCTTATCATGGAACTTTTTTTCAGAGCAATGTTGTTGTTAACCCTTCTTATGCTAACCCTTCCTATATCATGCCTCGGTGTGTGTACGGTGAAAATGAACACTGTTGCTGTATGTAGTGTAGAGTTGTGTCTTGGCAAACACAGATTTTTTTTTTCAAATACTTTTCTCTGCCCTGCATTGATAAATATTGACCTTTTCCTGTAATGATTTTGGGAATAAATTTCAAAGCAATCTATCAGAGAGGAGTTTGGTTGAGTTTTGACCACAGACCCGTGACGGCAACATAGTGAAACAGACTCCACAGGTAGACAGGCTGTGGTAGTAATGATACAGACAGCATAACATTAAGAAAATCAGACTTTATCAACATCACAGCTATAAATTGATAGGATGATGTTAATTGAAAATGTTAAAGGCAGTTGGATATGGTGTGAAGCCCGTGGTGTTCTATATGCTGCATCCCATATGCACCCTCACAGCCTGCAATGTTTCCTCTGATATGTGTCAGTAAATTATGCATGTCCAGTTAACCTTGTTTGTCAGCTTGATGAGACATTAAAAGGGAGCTGGAGCTGTGCTGATATGGGCAGACGAGGCCACGTTTCCCATTTCCTGCGAGGTATGAGAAAGCAACCACAGGTGATGAGAGTTGGGAATGGGGACGTGTAAATGAGTTCATAAGGCTGCACGTCAGGAGCCCTCAACTAACTGAAAATGCTAACATCTCCTCTCTGCTTCTAGTTCCTATAGTCTTAAATCCTTAATTAAAAGTGCACATTATTTAAATGGTCAAAACCAAACCTTCTGTATCAGTGTCAGATCACATCTGCATGTGGGTCTATTAAGTAAAGAAACAGCAACCCTTACCGATGTTGCATTGTTGCACTATTTTTTTAATAGGGTAAAATCCTGTGAATAAGGTAATGGAACTCTGAAATACAAGACAGAGCCACCATTAATCAAAATAGAATATTGTTCCAATTTATAAATTTTCAATGAAAACTCCAACCAATCCTTGCAGTGGGACTCACGCCTAGGATTGGCCGAGGGACCTGCCTGTCAGACCTTTGCTCCTGCATTAGGAGGCAGAAGGAATGGGGGGTGGGTCTTTGGAGCGAGATGAGACTATCGATAATCAAATAATATTGCTGTGCTTTCTGAAATGCAAGATGGTTAAAGGTTGTTTTTAAGTGAAAGAAGATATAATTCCATGTGAAATAAACTGCTTCCTACTGACTACTGATATCACAGTGCAAAACTTGAGTGAAGGTTGCAATCATATCTCCTTGCTCCATCTGCAAACCTTTACATCTCTGAATTTAAAAGAAAATTACAAACAGATGTGAATACTCCAGAAGAAGGGCAAGGACTGTGACTTGCAGCATTATGGAGATTTTTTAAAGGTGAAACTTTGCGATGGCTTTATAGTATTTCTAATACTTTAGATTAACCTCAAAAGAAATTAAGAAATAGGTCGACGTGAACTAAAAGAGCCCTATCATGAAACATGTACTTTTGAAGACGTTATACAAGATGTTTCTTTCAACAATTTTTGCAACATTCAATGAAATCGAGTTTACTACCCCATACGCTATGAGTAATTAAAAGCTTTAAATATATAAATATTATTATACATCAGCTGGAAAGTAGGGGGCTGAAAAACATCCGCCAATCTTATCTGCGTTCCTTACATTTTTCATTTGTCTATTGGGTTTATGCATGGTCACTCCCGTTTACAAGTCAGCCCCACTACTTCCGGTTCAGCACTGCCACAACCGCTGTTTGCGGTCTGTGTTCACAACAATGGGTTAAAATGACATTTTTTACACGCTGTCTTCAAGACCTGCCTCGCATCAACGTGGACGATTTCCACAGGATTTTTCAGAAGCACACTGCGCGTCCGCAAGCAAGCGGGTTAAAGGCTTTAAGTTGTATATAACCAACTTCATACACGATTATGAAGGTAAGTGTTTAGCTAACACCGGTAACTCAGAGGTAGCATCAGAGGACAGTGACAGATCTCTATTAACGGTCTATGGACATTTATATGTTAAAAATGTTGTTGATTCGGACACCGTGTTGTAATAACAATAAATATCACTCACATATCACTCATTTGCTCCAGCTGCTGTCTTAGTTGAGCAACCTCCTCTCGAAGTCTCTGGTTTTCGTCCAGCACAATGTCCACAAAGGCAGGATCCGGGCCGGAGCAGTAGTCGTGATCTTGAGCATGAACTTTTTCCCTAGTTTCCACCTTCTCTGGTCTAGCCGTACGTTCCCATACAGACCGTCTTCTCTCACAGAGGGAATAATTGTTCCAATGAAAAAGAACTGGAACGGTGCCGGGTTTCAGCCTCCTCCTCCCACCTGCCTCACTCGGCTGTTTGACATCCTGCGCTGTAAAGTGTCTACTGCAGACACAGGTGTGATGATGATGATGATGATGATGAAGTTTTTCCTTCTAATGTTTACAATCCATCTCTTTCGTAGTTGATCATCCGATGGAAATGTGTGAAAACTAATAACAGAGTTGTATTTAGCTGATGCAGCACACAAAGGAACACCGCAGTGTTCAGCTGTTGTCCCTTTAAATCCGCTGAAACTTGAATAACAGCTTCATCTCATACCACTACTACTACTACTACTGTTATATTGGTA
Source organism: Atherinomorus stipes (assembly GCA_023101725.1). Lineage (NCBI taxonomy): Eukaryota > Metazoa > Chordata > Actinopteri > Atheriniformes > Atherinidae > Atherinomorus > Atherinomorus stipes. Next base: position 33,032 of record JALJCO010005189.1, read on the forward strand.
TATATATACTATACTAAAGGTTACTATACAATCTGTCATCTGGATTATGAACAATATCTCATTCCTTTGTTTACTTCAGTCTTCAAACCTATACCGCCACAACCCGTCCCACAGACTGAACCGGAAATCCCTTCCTGGCGTATTGTAAACCGGAAGTTCTAAAGAACGCGTCATGCATGAACCCCATTGGCCTGTCAATTACTCTTACTACCATAGTAAGAAAGATTGACGGTCAATTTAGCGGGTAATAGGCAAGACTGATCAATGAGAATGATTGATTGGTGAGGGTAATACTATGTGCTGGAAGCTGCATACTCTTGTGTGATGTTTACAGCAGGTAGCTAACAATCATTCTGCTAGCAGTTAGCGGCATTCAGACAACAACATCTGTTTTACTTGCATTTGTGAAATGATGAGAGAATCTGTACCTGCTGTCTGCCAAACACCGGAGTGGCTCGTGCATGTTGCAGTGTGGCCGGGAGCTGTGAATCTAGCAGGTTGATCTTGCGCATATACTTTATTCAAAAACTCGCCAACAGTCTCTGCTTTCTGAAATGCTGAAACCATGCTGGCACCATGGTCACCAGACTTCTCCAAATGACACACTTATGGCACACCTGATCTGTCTTTGTTTAAACTTCTGTAAAATTCCCTTTTTTTTGTTGTTGTTGTATTGTAGTCATATTTGAAATGTATGTTGGTAAGACTTCAGACTGAAACTCTTTTGTGTTTTCCAAGTCACCAACCCAAACACGGTCATTTACTGTACAAGGCAAATATTGTTTTCTCTTGTAGTGAATTCAAACTCCTATTACTCAGTGTCAGTGGTAGTTGGACAGAATCTGATTGTTTGGGTGAAAAATTCAGCGTTATCTTTCAAAGGACACTTATACCATGCCTGGTCTCCAACTGGTGCGGGAACAGCATCAAATTTAATTTGGGTACTCGGGGGGTCGTTCACTCGAGGACGATTGCGGGTAAAAATGACAAAATATTTAATTAGAATTACCTTTTGTTCACACGGCAACGGCTTTATTCTGGGCTGAATACGCAAAAATCTGAAGACTCATTCCAAAGTGGAATTCCTGAAGACACGACGCTGTTGCGTTCTCATCTGCACGGCCCAAAACGCTAAAATGATGGTGGACCTGCTCACACCATGCTCACGTCACATGCGCGTTGACGTCACACACAAATAGAATAAACAACAATGTCAGACTACTAGCCATCTCATTCCAGAAACAAACAGCTTTGAAGTACGCACTTGGTAGTGTGCAGGTAGTGTTTATTTACAGTATTTGGTACAGACCCCGAAATGGGACGTAAACCCAGCGGATCTAAGGTAGATTTTATGCATGTGCGCGAACATGGTTGAGTTCTATCACCTAACAGCCTGGTGTGCATATCCAATCGAATTCCACACACTCTCGCATCCTCGTATGCACGCAGATTCATGATGACACTCGTGTAAAGGCAGATAAAAAGATGAAGACGAGGCGCCACTTTTGCGTCTTCTCTTCTGATCGTCGCCATGTGAACGTAGCCTCAGTTTCTTTGGGTGTTCCTGGAATCTAGCAGGAATGCCACGGTGTAAACTGTAGCTACATCACAAAGCCACTCTTCTTCTATCTTCAGTATCTTCAGGGAGAGCCAATACCAGCCTGACATCACTAAATGTCAACAAAAATACTTCTAATCTGACCACAGAATAAACAAATCTATAAAACCTACAACTAAACCCCCAACCTCAACATAAACATGAAATACACATTACCAGAAAAACAAGGCAGCTCCAATGTTTAAATGCAATTCCAGTCAACCAAAGAGGAGGAATTTGTCAGAGAAGTTGACAATAATCCAAAAACTAAATGAATATGAACAAAGCCCAAGGCATTCACAGAATCATGGTGTGACAGTCAACTTACATAAAGGATAACTTTCTTTTTTTCAACCTGGACCTTATTTCTAGGAAATTATATGGGCATTTACTCACCAGTCACATTTCTACGTCACTCTGACTCCTTCAGACGATGTTTAGATTAAGTTGCCCTCTGCATGCAGTATACATCTGTATGATGGGACTGAAAGGGGCAGCTTGTGTTGGCCTCTCTTTAAGGAATTATCTGCAGCAAAATAGTTCAGATTTGGTTTTCCGTTAGCTATTTGGGGCATTCTCCACACTATACTGGCCATGTGCCCACTGACGCGTGCCACATAGCAGCTGAGAGAGCAGCTAGCTAGAAAGGCAAAGCTGCAATCCACGAAACTCTGAACTCACAGGACAATAGTACTCGTTCGTTTGTTTATTCGTCTTAAAGTGTTGAAATGAAGGAGTTTTGCTGCAGATAATGCCTTGTAGAGAGGCCCAAAAATGCAGTAGCACACTCTTTTTATCTGAGCAGGAAAACACACACCCACGCACCCAAACACACAGTGATTAATGAAGTGCAGGACAATCATCACACAGAGCAAGTGTGAAACAAAAGGGCAGGAAGCAAAGCAAGCACAAGAAAAGACTAATAAAAACAGAAAGTGGATTAAAAGTGAAATGAAATTTGAAAAACACTTTTTAAAAGTTGTTGTCAGTTTTAACTACAGAACAACTGTTCCTAACTAAACCAATAAACAGTGACTTTTACATCCCATTCAGGGGAAACTCTAATTATTTCTGAGGTACATTAAATTACCTGAAACCAAACTCTACAGTGTGTTCTGTTTGTAATTACTGAAAATTAAAATATGACACACATCAGTAGGTATAAATTATTTTCATCCTTACCGTAACTGAGCAGGCTGCTCCACTTCTTTTCTTTTCTCCCACCATCAGGCGAAACCTGTCGAAGCAACACTGACAATTTCACCGTCGCTTCTCGTTCATGTCAAGCACCATAAACCCATAATGAGAAATGTTATTCCAAGTTGGAAAACAGCAGCATAAATAGGATGAAATGAAAGAAACTAATCATCAGCATGTGGGAGTGGGATGCTTTAGCTTTCCTCTGCAGGATGTCTGAATGTCACTCTCTTCATTTTCTGCATCACGGTGAATTTTAGCCACAAAAGAAGGCTCTCACTGTGGAAACTCGCAAAAAAAGCTCAAAATCAGGTGGGAGGCAACAATTTTAAATATAGTGAAATGTAATACAGGAAACCTCACAGGAATTTTTATGGAGCTTTAAAAAACTCATTGAGATGAACTGTACTGATTGGATATTTTTCCCTGCTGAGAATTCTCACACACACGCACGCACACCCACACGCACACATGGCTTGTGTCTTTCTCCTATTCTGTGTCTTATGTTTGGGTGAAGTAACCTTGTAAATCTGCATGTGGTTGTTCCTGAAAACAATACTTCAACTTTCACTGATGAATAATCTTAATAACTCCAGAGCTTTAGCTGAATTTCTGTTTCTGTAGAAACATTTTGTCTTAATGGTTTATGTAAGCTCTATTGCTGAAGCTGAGTCAATTTAAACTGATTAAAGTCAACGAATGATGCATGAAAACGTTTATGTTCTTTTTTTAAAAAGGCCCCTGCAGACCTGTCGCCTAACGCCCGGGTAATGAAATACTCCTCAAAGCCATCACAAGTGTTAGCTCCAGTTGTTCAGAGCTAACAGCTCTGTAAGCAACACCATCAATATGACACCCTGTTTCATCCTCTGGCACCTGGACCCCCCAGGAACCTACACCAGGGTTTCAGCTCTGGCTTCAACACCATCCTCCAAGCTTTGCATCAGTACCAGCTCTCCTAGCCGTGGTCACCCGACTCCTCCCCCAGGTGGATTACACACTTCCTGTCTGACAGAAGGCAGCATTCCATCAGCCGTGTTCTCTCCCCCTTTTCTCTGAGGGGGAGAAGAATGGTTCAGCGTTTCTGAGGAACAATTTAAACATCTCTTTGCATGATTGCTTCAAATCACTCAGCATTCTTCGGACAACTCTGAGCTCTAACTCACTTCCACCTCAGTGTGACCAATCTTAACAACAGTCTGGATGTATACGAGTCCCTCTGGACTTTAAAGCGTCAAAGAGGCCTCTGTGACTTGAAACTCAAATACGACAATGACACACCTCCAGCATGTCTTGGGCCAACTCAATCTATCTCATACTGGCAAAAGTAACAGATAATCATTAGGTCTGTCATCCAAGTTCAATGATTAAAAGACCTGACTTCATTTTCCTGAGGGTCAGTCGTCATTGAACCATGGCAGCAGCTCAGCACTGCTGAACAGATCCAGCCCTTCAGTCTCCTTCAGGAGCATCTTTTATTTTAGTACCATCAACAATCTCAAAGTAAATGACAATTAAATGTATGACTAAATGATTAATAGAACAGACTCTTAAATAAAATAAGCAAGACATGAAGAACTTGGGTTGTTTTTATTACAATGAAAAGCAATTTGTGTTGCCCTTGGCAGGAAAAGTACTTTATAAATAAAGTTTGATTTGAAGAAAAAAGGACGCAAAGGAAATTGAATGCTTCTTCTGAGTAAGTAACCAGTATCATGCTTTTGTACATGAAAATATTTAATTGAGATAAAATTTCAAGAGGTTACGAATGCTGCAGTTGCTGAGCTGCTGCAGAAATGGTTGCAGTGTGAAAACAGGTATGCAGAAAACCTAAATGCCATCACATTCCCGGTGTAAAACTGGTCGAGGAGCTCTCTGATCACTTGAAGACTCAGAAGTGTCTTATGCACACTCACAAAGGGTGTGTGTGTGTGTGTGTGGGGGGGGGGGATCCCTGGGGGGATCCCTGTAAAAGTTTAGGTGACCAAACAAACTGAAGAAGGGAAAGGCGATATATATCTTGAGTGCAGTCACTGTGTGGGCATCTCACTCCAGCTGTTCTGAATTGTGCAGGTGCAGCCGTTGGATGTATAAAAGCAGCTGAAGTGCAACACAAACTAGCTTGTGTTGTGATTAATTAATCACTCAAAGCCAATCTCGTTTTCATCACAGCTGAAACGATAACACTTACAATGGAGACCTCTCTGGGAAGTCAGATTCTGATGCTGCACAATGTATTAGATGGAAGCTATTTGTAAGTGGTTCTCATCAAGAGAAATGTATAAAAATGGACTTCCTGCAGAGACTCGCTGAATCTAAGTGCCAGCATGTCAGTCAGAGATGGGAATAACAGGCATTTTGCTCAGCATGATGTCTGCGCCGTTGATTCCAAGGCACATGATTTCCCCACACAGGGCTTATTTTCAGACAATATTGCAGATGGTGTTTGAAACTTTACAGGTTAAAAATGACACACAGTTGGTTGGTTACTTGAGTACAGTCTGTCCTTGCTGAAGTGAAATCATTGTGGGTTGAAAAGTGATTTGTGGAAATATATTTGTGGTTTATTCAAGTTTATAATCTATTATAGAGAGATCTGCAAATCTTCGAGGAAAAGAAGTTGAACCAATTAAAAACTGAAATGCACAAACTAGCTTTAAAAAATGACGCAAGTACATATATACAGTATACACACACACAGACACATATGTGTTTCATATATATATATATATATATATATATATATATATATATATATATATAAACACCCGATGTAAATCAGGTGGGTTTTTTTGTTTTGTTTTAGTTTTTTTCCCCTTTTTTTACAACTCTGTACAATTGTGTATTAACTAAATTTATATAGCATCATTACTGCCATCATAAACCTGTCAAAATGTATCACTATGAACTGATAGACATCATCTGGTGGTTTTATGGCCAACATGGAGTTAATTTTTTTCCACACTTTTGCAGAAATCTTCTCTATTTTTGTGCGCTGGACACCCTGGTAAGCGAGATGAAGTTTCTCCAAGATGACTTTCCTGAAGGTCTGAGGTATGATGATTTTATCTCCTACCATGATGATGTCATTCTGGATGCTGATGTTGTGTCGTAGTGTAGACATTCGTCCAGGCTGTCTCCTTGCAGGCCAGCCGTTCAGATGTCTCTCACGCACTGCTTGCGACACACTGTTTGCCGCAGTGGTAGATTTCAACTGGTTGAGTGTTTCCTCACTCAGTGCATCTGTGGCCTCCATGGCGTACATGACTTTCTTCTCACAGGGGTTCTCATTCACCTCATCACCATCTCTGCTCGTTGTTGCTTGTGACAGAGCTTCAGCTATACCGTATGCATGTGCTTGCCTGGAGTGTAAGTTATCGTCAGGTCATACTTTTGTAGTTATAGCAACATGCCTTGGAGTCGTGTGGGTGCTTTGTTTAGTGGTTTTCTGACTATGGCCTCCAGTGGCTTATGATCTGACTACACAGTCACAGGTCTGCCGAACACATACTGGTGGAATTTCTTGGCTGCATAGATGGCCAGCAGCTCCTTTTCTATCTGAGCATACCTCTTTTCAGTATCTGTGAGTGCTCAAGAGGCATAGCAGAGGGGTTGTTCTTCCTGTAGCAGACAAGCTCCAAGTCCATCCTTTGATGAATCTGCTTGCAGTGTAGGCAGCTTCCTGTGATCATAATACCTTAACACTGGTGCCTGTGTGAGAGCAGTTTTCAGGGTCTCCAGAGCAGCGCTGTGGTGTGGACACCACTGCCACACCGCATCCTTCTTGAGCAGCTGCCTGAGAGGTGCCGTCAGAGAAGCCTCATTCGGTACGTACTGCACCATTCCCATTCCCAGCAGGCGTTGAAGGCTCTGTTTGTCTGTCTGCATTTCAATGATTGCCTTGATTTTTGCATCGTCAGACATCTGTCCAGCTGATGTGATTACGTGTCTCATATATTTTACAGTGTCAACCTTGTACTGTATCTTGTCCTTCACTGCATGAAAAGTCAGATTTCCATCAGTAAGCGGCACTGTAGATTTCCGTGGAATGTCAGGTTTACGACTGCGCATGACAATTTACAGGCAACACTGAAAAATGCCAAGAATTGTTGGAAATTGATGCGTAACTTTCTGGAAGTCCCTCCTTCGGTTAACTTTAGGGGAGGTGGGAACATGTAAGTGAAAATGCTGTGAGCTACTCAAATGGAAATCAGGGTAACAGGTGGAGTTTAAAGAAGGTGATGAGATCTTGAGAAAATCTGGTGCATGTGTGCAGGAAGTTGCTCCCAACACAGAAAAAAAGGAAAATGCTCAAAAATAGTTAAACCTTATCAATTTTTAATAAATAAAAATTGATATGGTTTATGGTTAAATTTTATTAGATAAGCATATATAAAAGAGAGACAGTACAATTTTTGATTCCAAAACTATTTTTGATAACTATTTAGATCGATTTGCTCTTTCTTCACAAAGTCATTTCTTTGTAACTTGCCCCACTTGCTGAGATTATTGATGCTAATCATTTTCAGTGTTCTCCATATGATGGACTGAATATAACTGAGCTTTCTGGAAATGTGAATTTTGCATTTCACACAAACGGTGCTTGTTTTACTGTCTCATGAATATAACAACCCTGGATGGCCAATAGTGATGCATCTTGGTCGCCTATTGTATAAAGTAGGATGGCTACTTTAACCCCCCTCTTCTTTCTACAACGCACCTGAAGCAATCATGTACAGGCAAAAGTGATGTTACCATCTGAGCCAGTTCTCAGTGATATTGCCGGTGAGTATCAGTTGTGACGGTGGCTTGAACTGCTCCATCATTGTGCTGTAGCTATTTGCTGTTAGCAGGATGCTAATCCTTTCCTTCTAGTAATTTTTTCTTTTCCAATTTGACTCACAGACAACCTCTTTTCATTCTGTAACTCCACCTTCTGACACCATGTTATGGTCTAGATGTGTGGCTAGTGATACGTGGGTTTCTGAAGTCTATTAAATAACTCGCGGAGGCGAGGCTGCGTCTGTTCGGCTACTTTAATTGCTGCACACTTCTCAACACAAAGGCAGGAACACCAAAAAACCACTGCACACCAGTAGCGCAAAAGTCATACATACAGTAATAGAGCACCGACTGCTTGATCAGATTTATCACACTGCTCACTGCTGCCTTGCAGCTTCTGTTTACACGACGCGTTGAGACTTCTAACACATGGAACTGCAGTCATGTCTGCTGGAATAGTCTTTCTCCACCATCATAGGTTAATCAGATCAGGGTACAGCTGTATGGACAGACAGCTGCTCCCCGGGTATTCACAGGTCTTCCCCAGTCATCACAAACCTCCTCCGGCTGCTTCCAAAGATGCAAAGATGTATTCTTCCCTCCATTCTCATCCTAATAAACAGGAACTATAACTCAGCTGGAACCTTGTAAGTTATTATCTTCACATTTTTAAAGGCTAATTATTTGCTGCGAGTTAGCTGCGAGCTAACGCAGGCAACGAGTGCCTCTTCATCATCACTCCTGACTCAAGTCTTGGCCCGCTTGGTGCAGGTCTAAGTCGCTCCCTAACAGTTGTGGGTCCACTTAGTGCTGTTCTGGGTCCGCCCCTTACAGTTCTCAGATCTCCTGTGTGCAGGCTGGAGCTGAACCAAATGGACTGGGGGCCGGGAGAATGACTCGCAGCTGTAGGGAGCTACAGTATCTTACAGTTCTAAGTTCGAGTCTAACCTGTAACATCTGATGTCCCCCTATTTCTCAGTATCATCATACTCTTCTGAACTGGCTGATAATTCCTCCACACAAAGTTACAAGCTAACTGTTCTGGAGCCATCTTTCTGTTTTCCACCGCTTTGATTATATAGTGAGCCGACCGCAACTGGTTATCTCGCTGATGTCATGTCACGGAGAGGGGTTTTCCTAGCCTAGAGCTAGCTGCTCTCAGCTGTGCCTCTTAAACATTGGATATTTACGTGAATACATGTCTGAGTGACTTCTAACTACAAAGGACTACTTATTTGGTCTTAATGTAGTGTTAAGTTAAGGACATGTCATCAACACTTTAAGCAATTTTCTCAGTGATACACACGCTATTGATGGCTAAGTCAGCATCTCTCATCCTGTAAAAGGCAGTCTTATTGACTCTTGGCTCATCTTTCTCTCTTTCTTTCTCTCTCTCGTGTGTTTGCATCTGTTTTCTAGTGTGTGAGGGGTGTGTACAGCAAAACTCGGCTGCAACGCCATGCGGTGTCCTGGATATAAAGGTTATAGTGCAGTTTCTCAGCCTCAGGACCCTGGTGGGCAGCAACAGCTCCAGATATGCACATAATAGAAGTCGCTGTGCTACCAAACGGGTCCAGAATGCAGAGTTTTAAGGTCATAAAATTATGTAATGCATCTTTCAGAAATATAACAAATTTAAGGTAACATTAAACAAAAGAAATACATCATAAGAGGATCAGCCATGAAAGATAACCTTAGTATTGTTGGGACAGATGATTATTTAAACATTAATAAAACTTATCAGTTTCAGTTTTGAACTGTAAAAAATGAAAAAAAAAAATAAATAAGAAAATGATGTGATGTCTCTCAGGACATCAAAAAGTTGTGCCAAAGTTTAAAAAACTGTTTTGAGAAAAGGTTGAAATATTATTCATCATGTTGATTATTTTTCATGTCAAACTTGTCTGAGGACAATTCGTCAACGGTGGGGGGAAATAAAAGCTAGCTGGTTTTAGCTTTGCAGAATTTATTGCTGTAGGAAAATGATTTATAGCTGTAATAGATCAAATGTCTTATGATAGACCAGAATAATGTTAATCAGCAATCTTTTGTTATGTGACAGAGTATCATCTTTACATTGTCATAAGAAACAAAAAACACATACCACACAACATGATTCCGCTTGTTTCGTGTGAACAAAGAGGAGGTAAAATAAAGGATTTGGACTCTGATCCTCCTCCATGTGGTGATGAATGGGAGCTAGGTAGCTTTAGCTGAGGTCATCTATCATGAGCCATAGTGTTAATTAATGTTGTAGGAGGCGAGCCAACGAGGTTCATTCCACATCAGCAAAAAGAAAAGCTACTCTCCTTACTGAACCCCCCAGACAGACCGCAGATTAAACGTGGCTATTTACAACAAAAATCATTCAGATCAGATTCCTGAGATTTAGAAGAAGCTGGAAAAACATGGTGACCTCCACATGTCACTTCTGCCAACATCCACACCCATGATTATGAAGCTGGCTTTTATAATCATACTGCAATATAATGCAGTTATTAAGCTTTAAAAAAAAAAAATACAAAAATAAATCTCTTTTTTCCCTGATAATAGAACTTTTTAAAAATCCATTTTTAACCTTTAAGTTTGAGGGTTTTTTTGTCTGATGAAAAAATGATTGAACATAACACATTTATTGATCAACACTTTTAAAAATGAATTTAAATTTTAGGCCATGTTTGCATAAACAGCCATATGGCCTTCATTGTGAGCTTAACTTGTGGATGACAGTCATTTTACAGATGTATATATATACAATAAATATATATATATATATATATATATATATATATATATATATATATACACTACTCACAAAAAGTTAGGGATTTTTTTGTATGATGTGAGAATGAACTTAAAATTCTAATTGCTTGAGATGGAGGAATACCACATCATAGTTCCAGGTAAATGCCCAAAATTCATGATAAAATATCAATAAGGTGTGAACATTTCACATTTTCCTTAAAGGTTGAATATGGAACACGGACAGCACAGCGACATTACGTGTGTCTAGGTTGTAGTTGCAACGGCAGAAAAACAACTCCAGCCGCTGGGATGCCAGGCTCACTGCCGATGCGCAAGTGACCAACAGTCTGCAGCGTGTCCAACAAGTAACACAGAGGAGTTTATAACTGACAGCTAACATTAGCCACGTTAGCAAACAAGCTAGCTTACCGATCCAGGAAGAAAGTCGCCATTTCTGTGTTTTGACTCCGTGGAAAATGTTTATGTGGGTCCATTTAGTGAAGTCTTCACCTAAATTTACTCCAGGTTTTGCTCTTCTCAGGTCACTCCTCCTCAGAAACAGATAACATCTCCAGGGCTCTGAAGCAGCTGCTTCACTCGCCGTCTCCACAGTTTTCCCCTGTACAAGCCTGACTATGACCAAAATATTGTTTCCACACAGAGATTGTATTTGGCAATCTGCAATGGCGGGGTGTATTGGCTTATAGACGTAAATAAAATGCCATTATCGAACCCGTAAAAATTTATTTTATAATTGTTTTTAGGCTAAATATAATTTTTCTGGGAAATGTTGTACTTTCATTCTGTACCCCCCAAACGACCTGTGGAGGTATTATTTTTTTTAAAATATAGCTTTTAATAAAAATGTTCCATATTTAACCTTTAAATTATAACCGAAAGTTGAATATCCCTAACTTTTTGTGAGTGTATATGTATATATGTAAATCGTAAAAGTTTTTTTTTATTCTTTTTTGGCTAGTTTAGCAAATATTCCTGGCTTTTCTTTAGTAACGCTGCAGGGTTATCATTTCTATCAACAAAAAATGCTGAAATTTGCTAAGTGAAAGTAAGATGTACTCCTGTTTAGGCTCTAAAAATATACTAAATGATGTTGTTTCAAGTAAATTATGGATGCTACCCACTCAGGACACTTGGATTACATTGGACGAGCAGTATGGAGAAATATTGACAAGTTTTTGTGGACTTTTATGCACCTTTTTGGCTTGGACCCCGGCGAACTCCATTATATGAAAGTTGGGGGAAAAGGGAAGCCTTCCTGATCGTCGGCTGCATTTAGGATATTAAAAAAGTGCTCCAGAGTCTTGCTCACCATGAGGGTAAGTGGAAAATAAAGTTACATCATTCTGTGGGTGAACTATTCCTGTAAGATAAAAGATATAATGATATATGATATAGTATCATTGTATAAGGGTGATGAATGCTGGATGGAGGGGGCCCCCTCTGAAATTATGCCTTTAGGTCAAGAGACCTGGATTTCCTCTGGACAGTCACATGAAATCACTTTTGTAAGGAATAAAAGGTTTGTTCGAACATTTTTTTCATAAATAACCGGTTTCATGGTTCATATTTATTCATGTTAATGTATATTTAGAAGAATTAGTTCACAGAGGAAGAAAAGGGACAATAAAACCTATGGGGAACATGTACAGTACATGGGAAAAATACAGATTTGTACAAAAAGTACTTCCGCCTCTGGAAATATATAAAAAGATGCCAGGAAGCAATGTCTTAGAACACATACAACATAGCTGCGGTTATTCTGACATGCCGTTAACGAAAACTCAAATGTAAAAAATAATACATAAAATAATTTTGCGTCATTTGGTGGTATTGCTGATCAGATTTGGCCTGTAGAACAGTGAATCGGGAGATTTGGGTGGTACCATGTGTGCATTTGGTTTCCCTTGCAAAGAAAAACTCGTCTCAGTAGGTTTCAGGCTGAACCAACTTTTCCACAAAGTAGATGTTTTCTGCTGTGAAGAGGTCAGAAAAGGATCTCAGTGATGTGTGTGATGTGTTAAATGTCAAACACTAAGAGGGAAATATGCGCCTTAAAGTCAAAACGCTGACATTAGCCATGATAGGATGCAAAAGGGCATTTGGCCGGAGCTCTGTCAAAAACTAACAAGTGAGTGATGTTCACCTTGGCAGGGCTGAAACAAGCAGCTGCTTTAGGTTTTTACCAAAAGGTTATGAAAGTCACACATTGCAGCAGAGCTGCTGCAAACCAACCTTTTTTTTTTTTTTTTTTTTTTCTGAAATAGGCATGTACCCGTACTGGATGAAATCTAATAACGACAGACAAGCTCATTCTTTTTACCAGGGTTTCTCTTTATTATCATCATTTAGTTACCACAAATTTAACTTGCAATCTCCTCAAGGTGAACAGAAAGTTGGTGGCAATGACAAGTGGAGGTGTTAAATAACATAATGTTTGGGGATTTTATTATCATTATTATTTTGTTGTTGTTGTTTTTGACTCGGTAAAAGTTGTCTGTTCTGATCCTTAGCAATTCATGCTTCTGTCACAGAGGAGTTTCACCTTCATTATTCATGTACAGTCACCACTCTCCTCTGGTTGACTTTTTCCTTTTCAAAATACAATTTTTTCCCCGTTCTTTTTCCTTTCTTTCTTTCTTTCTTTTTTTTTTTTTTAAAGAAGCTAACCAGAGTCAAAGTCAGTACAGGGGCAGATATCAAGAAAGCAAATTATCAGCCGCCATCATCTCTCCTGGGGCATTATAAATGTGGCATTTATCTCAGAAGTGATCCACAAACCTTACTTTAATATATTCTCATTTGACAGCAGGCAAAGTGATAAATCTCCCCTTGGACCATTTTAGACGAGGTAACTACAACATGGAGAGGCAACATCCAGAAATGAATAATTCATACGATGACAAAATGGTACACCAATTACCCTGCACATTTATAGCTCAGTTGTACTCCGTGTTGTTTGCAGTTAAGCGTGGGCATGACAGAGGAGATGAATGCGAGATCAAAGTTGGCTTTCATGACTCTGAGATATGGCGTCGTTCGGGATTTTATTTCATGCCGACCAATTTTACAGTGTTTGTTATGCGCTGCAGTAAAACAATGTGGCTCACATTTCACTGGTGGGTTGTGGTTTATGCATTTATGCATCATACTGTGGATTAACACCAGAGTTTAGAGAGTTGGAGGAAAAACTGATGCAGACCAGCAGGAGATGTTTTCGATGTGGAATTCCAAATAGTTGGCTATACAACAGTTTAAGGTGAAATGATCACGACCCTTTTATCCTACCCCCAAAAAGGGACATCACAGCAGCAAAACAGAGAATTGGGGTCAAACAATAGAGGAATTGGAACTGGACCTAAAAGTCGACATTGATAAATACTAACTCAACCCCTCTGCAGAACCTGTTTTATTTCCAGACATAGAAAATTCTGACAACTACAAATATGAGCTGCATATGGCCTTGGAAGATAAAATGGAACATTTGGATTCCTGTTACACATCTAAATAACCACCAAAGACATTCTGTCAATGAAAGAATAAACAGACATATTTGTGCTTCAACAGCTGGAACACCTGTGCTGCTGATAACAGTACATTTTGTAGTGCAAATTAATATGAGGGAGAAAATATCACCCACTGATGATGTTATTTAAAAGACAGTTCCAGTGCTGGCCCAGAGGAGTTGGAAGCAAAAATTTGTTAAAAGCCATGTACTAATAGGTGCACCACTAACTGGGGGGGGGCACTTAGCCTTCAGAAGATGACACACAAAAGTTGCTCCTTTCAGCTAGTGGTGTAGTCAAGATGATGAGTTAAAGTAAGGTAATGGTAAAGATCTCCAGTTCCAATATGTGTTTTTAGACATAAAGCCGTGTGAGACAAAAAGGAATTTACCATGACCTCATACTCCTGCTGAGTTCTTCATGATATAACAATATGAATGTTAATTTGTTTAATAGAACAACCTCATACAGTACCTAATTCCACTTCCTTGGTCTGTTCATCTATCTATTTTCTATACCTGCTTTACTTCACTCAGCATGCTTTTATTCGACCACCGGGGGAAGTCATTCATGGCCAAGGAGAACACAAACTCCACATAAAAAGGCTCCAGCCAAGATTCAACCATTCAACCAATTTTCTGCTGTGATGCAACTAACCAACCATCATATGATTTTACTCTTTAGTTTTACTTTCATGTATAATGCAGTACAAAAACACAGGAGGGAATTTAAATCTCAGAGTGAAATTGGACAAGATAGAAAGGCAAACTCTATTTACAACTTATAAACTCCAAACGTATGTGTATTTATATGTGTTCTGTGCACCAAACTATCTGATTGAATGAGTTGCATCCTCTGTCTCTGGATCTGTTTGCTCTCGTTCTCCAAACATGCTGCTTCACCTTCTCTCTGGATTTCCGTGTTCTCGCAGGTTAACATCATTTTGCTGCTCTTATGACTTGAATACAGTAAGAGAACTCCACACTTTTGAGGGCCAGTTCCTGTTAAATCCTTCACTCATGTCCTCAGCAGATGCCTCTGTCCTCTTTGTCCTCTGTTCTGCAGTCTGCTGACAGGAGTGATGGAGTAATAGTTACTTGGACTTTTTTTTTAGGAACAGTTAGAGAACAAACTCTCTCTATTTTCAGAGCTAACCAGGTGAGCAGATCGGTACAAATATTGATAATATCGATACCAACGTTGGTATCGATATTAATCGATACCAGTGCAGTTATATCAATACTTCAGTGTAAGTCTTGAAAACTATCAGAATCTTCCTAATAATAGAGATAATAATAAATAATAATGTAGTGTAATAACAAGCTGTCATCAGGAGCAGCTTAGTTTAGTTTAGAATAGGCTGCAACAATCTTGTTAATTAATGGGAAACACCACTGTTCTGTTGGACACAAGAAAAACTCGTACCATGTTTTCCCTTAAATATGTTTTAAAGTGTAAAAGTAAGTTTTCAGTTAGAACATATTGTTATTTTAATACTTCATACACGGTCTTGGTGTTAAATTTGCATAAAATGATAAAAACAGAATTCCCATGCTACTAAAACAACACAGAAACTCAGAATAGGTAAAAAACTGAAAAAATTAAAATGGAGTTTTAGAAAAAGTTAGAGCTAAGGTTAATAGCTCAGTGGTTGGGTCAAAATTATAACATGCAAAAAGCAATGCTGCACACACAGAGTGCACCAGGCTGCATACATCAACAATGATATACTGTACAAAATAATTGAAATCACCTCTGCTCACTGCTTTTAAGTTACAAGTTGTGTAATTGTTTGTTTTCTTTGTTTGACTCAATGGTGGTGGAGCTAAACCATGTATCATCTTATATATCATGACTTTAAAGTTCCTGAAAATGTTTCAGAAATGTTTAAAGCTAAATAAATTACACTTAGACTGTATACCACAATGATGCAATTTTATGGATTGATGAATTATTTTACCTCTCAAGATAGAAAGAGAATGATATTTATATTAGTGTTGTCTTTTATTAATTATACCAATACTACAAAGACTTCTGGACCTCAGCTTTATATTGAAAGGATGGCTCATTGGGATTAGTCATCTCAATTTTCAGAAGAGTCCCAAATCACATAAAGAATAACAAAACACGTACAAACAACAGTGCATAACAATAAACATTAATACACAGAGTTCAAACACCATTCACACCCACACTTCAGTTCTTAAACCAAACAACAGAGAGAATAGTTCAGTTAATTGTGTAAATAGCATATTAAGTCTTCTAACCCTGGTCATGTGGGTGTTCTGAAACCTGAAAACACAGTTGAGTTAAAGCATTGCAAAAAGGAAAAAAGATCTCATAAACTGAGGATTGGTATTAGGCCAATTCGCTGAATCATAAAAAGAGCATACATTTACAAGGAACAATATATGAACTGACATAAAATATTTGCTAAATATTTTTTGTCCTTCTGGAAACAAAGTGTTTTGCCACTAAGCCTGTAGGTCACGTGACTCAGGCCTCACATAAATATGTAAAATAGATCTGGACTTGTGCAAACTCTGAACACTCAGTTTTTAAATTTATTATTATTATTGTTATTATTATTACTACTAATAATAATAATTTTTTACCAGAATGAATTGTGATGCAACGTTTAAACTAGAGCATGCAGTGATGAGGAGCTTAATTCAGTGTCATCATGCTACAACAAACCCTCAGACCTATAAACACATTTGATATTTTCCTTTACTGATTTAATTATTTATCTGCAGAGTTTTGTCATTAATGTGATCTAAAAGGGAAACAGTATTTCTGCACCCATCTTTAGGTTTTAGAGAATTGTGTCCATGATTAAATATTCCAGTTATTCACAGGACTTTGAAAGAGAACATGAAAGAGAACATTGCTCTTGGCTTCTCTACAAACTTAACTCTATTCAGTTCAATTTAACTTTATCAGTGTTGCATCAATTCAAAACAATAATCTTAAGGCACTTATATGGACACAGTCAAATTCAAACCAATTAGTATAATTATTATCTGAATAGAAACAAATCCATCATATGATCCACATTTGTCTAGTATACAATAATGGTGTTCATACAAACCAATTCATAAAAGATATGTCTAATCTAATACCAGCTTCCATTGGTATCTGAAGAAACCAATGAATGGAGGGCAACAGGGAAAAGCTCCCTTTCAACAGGAAGTAGAACGGGCGATCAGGTGACAGGAAGGGCAATCAAATGTCTTGACCAGTTGGTGGTGCGAGGGGTCAGTAAGCATAACTGTAATTCAGGGATAACATGGAAAATTTTTTAAAAAGGAAAAAAAGTGTAGGGAGAACCCTGCAGCAGCCTTGGCCTGTAGAAACATAGCTAAAAGGATGGGTAAGAATCACCAAGCCAGCCCTAACTTAACTATAGCTAATAACCAAAAGGAAAGGTTCAACTCTGATCTTAAAGGAAGAGAGGGTGTACGATTTCTGGACATGAATATGGAGATGGTTCCACAAAGATGATCCTAATAACTCAAGGTTCTACTTTTAGAAACCATATGAACCACAATTAAAAGTGCAGTTTAAGAGTGAAGTGTCTGTTTGGAGAAAAACAAATGCAAAACATCTGCAATACAAACAGATGTGCGTTCTCACCCCCTCAACTCACAGAGAATCTGATTTGCGATTCCCTTCCACATTCTTGTGTTTGGTCACTTCATCAAGTATACCAGCGATGCCCCCTATCATCCAACATGTGGAAATGCATTTCCTCTATGCGAGTTATAAACAAACACTGCAGCAATAATTAATACTAATATCATTCTGGGGAAAGGTGGAGGATAGCACAGCTTCTTAAATCTATTGGAAATGATGGGGATTTCCATTGGAATGAATAGAATTCTACTTGGCTTGCACATGAGGAAACAGAGCATGGGAACAGGGCATGGGAATTGGAAAATCTTTCAGTATCTTTCAGGGTATTTATGATTTCAGTATTGGCAACCAATGTTTATACTGCTCCCAGTGGATGCATGAACTCTCATAGGTACTCTGGCATCCTCCCGCACCCCCTAAAACATGCATGTTATGAGTGGGAATGTGCATTGTTCTTTGGCTCTGTAATGGACTAGCAACCCATCAAGGGTGCACCCCACCTTTTGCCTGATAGCAGACTTCAATCCCCTTGCAGCCCTAAAAAGAATAGGAATAGAAAATGGATGGATGTTTAAACTGCCCCAAAAAACAATGAGTTAAAAAAACAGTCTGACAACAAAAGCAATAAAGCACCATGCCAGCAGCTCTGAAATTCCTAACAAACAGAAGACATTCCCTTGATGTCCATATGTATATGTACAGCTGTGTGAAAAAGTTTTTGCCCCCTTCCTAATTTCTTACTTTTTTGCATGTTTGTCACACTTAAATATTTCAGATCATCAAACAAATTTTAATGTGAGTCAAAGATAACACAAGTAAACAGAAAATGCAGTTTTTTTTTTAAGGATTTTTTGGGCACTAGTGGCCTTTATACAACAGTGTACAGTGACAGGAAAGGGGCAGAGAGAGTGGGGAGTGACATGCAGCAAAGGGTCCTCGACCGGGAATCGAACCGGGGCCGACTGCGCTGAGGAACTGTAGCCTCTGTTCATGGGGCGGCTGCTCAACCAACTGAGCTAATCACCACCCCGAAAATGCAGTTTTTGAATGAAGATTTTTATTAGTGAGGGGCTCCTTGCCTTTTACTAATTCTTTGGGCAAAATTCCCAAAATGGCGTTGTCGGTTTAAGTCCCGAAAGTGTATTTCTGGAATATTCATCTTTCTTACCCTTGAGTTGCCACATAATGAATATTGGTGTGCTATCAAAACGAGTCAAAAATGCATATTTTAAAGTCTATAAGTCCAACACCTGTTCCTGTTAGATGGCCTTATATCCACCTTATTCCTAACCCCCATGAATTCTTGCGTGAAATATGCGACAGACTTCTGGTTCAACCGGATCCGGCGTTTACTTACATGTTGGATCTTTGTACTATTCCACTTTTGAGGTAAACTATGTGGGAACATCAGCTGTCACAGCTCAGACAGGACAATGTTAAAATCCCTCTGCCTCGTGCAACAGAGGGGTGGGAGGAGGATATGAAAATCTGGCCAAAAATAACAAACAGTAGCATTATTAGCCACATTAGCCACTTAGCTCTGTCACTTCTGACTGTGATGAGCAATCTTAAAAGCTTCGAGGCTTATCATTACCTACATAATAACAAGAGCGAGTGTGTACAGAAGAGTTTACAGTCTGGATTTAAAGAGAAGAAGATGTCCACTGCACGGAGATCAGGAATTCCAGAGATGGGGAGCAGAGTAATACACAGTAATACACAATAAGGTTGAATGAGATGGGATACAATCTCATTTACTTAACAGATGTAATTTTTTTTTTTTACAAAATGGGACCATTTGGTCGCAGTCTGGAGCCCTGCAGCCACTCTTGCTCTTAGACTGAGGTACATGTTCTACATATCGCTCTTGTAGCTACAAATTTAACTTTCTCTGGTAAGTACAACCATGAAAAGCGCAACATATTCCTGAAACGTGGAATGAGGTAAATCATTTAGAAGTCTTATGAATACTCTTGTTGAAATGTTAAAAAAAAATTCTAGCAGAAACGACAATTTACAGAGTTAAAGTCCTTGTGCTACTTCCGGAATCTCACAGGAAGGTGATTGCATAATTGTTTGTACATTCGTTAGAACAGGAATAAGGTGGATACATATTTCCCATTGTGCTTTCCCTTCTAGGATGACAAACTGACTTGGTCTCAGACGTAACAAGAAAGACAAAACATTTTCAAGGCAGAATTTTCAGGAAAAGCCTGACATTGTGACGAGAGGTTGGCCAACTCCAAAGCTGGCCATATGAAATGATTTACTGATGGAAGTGAGGCAGAAATCACCTCAGTGAAAGAGTCAGTGAAGTCTTCCTCCGCATACTGTGAAAAGGATGTATTTTATTTATAAATCAGCATCTAGGTTAAGTGTGATATATTTTATTTAAATGTTTTGTTAGACAATTAGATGAATGTTGATTCTGAACTGCTCCTGATGTAAGTGGCAGAACTGCAGTCACATAGAGCTTTGGCATTGTCTTAACAGTGCTTGTTGCTTTATCCATCACTTTATTCACCCTCATATGCAAATCCTTCTCACTCTGTTAGATGCTATTACGACTTGTTACATTGTATATTTGTAAAGCATCGATGGTTTCTTTTATTGTAACATGAAAATGGTAATATTAAAAGTAGATTCAGTCAGGGAAAAGCCCACTGAAGGCCCAGGTACAGTACCAGATGCATGCCCTGCCACTGGTATCAGATCAATCGGACAGTTGCAGCCTTACATAAAATTATCCCCTGCTTTTAAGCAAATCCAGAGACAGACGAGAAAAAACAAAGTGCACCTTGGTCACATCCATTATGCTCTATCTATCCATCCATCCAAGGTATTTACAGTAACACAAACCAATTCACCTATTCAAAATCGGACCCCTGAAAAGGACAAAATATCCCTTAAACAGGGTGCTGTTCAAGCACTTTTTTATTAAGCTGAGCAAAAACGTTTCATAACAAGCCAGCACCAGTCTAGTGACCTCAATAGATTTTTTAAGAAAACACACACATTAAAATTCAGTCAATATTAAAGTACAATAAATAAAACTAAACATCAACAGCCTTTTAGAGAAGTCGCATCAAATACAAATGCAAGTGCAAGTACAAGAGACAGACGAGAAAAAACTATGTAAACTTTGTACATGTAAACTTTACAACTTTTCCACAACTTTTAATGAAAATTATGTGAACTTTGACCTTGTCTCTGACCTTTCAGAGCTCAGCCAATGAGATGACAGTGAACATAGTCAGAAGCTACATATGGAGGAGGAAGAGAAACTACATGAAAAACTACATTAAAACCACCTATAATACATATCATGATCTCTATAGGAAGAGTAATGTGTAGCGAAATGTCCAGTCAGATCACAGCAGGTTTGTGAATGGGCAGAGTTTATGAACAACCATTGAGCTAAATCAATGCTATTTGTGTTATTTGTGTACGTTTCAAGCGGACACTTTAAGCTCCGCCACATCCGCTCAGCACCTCTACATCCACCTGGTGGTGAGTGAAGCAAAAATTTCTTATCTAAAGTCAAGGCATGTCTCTCCAGCGCTTGAGTTGCCTTGTCAAATGCCTGTCAGCATTGTGTTTTACCTATGTGGGCGTAGGTGTGGCATCCGTCTCCTCGCCTTCTGACTGTCTGCAGACAGGGCTGCTGTCTCCTACGGTGATTAAAAATGCTGGTCATATTTCCATCAGACGTATGAACATCATCCTTGAAAACTTTGCAAATTCAAACCAGTTCCATATAACCAAAGTTATATGGAACCAAGACGTTTTTTCAGGAGCAACTCCTCACTTTCGTACTCTCATTAGCAGCCGTGCTCGCTCTCGTCATGTGTTTGGAAAAGAGAGGAGGGAGCTAAACAAAGCAACTCCATGCTGACACACTGTAGCTCGCTCTGATTGGTTTATTGTGTCTGTCACGTCAACATATGGCGGAAAAGCACGGGATATGATTTGGCAGAGAATGAGAGAAAAAAAAAGTGCTGTAAACAGGCACAGTCACATTCAGACGGTTCAAAACCTTCTCGATCTTATCTCATCATATCACACAGCCCTAGATTGAACCTTTAAATACAGGTGTGCATTGAACTGTGAGCACTGTGTTTCAAATATCGAACAATACAGTTTTTAATTTATTTTATCAACTTGTGTTCTGATGATGAGCTGTATGTTTAAAACTCAGTGGATCTGTGTTCAGTTACATTCAGATCTGGCATTTGGAACTACTTTGGTTTTCATGTTAAGTATGACCCTGAGGGTAAGCCATTCTGAACCGAAGGACATTGGGTTAAAAAGGCGTGAAAATGTGTTTTTTGTATCGAAAAAATATTGAACTGTGACACTAAAGTATGGAACCAAACCGTGAATTTTTTGTATCATTGCGTGAAGAATACTGAGAGGATATATCCTGAGTGGATGCAGGTGAGTTGATAAGCAAACAATGAACAGGTGATGAGTAGGTTGGCTGAGTGGCTGAGGAAAAAAGTAAGTGGAGACCTATCATGAATATCAAAACTGAAGAAAAAATTTGACTAGCCAAGTGTGATAGTTTACAGTCATGTCAATATGGCGACAAGTGATCACGTCCCCTGGCTACTTGGCCTCAGGGATATCCTGTTGGCCAAATAGTTAGCACTTGGTGGGGTTCAAACCCTCCCGGGCCTTCCTTCGTCCTGCCACATTCTGCCGATTGCCATTAGGGAACCACATAGCACTCAGGGTGGGTCCATGGATTTCTGATGGGTGGTGGCCTTTGTGGAGCAAGAGGACATGCTTGTGAAAAGAAGGGAAGAGATGTGAAGTCATGTCTGTATGCTGCCAAGTGTTCATGTTCCCTGGCTACTTGGCAACAAGGATTTCCCTTTGGCTGACTGGTTAACACATTTGAGTCTTATAAGGGAGACTAGGGTTCAAACCTCACCCAGGCACTTCTTCATCTTGCCACACATGTTTAACCGGAGAACAGAACAAGAAAAACCCAAAAGACAAAAAAAAAAAGAGGGGGTGAATTTGGCAATGAAGTCTGCATCCTATCAAAGACTCCTTCATGGCCTCATATCATCTGAGACCTTCAGACTTCCCTTGGGATGGCAGAGTTTCACTTTACACTCTTGGCAATGATTTTCTGGCTTTTGATTGGCTGTTTATGGAGAAGAAAAGTATTCACCTCACAAGAACATTGGCAAACAATGAAACTGTTTTCGAAAATATGAGCATGAAAACAATCACTGTGGTTTTGCTTCTCCTACTCCGTGACTGAAGAAACAAACAAAAGACAATCATGAATATTTATGTTTCTCACTTCTTGACTTGATTGAATTGGATCAGCGCCCAGTCATATTGCTCCAAAGTCATTTCCAATCATTTGGAGGACTGTAACCGTACATATTGTAAATGTGGGTGCGTCACAGAGTCTTTTAAGTTTTCCGATAGTTTTACTGTTTAAGTGATGCAAAATTAAGGTTCTGAAAGATCGATCACATGACCACACTGAAGATTGTCACTGACAGATTGACACATTCAGACCGGTTACCATTTAAAGTGCAGATATTCATGTTTTCAGTCTCATTCTGAAATGGATGCTGTGGCCATTTTCCCTTGAAATTTAAAGAAAACACATTTAAATAAACAAATTGTTTTTCTAAAAAAATAAATTACATAAATATCCCATTAGACTCAGGTGTGGCATCCAGAAACTTCCAACTTTTATAAATGCTTCCTCCAAAAGGTCTTTAATCTTGGTTAGAGTTAAAGGTTGAATATGGAATACAGACAGAACAGTGACATCACCTGTGTCTAGGTTGTAGTTGCAATGGCAGAAAAACAACTCCAGCCGCTGGGATGCCAGGCTCACTGCCGATACGCAAGTGACCAACAGTCTGCAGCATGTCCAACAAGTAACAGAGGAGTTTATAACTGACAGCTAACGTTAGCCACGTTAGCAAACAAGTTAGCTTACCGATTGTCATGACATGTATTTATTTCTGAAACGCCTCCTGGTGGTTTTCTTTGGTAAAACATCTCTGAGCTCTTATTTTGAAGGAAGTTTAAGCCTTCTGGGACAGGAAATAGGAAGTAACTTGCACTAGTTCAGAGAGCATGCTGTTCAGCTGTGTACATGCCTTCTACAAACGTTTTTGCCTTGAAGAAACATTGCTTGTGAGTATTGATAAGCAAATTGATCGCATGAATCTCTGTAGTTTAACTTGTAAGCAGGTTTATTCTGTATGTTTTGTGTTTTCTGTTTAATGTGGTTAAACTGCATTATTTCTGAAATCAAAGTCTTGTTGCTCCCTAGAGCAAAGATTCATGCAACATTGATAGCAGGAAGCTTGTTTATATACTTAATGTAACTTTATCTTTTAGTTTGGATATTAAGTAAGACAGAAAAAAGTTTGTAATATGCATTTTGTCTGTTTTCAGTTTTACAAGAAAATGTTCATTGGACAGAAGACTGAGTAAAGCCTTTAAAATCTCCTTCTACGTCTGATGATCATTGAAGCTGTTAGCTGTCTGTCAAGTTGGGCAAAGTAACGCACAATAAGGACAGAACAGTAAAAAAGCATCCTCTTAACGGGCGGAAATATTAAAGAAGAGCCCTCTCGGTCCCACCCCATCATCTTTATCGCTGCTTTCGCTTGGCTCACAGCAGTATAACAAGATGGAGGAAAAGCAGGAAATTGCAGAATTGACACAGCTGTCCACTCTGGAGACCAGATCAGTTGCTTCAGCCACATCTAGCAGTTCATCAGCCAGCAGAGCTGCGGCGGCAGCTCGCGCTAAAGTGGAAGCTGCCCGCGCACGTGCTGATTTTGCAAAAATGGAATCAGAGATTATGGTTGAAAAAGCCCGCATAGAAGCCAAATTAAACACTCTGAAGCACGAAAAGGAGGTTGCAGCAGCCCTAGCTGAAGCTAATGTTCTTGAAGCAGCAGCAGAGGGGATGGACAAGAGTGATACATTTACAGTTGCCAGAGAAGCCTCTGAAAGAACCCGTCAGTATGTTGAAAAGCATCAAGAGAACACGGCAGTCAGCTGCGAGCCAGAACACACAGAGGCAACTGTTCATGTGCTGAGGCCTGAAACTCCACCCAGACAACGTCACAGCACTGCAAATGCAGGTATAAGCTTGCTGAGAATGAGCACTAATAGCATGTCAAAGTCAGTGCTGCCTCCAAAACCAAACATTGTAACTGATCAACACACTAAATCGCACCCATCAGGCAGTGCAATAAAACATTCACCAGGGAAAACTATTCCACAACTGTCTGGTGGCTCTGCTGAAGTTAGTGATGTGGCAAGATATCTGGCTCGCAGGGACCTCATCACCTCAGGTCTCACAAAGTTTGATGACCGCCCTGAAAATTATTGGGCGTGGAAATCCTCCTTCCTGAACGCAATTAATGGACTGAATCTAAATGCAAGTGAAGAGTTGGACCTCCTCATTAAATGGCTGGGCCAAGAATCTGCGAGACATGTTAAGAGAATAAGGGCTGTACATGTTCTTTATCCTGCAGATGGATTACACAAAGCCTGGGAGCGTTTGGAGGAGTGTTTTGGGTCTCCAGAGATGATCGAAAAATCACTTTTCGACAGGCTAAGTCACTTTCCAAAGGTCAGTAGCAAAGATCCAGTAAAGCTGAGAGATCTTGGAGATTTGCTGCGGGGAGATAGAAGCCGCTAAACTAGAGGGATATCTCCCTGCCCTGAGCTATCTTGATACGGCACGTGGAGTCGCTCCAATTGTTGACAAGTTACCACACAACATCCAAGAAAAATGGCTTTCTCAAGGTTTCAAATATAAGGCTGACCATGATGTATCCTTCCCCCCGTTTTCCTTCCTTTGTGACTTTGTGTGTAAAGAAGCCCAA
Organism: Atherinomorus stipes; assembly: GCA_023101725.1. Classification (NCBI taxonomy): domain Eukaryota; kingdom Metazoa; phylum Chordata; class Actinopteri; order Atheriniformes; family Atherinidae; genus Atherinomorus; species Atherinomorus stipes. Next base: position 58,399 of record JALJCO010005189.1, read on the forward strand.
GCACGCAACGATCCAGGTTTTAACCTGTTTGCATGTAACACAGAGCACCTTAAACCAGACACTACTTCAAAGAGAACACAGAAGTATTTTGTCTCTACCCACAAGACAGAAATATCACAGGAAAGGGACAAGCCAGATGTTTCAAGCAGCAAGATGTGTGATGTTGAGAAACAATGCCCTCTTCACAAAAAGCCGCACCCCCTCAAGCGCTGTCGAGGGTTTCGCAACAAACCTATCGAGGAGCGCAAGGCTTTTCTTAGGGAGAATGGGATCTGTTTTAGATGTTGCTCTTCTACCAGCCACATGGCCAGGGACTGCAAAGCAGCCATAAAGTGTAGAGAGTGTGAAAGTCAAAATCACATCTCTGCTCTTCATTCTGGACCTCCCCCTTCATTGCAACCAGAGTATGGTGGTGAGGAAGCAGAGGAAACAGTTCAACCTACTGTGACATCTACTTGCACTGAAGTGTGCGGAGACAATAGGAGTGGAAGATCTTGTTCCAAAATCTGTTTAGTAAAAGTCTTTCCAGAAGCACAACCAGAAAGAGCTACTAAAGCTTACGTCGTACTTGATGACCAAAGTAATCGGTCTCTTGCTAGGTCTGATTTCTTTGATATGTATGGCATCCAGGGCTCAGACTCTCCATTCACACTGCGCACATGTGCTGGTACAACAGAAATGACAGGGAGAAGGGCCAAAGGCTTTGTGGTAGAATCACTGGATGGAACTACAACAGTTACACTGCCGACACTGATCGAGTGCAACAACATTCCAAGTGACCGAGGTGAGATACCAACACCTGACGTGGCTTTAAACCACCCACATCTCAAATCTATGGCCCATTCCATTCCCCCTCTTGACCCTGAAGCTGAGATCCTCCTTTTATTGGGTCGTGACATACTGAGAGTACACAAAGTTCGGGAACAGAGAAATGGTCCTCATGACGCTCCATACGCACAAAAATTGGATTTGGGATGGGTTGTCATTGGAGAGGTGTGTTTAGGTGATGTTCACAGGCCTCCTGCAGTTCACACTTACCGCACCTGTGTGCTAGAAAACAAATGTCCTTCTTGCTTCAGTCCATGTCCAAACCTTGTTCGTGTGAAAGAGAATTATGGTTGCAGGTCTGAGCTCAAGGTCTTTCCCACCACTGAAACCCTCTCAACCAATGCATGCACTCTTGGAAGCACAATCTTTAGTACATCCAAGGATGACAACAAAATCGGACTTTCCATCGAAGACAGACTCTTCTTGGACATCATGAACAGAGAGGTGTACATGGATGATGCCAATAGCTGGGTTGCGCCGCTCCCGTTCAGGACACCCCGTCAACATCTACCCAACAATCGGGACCAGGCCATGAAACGACTGTCCTCCTTACAGCGTACCTTGGAGAAAAGGCCTGACATGAAAACACACTTTTTTGCCTTCATGCAGAACATATTTGATCGTGACCATGCTGAACTAGCTCCCCCACTCGAGGAGAATAAAGAATGCTGGTTTTTACCCACCTTTGGGGTGTACCACCCCCAAAAACCAGGCAAGATTAGAGTAGTTTTTGATTCGAGTGCAAAGTGCCAAGGTGTTTCTCTTAATGATGTCCTCATCTCAGGGCCTGACCTCAATAACAGCTTATTAGGTGTTCTGCTGAGATTCAGACGAGAAGGCATTGCAGTCATTGCAGACATTGAGCAAATGTTTCACAGTTTCGTTGTGAGAGAGGACCATCGGGACTTCCTGCGCTTCCTCTGGCATAAGGACAATGATCCTGCTAACAGCATCTGTGAGTACCGCATGAAAGTTCATGTATTCGGCAACAGCCCCTCTCCATCAGTCGCGATATATGGTCTGCGACGTGCTGCAATTCATGGCGAGGAGGAGTTTGGGTCAGATGCACGACACTTCATCGAGAGAGGGTTCTATGTTGATGATGGGCTGCTTTCGAAACCCACAGCAGAGGAAGCTATAGATCTGCTAAAACGAGTTCAGAAGCTGCTTGCTACGTCCAACCTTCGTCTCCACAAGATTGCATCCAACAGCTCCGAGGTTCTTGATGCATTCCCTTCTGATGACCTTGCCAAGGGCCTCAACGAAGTTGACTTGGATGCTGATGTAACACCCACTCAGAGAAGCCTTGGTCTTAGATGGGACCTAAAGAAAGATGCTTTCACCTTTCAGGTCAGTGATACAACAAAGCCTTTCACAAGGAGAGGGGTGTTGTCCACAGTCAACGGACTTTTTGATCCGTTGGGATTTGCTGCACCAGTAACAATTCAAGGGAAAATGCTGCTGAGAGAGCTTTCTAGTGAGGCATTTGAATGGGACTCTCCCCTACCCAAAGAGAGGGAAGCTGAGTGGAATGAGTGGAGGAACTCTCTTGATGATCTCAAGTATCTAGTTATACCAAGACCTTATGTTGCTGTCACAATTTCAACAGCAATTAGAAAGGAGCTACATGTTTTCTCAGATGCTTCCACCAAGGCCATTGCAGCAGTTGCCTACCTTAAGGTAACTGATGCTGACGGGAAGTCGCAAGTGGGCTTTGTCCTTGGAAAAGCAAAACTAGCACCACAATCTGCTCATACCATCCCAAGACTGGAATTGGGTGCTGCTGTTTTGGCCATAGAGCTAGCAGAAGTCATCATGAGCGAGCTAGACCTTGTTTTTGACGCTGTTGAGTTTTACACAGACAGCCGTGTTGTCTTGGGATACATAAGCAACCAGACAAAGAGGTTCTATGTGTACGTTAGTAACAGGGTGCAGCGTATCAGGAAAGTTTCAGAACCAAGACAGTGGCACTATGTCTCCACAAGCTCCAACCCTGCTGACGTAGGTACACGATCTGTACCAGCAGCCAAGCTGAGTGATAGCGCATGGCTTAAAGGACCTACCTTCTTGCTGGAAGGTGATGGAACACAAGAAACAGAAACCTACGACCTCGTGGACCCAGACTCTGATGTAGAAATACGAACGCTTGTGACTCACTTATCCACAGATAAGTTTCAGCTGGGATCTCAAAGGTTCAGCCGGTTCTCATCTTGGAGAAAGCTTGTTAGGGCTACAGGCTTGCTCATTCACATTGTTATGGCTTTCAAAAATGTCAAGAGTCACGCTTGTCATTCATGGCATCACTGCAAACTGCCTCGCACAGTTGAAGAACTGACAAAAGCAGAGACAGTTATTATCAAAACTGTGCAGAGAGAGACATTCCAAGAGGAACTTGCCTGTATCTCTAAAGGAAAAGACGTCCCAAGGCAAAGTCCTCTGAGGGCTCTTAGTCCCTATTGTGATGATGAAGGAATCTTGAGGATTGGTGGAAGGCTCAAGCACATGGATATTGCCTACAAAGAGAAACACCCTCTCATTATTCCAGGCAGCAGTCACATCGCCAGACTGCTTTTGGAATATCACCACCAGCGAGTAAAGCATCAGGGAAGAATCTTTACAGAAGGTGCAGTCCGTACTGCTGGATACTGGATCATGGGAGCTCGAAGACTAATCAAACAAGTCATTCACAACTGCATTGTCTGCAATAAACTCAGGGGAAGAGCAAATGAGCAGAAAATGGCAGATCTGCCCCTTGACCGCATTAACACCGAGCCTCCTTTCACCTTTTTGGGCTTAGACATATTTGGTCCCTGGCCTGTAGTCACGAGACGCACAAGAGGAGGCCAGGCAAATAGTAAAAGATGGGCAGTTCTGTTTACGTGCCTCAGCACACGTGCTGTGCATATTGAACTGGTTGAATCAATGGACACCTCAAGCTTTATCAATGCCTTGCGACGGTTTTTCAGTCTAAGAGGGCCCGCCAAGCAGATTCGATCTGACTGTGGGACCAACTTTGTTGGGGCTTGCCGAGAGCTGGGTTTCCTGCTGACTGATCCCAATGTATCAAGCATTCGGAAATACTTGGGTGAAGAAGGCTGCACTTGGATCTTTAACCCTCCCCACTCTTCCCACATGGGAGGCAGCTGGGAACGCCTGATCGGGTTGTCTCGCCGTATCCTGGATGCAATGCTCCTTCAGGCTAAGTCCACCCATTTGACGCATGAAGTTCTCTCGACATTCATGGCAGAGGTGACTGCCATCATTAATGCGCGACCTCTTACCCCGATCACAACAGATCCAGACACACCATTCCTCTTGACACCCTCAATGCTTCTTACCCAGAAGTTGTGCACTCCCCTGCCTCCACCAGGAAACTTTACTGGAAAAGATCTTCATCTGCAGCAGTGGAGACAAGTACAACACCTTGCTAACACGTTTTGGGCTAGATGGAGGCGGGAGTTCCTGGGAACACTTCAGAACCGCAGCAAGTGGCAAGTCGCCCACCCAAACCTAAAGGTTGGAGATTTGGTGCTCATTAAAGACGTGCAAGCAAGTCGCAATGAATGGCCAATGGGACTTGTCAACAAGATCTTTCCCGATGAAGATGGGCGAGTCAGGAAGATAGAGGTTAAGATCTCAAAACGTGGACTATTAGAACCTACCTGAGACCTGTGACAGAAACTGTGCTCCTGATGTCTCCAAATGACTAAGCATAGAATGTATCTGACAGTATTCTTTTAAGTTGTGTTACCTATTTCATTCATTGTTATGAATCATTTATCATCATAGTGGTATCTCATAATACCAGGCGAGGAGTGTCATGACATGTATTTATTTCTGAAACGCCTCCTGGTGGTTTTCTTTGGTAAAACATCTCTGAGCTCTTATTTTGAAGGAAGTTTAAGCCTTCTGGGACAGGAAATAGGAAGTAACTTGCACTAGTTCAGAGAGCATGCTGTTCAGCTGTGTACATGCCTTCTACAAACGTTTTTGCCTTGAAGAAACATTGCTTGTGAGTATTGATAAGCAAATTGATCGCATGAATCTCTGTAGTTTAACTTGTAAGCAGGTTTATTCTGTATGTTTTGTGTTTTCTGTTTAATGTGGTTAAACTGCATTATTTCTGAAATCAAAGTCTTGTTGCTCCCTAGAGCAAAGATTCATGCAACATTGATAGCAGGAAGCTTGTTTATATACTTAATGTAACTTTATCTTTTAGTTTGGATATTAAGTAAGACAGAAAAAAGTTTGTAATATGCATTTTGTCTGTTTTCAGTTTTACAAGAAAATGTTCATTGGACAGAAGACTGAGTAAAGCCTTTAAAATCTCCTTCTACGTCTGATGATCATTGAAGCTGTTAGCTGTCTGTCAAGTTGGGCAAAGTAACGCACAATAAGGACAGAACACCGATCCATGAGGAAAGTCCCCATTTCCGTGTTTTGACTCCATGGAAAAGGTTTATGTGGGTCCATTTAGTGTCGTCTTCACCTAAATTAACTCCAGGTTTTGCTCTTCTCAGGTCACTCCTCCTCAGATTCAGTTAACAATATCTCCAGGGCTCTGAAGCAGCTGCTTCACTCACGTGTCCACTGTTTCCCCCTGAACCAGCCTAACTGTGCCCTAAATATCGATGCCACACAGAGATCGTATTTGGCAACCTGCAATGTCAGCGTGTACTGGCTTATAGACGTAAATATAATGCCATTATCGAACCCATAAAATTCATTTTACAATTATTTTTAGCCTAAATATAATTTTTCTAGGAAATGTTGTACTTTCATTCAGTACCCCCCCCCCCCCAAACGACCTGTGGAGGTTTTTTTTTTCTTTAAATATAGCTTTTAATAAAAATGTTCCATATTCAACCTTTAACTTGAATTTACTGGACAAAGATCACAGGTCAATATGCATTGAATCAACATTATTCAATCAGTTTGCCTTGCAAACATTTTTTAAAAGAAAAAAAAACAAGACTGTTAGGCCCTGTTGCAGGACAATGCTGAAGCAGTGAAATGCAAGTTTTGTGGTGTTCTGGCCTCTCGTTTACATACAGTAGTAGGCCTAACAGAGTTTTGGGGGTTTGGGGGAGTAAAACGGCCTCCAGAGTCAAACTTTCTTGCTAGGCAAGTGTGGACAGTGTAAATGGTAGCTTGAATCTTTCCATTGCAATGGCGTCTTTCACATTGTCTCATACATGTGCACACGGATCCCGCATTACCCAAGAAAAGGCAGATACGATGGTGTGTCTTTTTTTTTTTTTTACACCCCTGCTGCACAGAAATAGTTTTCATCCCACTGTTGTGGCACTGCTTTTCAAAACCGCAAAGAAAAGAGTTTTGCGTTTTCTGCAGAAATGTCACAAACAGGGCCTAACACTTGTAGAAAACAAAGTTCCCCAGATGTTTTTTTGTTTGATTGTTTGTTTGTTTGGTTTTTTTCACTTGTCAATTCCACAACCTCTGAAAGGGATAAATTGTAAAATTATGACCTTGCAAACTTATTCATTGCATAAATCCACAGCACAGATGATGCTAATCTTTTAAAGTAACATTTCTCTCCCCATCTATTCTATGAGAAGCAGTGTGGAGAAGGGTGCGCAGAGTGGCGCTGGTCACCTCTGAAATATGATTGGACACCCCAGGGTGCCATCTTAGGTGATTGACAGGTCACTGGTCCATACCTGCATGGATCAACAATATCAATGCAACACTTTGAAGTCAATTTTAAAGTACTTCCATATTATTCAGATTTTGCCCCTGTGCAAGTGGAACTACTGATGTTATGAAAGGCCTCTGCACCCCTCTACTTGTAACCATTGCTCTGATTCCATTTACTGTCGTGGTGATATTAGGATGTTATGACGTTTTCAGTTTTCGGGATTTAAAGAGTGAGCAGGAGTAAGAGGCCACAGCCAAATCATGATGTAGAAAGTAGATATTACAAGACTGGGTTATGTCAGAGTTTCTTTGAAATTTTTGCAGAAATGTTCTCTGAGTAGTCTGAGTTACTTTTGGCAAACTCCCAGCTTTATGTGCACTGTAATGAGGAATGACATCTGTCTGGACCACCTATAATAAAGGCCTGATGGTTCAGAAGCACAGCACTGATGGTTTTCCTTATTCTATCTGCCTGAACAATGTATTTGAGCTCTGATCACTCAGTTTGACAAAATAATCAGATTCAGAAAGTTTTTGGGTGTACACTTTTTTCATTTCAAGGGGGTGTTGTACTTTAAACTATGCAAAATATTATATCAGTGTCTCGACACAACCCTGTATCATAAGTCTGCGGAAGATTTTTTTAACCTACCAACTATTAGACATTAAACAGAAACACACAGAGCTGTGTGTGTTGTACCTCTTTAGTTATGCCCAATTAGCTTAATTAGGCAGAGGTGGACTTCAGTCAACCAGTAGACACCCTCCTAATTACCACTATTAAAAGAAAGGAGCATCAGGAGTCACGAATGTGTCTGAATAATTTTCTTTATCATACATTAGTCTCACATAGTTCAGTTAATGAACAAATATTTTCAAAAAGCTGTTTTTTCCATGAATACTCTTGTGTATATTGAGAAAGAACTGAATCCTTTTTTTTTTTTTTTACAGACGAGTCTGATACATAAAATGTGGAAAAGTTTTATTAGAGGCTACAAACTTCACACTTGCTCTGTAAATTGGAGCTTGTCACAAAGGCAATGGTTTTCCCTCACCCCCAAAACCATCAAATACAGCAGATCCAAGTGAACTGAAACAAGTGTTTGACTGAGTTCCAGCGATTAGACAGCAATTTGCTGAGCTGCTGTGTCTTATTCTGACATCCACTATTTTATTTTGTTCTGCAACAAACTGAATCACTGGAAAATAGGAGAAAGGCAGCAAGATACCTTCTTTGTTTTGAACTGATCCAGTCAGGCTGACTTTTACCAATAGGTGCTGACAAGAACAGATCTCTACTGTGATGCAAATTATCAGGCATTCAGCAGCTACACTGTATCCCATCATTGTCCCTCTTACAAAGTGTGAAGTTCACATTTCAAGGGAAAAGGCCAATATTCTCGCTCAAATATGGAAAAAATGGACTTTATTCCTCCAGAGATGAAAAAAAAGTAAAATGCTACAAGTTACCAAGTTAGCTCACAGCCTTTAACAGTCTGATGAAGACACAGTTGTGTTGTAAATGTAAAGAGAAAGTAAATCTAAAACAGGAAAGTAAACACCATCTTATAAGTGGTTGAAACTGGTTGCCAACAAATGTGAAGCTGGAGGTTCCCACAGATAGTGTTCCTAAATGAACAAAAATTCTTCTTAGTTTTAGAATGAAAGAAAACAGTGTGCAGATTAATCAAATCTGACAACTTTAAGACCTGACAGGCTGTGGCATTCATCTACGTCAGAGCCTACATCATGTCAGAAAGAATTAAACCCAGAATTTTTAAAAAACTTTTGCAGAGTAAATATGAAAAATAACATCAGACAAAACATTTGTATATGCCAGAAGGCTCCACGGAATAAAGCCTTTCTGCAGAGTGGTGAGTCACCATCTGAAGAAAATGTTAAGGTCATCAGAACCTTAATGATGCTGCAGAGCTGTGGTTCATCCATGCATGATGGCAGAAGCAAAGTCCACGCTTCCTGTTGATCTAGAAACTCGCTCAACATAAAGGACATAAGGACACTTTAGAACAGAAAGTAAAGATTAATTAAGGATTTCATTTATTACCCATTTCAAAAGTATTTGGCATCTAATAAATTTAAACAATATTCACGATGACCACAATGAAAAAAAGTGCTTGTTTTAATGCGATTAAAGGGGCACAAAGCCAGTGGTGCATTTCAGTGTCTATGGATAAAAACACAACAGGACAATGATAGCCGAGAAGCTTAGGTTATCAAGACCTCAACAGCGTCTTATATTGTACTCAAAATCTGTGATGGGACTGCAGTTTCTTCACTATTTTCAGAATTTGCCAATAAAACTGTGACAATGCTAGACAAGTTTATTTATACATCATAGATACATTCTTCCCCGAAGTTCCTGGGTCACCTTCTTTTGTGTTCTAAAAAGGTGAATCATGAAATGCTCAGTTTATTTAAAGACCCACAATGTAAATTTGGGCAGTTTTTTCAGTGACATGCCTCATATCGACAGCTAAACTGGCATCCACGCATCCTACCTGTACTGTGAGCTCACCCCAACCAGTAAAGACAGTCTTCTCTCTTGTTCTGTCCCTTCCTTGCTTTCTTTTCCTCTCTTCCTCCTGTAATGTTTCCTTGTGGTTCTTTGCAGAATCCATCATAATGCACATTCAAAACAACCACTGTGTTCATATCTGGTTCATATCCATTTGCTAGTAGGTTACGTGATGCGGTGTGCAACTAGGGCTGTGTGATGTGACGATATAAGATTGTGAAGGTTTTGAATGTGCTGATAATCTGCCAAAACACAAAGATCGTAGAAACGTCTGAATGTGGCTGTGCCTGTTCACAGCACGTTTTTTTTCTATCCCTCTCTGCCAAATCACACCGTGTGCTTGTCTGCCTTATATTTACATGACAGACAAGCACACTTGGTCCTCAATCCTGGTCCTCAAGGACCGGTATCCTGCAGGTATTCCATGTCTCACTGCTGCAACACACCTGATTGAAATCATTGACTAATTAGCAGAGTTGTCCAGAGCTTGTCTGAGTCTGACTCTGGTGTGCTGCAGCAGGGAGACCTGGAAAACCAGCAGGATACCGGTCCTTGAGGACCAGGATTGGTGATCACTGGTCTAAACAACATGGCGGCTTCAGCGTCAGCCCAGCTATCGCTCAAGTTTTATCGCAATTACTGCCGACATGCTACTTGTTTGCTGAGCTAACGAGCCATTGCCGGCAGTAGCAAAAGTAGCCTGGGTTGTGGTTATGTTTTCGTCGTTGCTCTGTTAGTACATTATATGCTTCGTTGATCTGATTGGTTGATTTGGCCCATCTATCACCAACATAGGTGGTGATAGACAGATGCCTTATCCAATCAGCTAACCAGTATTTTCACCCCCTTCCCAAAACTACTCTAACGGATGATTCTCAGATGGATATGTGGGAGCAAATCCATCTGGTGGAGCCAGGTAAATGTTTACCAGACAAGACAGCACTTAGAAAATAAATAAACTTACAGGTAATGACAAGGTTGTGGTCGCCTCCCTCAGTGTCTCTGCAGAAGTTTTCTTTTAAATGCATTTGTTTGAAAACCCAGACCTGACTGCTCAGCAGTTACTACTCAGCTCCACTGATGCAGTTGAGTCAGCAGAGGGAGGGGGTGAGAGTGGAGCGGAGGATGGAAGGAGTGAGGAGGGGTGTAGGCTGTTTGCTTGATAGTGTGCTCTTATTGGAGCAATTGAATTACGTAGAATGATAAGCTGCTGTCTGATTCAACCGTTTTGAACAGAGATAAAGCTGACTGACCATAAACAGGGACTTTGATATTCACTCTGGACATTCATCGATCTTAATAACTTAAGATCTTAATTTGTGTAAGACTTAATCTTACACAGACTTAATCTGTGTAAATGCCGTGTCAATAGAATAATGTTACAATTAAAACTAACCTTGCATTTTGATTGTTGCTGCTGAGACACTTTACAAAGCCCTTGAGGACCGGAGCTGGACACCCCTAAAGTAGTACCAACCCTGGCTCACTTGTAAATGAGGCCCTATGTCAAAAATCCCGAACTTTCCCTTTGAGTCATCTCCTGTGTGTGGCTGAATTTCTGGGTCCTTAGTGTGCATTCCCCTGACAGTTGATGTCATCCTGTTTGCTCTGATAAGATGACCTCAACTCTCGGACTGTTTGTTCAAGACTATTTAATTTTCCATTCTCCATATTAAAGTTTGTTTTAGTTTGCAGCTGTATTAAACAAAATTAAACTCCTTTGGTTCTGAGTTTTAGAAGATGTGATCGTACTGACTCCCAAGATGCCGAGGTGGTGTAATGACTCATCTTGCTATTATTTTAGCTTGTGACATTTAGCCAGTGACTCATATGGTACTACTGACCCTTAAATACATGGGACTCCCCACCTGTCAGTAGGAGTTGAAGAAGCTTTTTAGACAAGAGGTCAGATATCTTCAAGAAACATGAACAACTAAACGTCACCACTTCTTCTCTTACAGCTTCGTCATGATGAGCTACAGGTTGCTTTTTATTGCAGTTTGAAGTAAACTCTCCAAAATGGCCCCAGATACATTTTATTAACAATTATTTCAAGTGTAACAATTCAGATTTTAATCATTCTCCTTTGTGTTTACATGGAAATAATGATTCCGAGTTAAAATGGGAACATAGAAAACATGTTTATTTAATTCCGCTTCAGATCCATTTGTGTCTACCTGGAAGTAAACAGACCACGCTTCCTGCTCCTTTTTGTTTCAGCAAAAACCACATAATAATACAGCTTTTAACTGTATTCTTATTGTAGTTTTGTAGCAGCAGCTCAACACTGACATAGTACTTTATTTCCACCATTTGGTCCATTCGGTTTGGCTTGTTATATCTCACACAGGCTTCACCCTCTACTAGACTCTATGGGTACAACTCTCCTCCAGTCGCATACACGCGATGGTCCACTGAAATTTTCATGTACGTAGCTGGCCAGTAGGGCATGTCTACCCCCTTTTCCCGCCTAAGTGGGTATAAAAGCAGGTGCATCGCCATCTGCCCTCATTCCTTTCTTTCGTCAGCGAATGCCCTCTGACACACCATCTCCTAGCAAGGAGTCGCCGCTCCAAGAACTTCATCATCTCGAGAGGAAGCAGAGCGGGAGTCTGAAGACGCTATGGAGGAGGAGAGCACCGCTACCACCTCCACCTCGCCTACCAGACCTGCTCAGCTTCCGCTGCAGGCTCGCCGACTGCGAGACGAAAGGAAAAACCTCTCTCTCTCTGATGGCTCGATGGTGTGAGGCGCCGCTTCTGTCAGACTCGACACCTCGAAGTCACATCTGTTGCAGTGGAGTGTGATGGGCTTCACCTGCCCCCCTCCCACTGCCTCTGAAGCCTGTAGGCCGTCACCCGGCTGAGTTACGGCCCGGCTCAACCACCTCGACCTGCTCCCCAGCACTTCCCGACACCTAACAGTAAGTGAAGGCGTCATGGCCGGAGCCGCTGAAGACCTGGTCGACAGTCACGGGGCTGACGTCTTTCCTGCGTGTGTGTGGCCAAACGGAGACTGTGGTTCCCGGTGTGCCCCCACTCGAAGACGCTCTGACTGTGCTCCTCATCCTGCTATCTGCTGGCTGATCAGGGTCCAGAAAACCACTGCTGCCGCTGCCGCAGGATGCCGCAGCTAGTAACTACTAGCAGCAGCTTGCAGTTGCTAGCAGCAGCAGCTAGCATCAGCAGCTAACAGCAGCAGTAGCTAATAACAACATGGGTGTGCTAGGCGTAGCAGTGGCAGCTTCCCTCCCCCGCGACACCTCCGGTCAGGCGAAGGGAACGCCGTCCGCGAAGAAGCTTCTCCCCGGGGCGGATTCCCCAGCTGAACCACTATGGGCCCGGAAGACCGGCCTCAACAACGCCCCGCACGGGACCACAGCACAGACTGGTTGGACAGGACCCTCAGACTGGGGTATTCTCTCCAATTCTGTGGCCTCCCCCCAGCGTTCAGGGGCATTCAAAAGATGAATCTATCCACTCAACAACAGATAGTTCCTCAAGGGGGAAATTCAGGACCTGCTATCTAAACAGGCCCTGTCAATTGTCCATCCTCATGACAAGGAATGAGGTTTTTACTCAGAAGATCCAACCAAGGGACTGGTTCTCAACCATCGACTTGAAGGATGCTTATTTCCATGTCAAGGTGGCGCCAAAACACAGGAAATTCCTGTGCTTTGCATTCCAGGGAAATACAAATACAACAGGCTTCCATTCGGCTATTCCCTGGCCCCACGCACATTCAGCAAATGTCTGGACGCAGCGCTACAACTGCTGCGCAGCCAAGGGATGAGGGTCTTCTTTTATCTAGACGATCTCATTGTGATGGCCAGGTCCAGACAATGGGCCATTTTTCACATAGCTTAGTTGTTACTTCACCTAACCAAGTTGGGGTTTGCCATCAACTGGGAGAAGAGCACCCCACGACCAAGCCAGCAGGCCGAGTATTTGGGGATTGTGGTTGATTCTGTCAGCCTGAGAGCCACTCTGTCAGAGTCCAGACGGACAGCCCTACAGCAGGAGGTGTTCAAGCTGCGACAGAGTCCACATGTTACAGCCTTGACTGTTATGCAGACATTGGGACACATGGCAGCAGCTCACCCTGTGGTTCCACTAGGACTGCTGCACATGCGTCGTCTTCAACGGTGGTTCAACAGCCTATGCTTAGACCTGAAGAGGCAAAGTTTCGGCTGTCACACAACTTCATTAAGAAACTTTTGTATTTGTGTAATCATTCATTCATTGACTGACAGACTGATTTAAAAAACTGACCTACAAGTTTCTTTTGCTGCGTAAAACATTTTGTTTCAGAGGTTAGAATCGATGAGGATACTTTACTAAAGTCTAACCCACTGAACTTCTCTTTATTTCCATTTTCGGCCCATTCAGTGTTTCATTTTATCTCATCAACATCTTAACAAAGTGTCTCATTGGTTATAAGTAATATTGATCAAATTTGAGTTATTTAGGGCAACCAAAGGCCTGTTTATGAAAGCCTTGTGACTGTGGCTCACATTGACCTGTCACAGAAAACATTCTAGGAGACGTAACGAAGCACAGAGGACAGTTTATGAATCCAGGCCACACAGATGGTGAGCCTCCCTGTTGATCTCACCTGCACAAAGACATCTGCTTCATCCCTCTGATCCTCTGTTCAGTGGGGAGTAACGTACACATCTCTATCTCTCTCTCACTTTCTCTCACACACACACATATATACACATAGAAATCTCATACTAAATATGTTACGAGGCAAATGCAGAAATATATATAAATACATGGTCAGCTACAAAGACAGTGGCTTTCTGTTGTGGTCTAGATTAACATTTTTAACACAACAAAAATGTCAAATGAAAAGCTTCTGTGCTGTGAACAATAAAGCGAAATTATGAGAAAATTTAAAAGCCAGATACATCAAATCTGGACTCATTTTGCAGCCTTTAGCACTCTAACAGCCATATGTGGCTACTAAAACGGCCATAACACAATCTAACCCTTAGATCATTTCCTTTGTAAGTTTACAACTAAAATAATGATTATTATATCCAAACAATGTTTTACAAAACAACATATTAAGGCTAAATACAATGTATAATTTTGCACTACTAACATGGATAAACTTGTTCAAGTGCACATGATGAATCAACTACAGGCATTTCAGCTACACACACACACGCACACTTATACATTAAATATAACAGAAGGAGGCATATTTTTGCCCAGGTCTTGACCAGATAATGGTCAAGTAATAATAATGGAATGGTCTATGGTGGGTCACGAACAACATTTGACAGTACAGTATGAAACCACTTGAGGATTTGTAGTTCTTATTTATTAATTCTGGAGATGTAATTTACAATGCAGTTGAAATCCATATGTAGTATTGACAGAGTTTTGACAAAATAGGCCCTTAAAAATTCCTGGGAGCAGCTCAAGCCACACCAATGACAAGGCCTTGGTTACTGTGGTCACATGTTCAAAACAATACCTCTGCCAATACACTCATTGGCAGAGGTAACAAACTACTCACCTGTGGTAACAGAGATGTTATCCTAAAGCAGCATCTGGCTCATCAAATGCTCAACTTACGTCATAAAAAGCAGTGAATACAGTTTCATGATCTAAAAAGCCTCACACTGTAGCAGAAGAATTAATAATTCCTCCTTTCACTGACATGGTTTAAACTAAAATCAAGACGTAGCAGTCAATGAATTTAACACTTCACCTTGGTACATCGCTTTGAACATTTCTTTGGAAGTGTTTGGATGAATAGGGAACTCTACAAAACAAAACAAAAAGTTGGGAAACACTGGCCTGAGGTGACGGAGAGCACACAGAAGAATATCTATACGATCATGAATATCTACACTATTTACTATGATGCTAATACAACTATAGAAGTCACAGCTGCGACCCCTGCACATGCTCTTGCAGTATATGCTGCAGTATTTATTTTTGTGATTTTTCCTCCAGGCTTCTCGGCACCTGCTACCACCTCTTCTTTGGAATCTGCTGCAACTTTGGATGGTGCTGTAGTCTATGTTGTTCCACCTGCCTTGCTGGCTCTTTCCCTTCTTAAACGTCACTCTAAATTCCCCTGCCAGCTGCTGCAGAAGCGTCCTTCAAGCCATTTGGGTACCAGTGCACGTCTTGACAAAGATGTTGGGATTCATCAAGGTTCAGCATGTTGTATATTCCAGCACCAAGCCATCTCCACATACAGCTTTGTGGAAAAAGTATTTGCCCCCTTCCTGATTTCTGACTTTTTGGCGTGTAAGTCACACTTAAATGTTTCAGATCATCAAACAAATTTAAATGTGAGACAAAGATAACACAAGTAAACAAAAAATACAGTTTTTAAATGAAGATTTTTATTAGTAATGGGGAAAAAAAAATCCAAACTTAAATGGCCCTGCATTAAAAAGTGATGGCCCCCTAAACCTAATAACTGGTTGGGCCACCCTTAGCAGCAACAACTGCAATCAAGCATTTGCGATAACTGGCAATGAGTCTTCTGCAATGAGTCTTTCAAAAAGTTCAACTTTTGTCTCATCAGTCCACAGAGTTTTTTCCCAGAAGTCTTAGGGATCATCAAGATGCTTTCTGGCTAAACTGAGACGAGCCTTTATGTTCTTTTTCCTCAGCAGTGGTTTTGGTCTTGGAACTCTGCCATGCAGGCCATTTTTTTCCAGTCTCTTTCTTATGGTGGAGACATGAACTCTGACCTTAATTGAGGCAAGTGAGGCCTGCAGTTCTTGGATGTTGTTCTGGGGTCTTTTGTGACCTCTTGGATGAGTCGTCGCTGTGCTCTTGGGGTAATTTTGGTCTGCCAGCCACTCTTGGGAAGGTTCACCACTGTCCCATGGTTTCGCCATTTGTGGATAATGGCTCTCACTGTGGTTCGCTGGAGTCCCAAAGCTTTAGAAATGGCTTTGGAACCTTTTCCAGACAGATCTCAATTACCTTGTTTCTCATTTTTTTACTGAATTTGTTTGGATCGCAGCATGATGTCTAGCTTTCGAGGATCTTTTGGTTTACTTCACTTTGTCAAGCAGGTCCTTTTTAAGTGATTTCTTAATTGAGAACAGGTGTGGCATTAATCAAGCCTGGGTGTGGCTAGAGAAATTGAAATTAGCTTTCCAAAGATGTAATAGACCACAGTTTATTTATGTTTTAACAGAGGGGACAATCACTTTTTCACACGGGGCCTTGTAAGTTTGGATTTTTCCTCCCTTACTAATAAAAAATCTTCATTTAAAATCTGCATTTTCTGTTTACTTGTGTTATCTTTGTCTCACATTCAAATTTGTCTGATAATCTGAAACATTTAAGTGTGACTTGCATGCAAAAAGTAAGAAATCAGGAAGGGGGCAAACACTTTTCACACAGCTGTATCACTAGAAGTATTGACACCTTCTCTGATCCAGAACATCAGGCAATGTCCAAACGTCAAAATGACCACCTTGGGACGAATGATCATATTTCCTCTGTCCTTTATGTACTAGTTATTAAAACGAGTTTTAAAGAAAAAATCATAGTTTTTGGAAAAGTCAGGGACCAGGCTGTTTAAATTTTAATTGACAAAGTTATTAAATATCCTTATTTCAAAATAGTCAAAACAACTGCATCGGCTGTTTTAGTGTTTACCACAAAAAACAACAACAACAACAAAAGAAAAAACAAAAACAAACAAACAAACAAAAAAAACATTGAGTACCCACTTTTGGAAGAGTCAGACTGGTTTACAGTCAGAGGCAGCAGCTTTATTTATGATCTCCAGTAAATAAAGTTCTCACCGCTGCCCTGAAACAACATCACTGCATGCATGAAGCTGTGTCTTTGAAGTTGTTTGCTGACTAGGCACAAAATCCTTGCCTGGAACTTTCAGATTTTTAACTTTAATGTTACATGTAATGATGTTTCGGGCAACATTTAAGCATTTCCTCAGAACAGTTAATGTTTTATTATGTATATATATATATATATATATATATATATATATATATATATATACACACACACACACACACACACACACATTTGGAAATCAAAATTGATAATCATTCCATTTGTTTGCCCCACATAACCCTCGCTTTTTTAAAATGTTGAATTAAAGCTGAGAAAAGCTGCACTGTTGCAATGTTGCAGCTTTTGTGTTAGTGGTAATGAGGCTGAAATTAGACTTGTTTGAAGTAAAAGAAAATCTCCAGATGAAAGAGATGCATAAAGGTATTTTCTGCACCAATGAACACATTATTTAGGATCATTGTCAAGCCTGAAAACACTTGTTCATAAAAGCCAAGGTGGACGTGTTATTACGAAGATGAATTCATTGACATGGAAAATTACGGCTGCGTTGTGTTTCACTCAACTTATTAACCAAACATTTCTTTAATTCTGAGTTTCTCTGTTTGACAAAAGTCACAGCTGACTAGCCTCTGTCACTGCAGTTAATTTAAACATCCAGCACCACTCCTGCTCCAATTTGATGCTTTTCCACACACAAGTCATAGACCAGACTAACAAAGCCTGCTGCAATGATTTTTAACTGTAAATGCTTTCATTTCTTTTGAAGACAAATACAGCATCTGGCAAAAGTTTGGTTGCATGACCAGAATCAGAGAAAATCTGGCAAGCTGCACAGTAACAGAAACAAGTGCTGGAGTACACGCCGGCTGAGATGGACAAGTTCGTGACAGCACAGTTAGGATAAAGGCTGAACTAGGCTTTCTTGTTTGGAAGGGTTGCAGGAGAAAGCCTCTTCACTCTAAAGAGAACATGGCAGCACGCCTTAAACTGGCAAAGCTGCGTCTGAACAAACAAAACTTCAGGAACAATGTCCCTTAAACAGAACAAACCAAAGTGGACATGTTTGGACATGACGCACAGCAGGATGTGCAACGAAAACCAAACACAACATATCAACACATACACTTCAAACAAACTCTCAAGCAGGTGGTGGAGAGCCTTTACAGCCACAGGACACCTTGCAGTCATTGAGTGGACAATGAACTCATCTGTATTCCAAAGTATTCTTTACCTAGATGCAAGGTTATCTGTCCGACAGCTAAAACTTGGCTAAAATTTTCTCATCAACAGGATAATGATCCCAAACACGACAGCAGATCTACAAAAGAATCCCTAGAAAAGAAAAGAATCAAGGTGTTGACATGGTCCAGTCAAAGTCCAGACCTCAACCTGATTGGAATGCTGTGGTGGGACCCACAGAGAGCTGTGCATTAGAAATGTGGCTTCCACATCACTCAGTTAAGTGAGTTGAACTGAAGGACACAAGGGTAAAGAAGCAAACAAGTGCTCAGCATTAAACAGTTTCAAAGAAATTCCACTGCAGGTGTCTGGGTATCATCATTTGTCCCTTGTCAAAGTTCCATGCCTTTTGTCTTCCTCATTTTCTTGTAGACGGTGTGCCAATTACCACACCAAACTGCTCACCATTAATAAACACTTGACCTCAACAAGAACTTGAAGAAGATCAACATTATTGACTCTACCAGTCAGTGCTCTTAGTGTTTTCATTAAGGTCCAAAAGATAAGTGTTTTTAAGCCAGAACAAGGCATTTTTATTTGGAAGAGTGAACGAGTACTGCTGTCCTGTTCACAACTGGTTGCTGTCAATTTAAATAGTTTAATACCTCAAAATATTGTTCTATTTTTTTGTGTTTACCTCAAACCAAAAGTGGCGTCATTGTTGCTATTATTATTATTGTTATTGTTATTATTATTATTATTATTATTATTATAGTTTGCACAAAGTCAAAACCAGTTTCTTTTTTTTTTTTGCATTGCCTCAGAAAACTGTTGTTTGTATATATATATATATATATATATATATATATATATATTTACTATTGTCACTTTTAGATTTTGGATGTTTTACATATTAAAAAAATAATACCTCAGACAACCTCAAAATATTGTCTAATTGCATTATATTTGGGTATATTTTTTGCATTTATTTGCACTTTTATTCAACAAGCATAAGATAAGAGAGTTTTAAGTTCATACAAATATTTCCTATGTTTTTAAGTATTTGTCTCTTTTTTGTCCCCTGTAGTATCGAAAATGGTATCGAGTATCGAATATTTTTTCAGATATCAATATTGAGTTTGAAATTTTAGTATCGTGACAACCCTAGTGGTGTCAAAACCGAGATGCTGGATCCTCCACATCCACCTTAAACACACCTGAACAGGTTAGTCACTGTAATTTGAAAGCTTGATATTAGCAGCCCATGTTAGCAGCTAGCTTAGTGCTGTAGCGGCATAAACGTTGGCTTTTTGGTTGTTCGTACTAAAGTTATGTAACTCCATCAGATGACTGCTGAATGTGTTCAGGAGAAGAATGAAACGTTTACTGGACAGTTTCCATAAACTGTGACTGCCGTGATGACGTTAAACTGGGACCAAACTGGGATCAGATCCACTGGAAACATCGCAGTTTTACTGAGTCTGCTTATTAGAAAGAACAGCTGCTCTTTAGGAGTGCAAGGAATAGTTATTAAAACAGCTAATAGAGGGTCCCCAGATAGCAAATGGACAGCGCCACGCATCCGCGGCAGCTGCGCTGTCACATTCAACCCGGATCCGCCTCCCCGAGTCATATAGGAGTCCACTTGCACAGTGGGATGGATCAGCAGCTGATTAGCGTTCTGATTGGAATTTCTGATGTTAGGCGGAGCACAGGTGGACTTCAAGCTGTTGCTACACCTTTGTCCCGGATCCACCACGGATCCATTCATGATCCTGTGATTCAGCCGCGTTATATGGCTAGATTTTTAACCCCTGCCTTTCAGGCAACAAAATAATGCTAAATAATCTACATTAAATGAGAATGTGGAACAATGTACAGTTTTAAAACTTTATATTTATAAAGAATTCAATACAGTATAACAGTGAACATGAACAGTTACAGTATATTTCTGGTGCAGCTCCTTGGGTGACTTCTGTTCGCAGCCATGCTGAACGCGGCTGGTGTTGCGCATCATTCCCTCTTCTGTGGCATCTTTAACATCTGTGGTTCTTCCAAACAGCATCTAAAACCACACAAACACAGCCCTGCTTGGTTATTGCCATGTCTATAAGTTGTCTCTTCCTCTGTGCCGACAATAATGAACGTTTTCTCTGGTGATGATGCATAAGCTTTATTGTTCATGTGGACATGCCCCTTGTTGTCTACCAGAAAATAGCTAAGTTAAATCCCGATGTCTTGCAACTCTTAACCACAGCTGATGTAACAGTGAAAGTGTTTGATGAAAATAATGCTTTTATCCCAATAGAAAAGTACTTTACTCATTTAATATGTGATCCGACAGCCTACTGTACTAAGCAAAACCTCGAAGTCCATGTTTAAAATGACGTTATCTTGCTAGCAACAGCTAAAACGTATAGAGATTAGGTTCTGAAAAGATTTCGTCAAAATTATTTATGTGATTAGCCTTATTATAGTTTGAAAAGTAACCTTTCTCTATAGTATCTATGGTAATTATCATTCAAAAGCTGGATAAATAACGAAAAACTACCTACAACGTTAGCATATTCATATCACTTAACGTCAACCTTATATTCCTCATTCATGTCATCCAAATAAAATTATACATAAGTTGATCCAGAAATTATTCATGAAAGCTTTCACATCATCATTCATCCTCAAATAAAATTGAAATCCATATTTATAATACTTACATTTGTCCGCAGATGATCAAGATCGATAAACAAGCTGGGACTGTAGGTACTCTTCATATTTTTGGTGATCTCTTTTTATATTTTTTTAAACCAACTCCTGCCTCGAAAAATCTGATCCGCTGAGGATCCGCAGCGGGTCCATACAGGTGACGGTGAGACCTTATGTGATGGCACTGGGAGAAAAAAACTGCACCTCCTGGTTTGACAGTCCGCCTTTCCCACGCTCAGCTGAGTGTTGGGCGGAGGTCAGTGAGCGCTCTGACTGTCAGCCGGATCTGTGGACTTGAAGGCGGATCAGCCGCGGAGTCCACTGCTATCTGGGTCTAAATTAATTAAAATATTAAGAATTTTTTCAATTTAAAAAAGAATATAGTAATACTTGCTGTACTCAGCTCGCACAGTTATATAAAGCCAAAAAAAAAGATTTGCCTCATGCGCTAGTAGGGGGGATAACCAGCTGTGGACATCTGTCCTGCAGGTTTTACATGTTTACCTTTTTTTTTTTTTTTGCTGCGATATGACTGAGTCAAACTATCAGCGGGTCATTAAGAGGCTTGTGCAGAAGTTGATAACCAGCTGTCATGTGGATCAGGTGTTGCAGCAGGGAAACATCTATAACCTGCTGGTGGTGATCCTGCACTAAGGTGCAGCTGCCTCCTCTACACATTCAGAGGAATGCTAGTTTAGAGCATCTCCCTGTAGGTCCAGGTGGATTTTTGGACACATTAACTCTTGGATAAGTTAAGAGCTTATTTATAATCTAAATACATTTCCATGTTCATCTACAGGTTTTCCTAATGTGGTAAAGTAAATAAATTGTCCTAGAGACAAAGGATTAGTCAGTTAAACTAAAGATCAGTGCTGTTGCAAAATGCTGGGAGATAAAGGGTGAGTGTGGATTTTAAATTCCTTGGATATTATGATGCGGTCTTCTAAGCAGAACAGATACTAGGCATGACATGATAGATTACTAATTACAGCTGAAAGAGACTTGTAACGTGGACTTCAGCCATAGAAAAAAAAACACTGGAGACATGGCTTGGACTTGCAAAAAAAAAAGAAGACATAATGTTTGGGGTAAATAATCACGCATCGAGCAGCAAGAAAAGTAGAAAAATACCCCAACTTGTATTGCTGTATAAGTCAAATTTAATGACAGTTGTTTTAACAAAACCAATAGGATACGTGCATTTTATCCTACAACAGCCTGGATTTTCTTTTCACTGAGAAAAAACTAACCCAAAAACAGGGATATTTAGTTATTACACAAATGATTGTATATAAACTCTGTTCACACAGAACATAGAGAGAAGTGCATTGTATAAGTATTCTGCAAGCACAAATAAAACAACAGATATCTCCGACAGTATATGAATCTATATCAGTTTGTGGCCAGATGTGCTGGACAGGCAATCACTTAAATTCAAAATACCGTAGACTGAAAACAAAGCTGATTATGCAGGTACAAATTAAAATTAACTCAAATCTTAAATCTGCTCAGTGCAAACAAACTGAAAAGTGCAAAAAAATATTGTCAGCTTCAGTTCTTTGTCCAGTTCAGTGTTCACAGCACTATTTCAGCTCCAAACATTGCATAACAGAGGAGGTGATGTGCAAATAACATGTGCAAAAATGTAAATAAGTAACATAAACTAGTAACAGTTTTGGTCCAGTAAATCTATACACATCCTGCCTTAAAGTCCATAGAAAAATACTCAGACAGGAAAATGTAAATAATCTAAAAGTCAAGTGTGAGAGGCAGGTTTTTTTGGACAAAAATAAGCATCTCTGCCTTTTCACAAGCTATGCGGTTTCTTTTTTCATCAATGACATGTGAAACAAGCACTGAACAGCCGTTCACTGTCAACACTAGAGCTGGGTGCACTGAGGTACTTGCATGCAACCTGGGCAAGAGCTGGGAAGCGGGCCTGGCTGGAATTCCAGTACTCCAAAGGACTGGCAGTTCTGGGAATGGTGGGTTCACCTAGGTATATGTGTACCTTTTAAAACAAAGAAAGAAAGCAAATATGAAATTTTATTGTAAGCACAATCAGTACAATAAAGTGGAATTCCTTTTTATGCATTTATTTAACTTTACATTTGTAATTATTCTTAGTTTATTCACCTGTGATGCTGTCTCGCTTGTGGAGGCGTGCTCTGGGGAAATGCTCTCTTCGATGATTTCATCGTACATGTCCAACAGTGATCCAGTTCGGGCCTTCTTCTTTGGTGGGAGGTCATCTGTACTGGCATCTCCGTGCTCACTACCATCTCTGACGCTGTCACCCATTTCATTGATGGAGCTTAGTAACAGGTTGTGCGCTCCCTCCTTCATTTCTCTGTCGAAGTAGCGATCTTTAAATCTTGCATCCAGCATGGTTGCAACAGCATAAAGTGCTTTTCTTTGCACACCATCAAAGCGAGCACGGACAGCTTCGAGCAGAGTACTTTTGGCTGTCTGCACACCTCTGTCTGACTCACTTGTCTTGCTCAGCAGCCGAATCAAAGCCACTCACCGCTGGGATGACCTCCTGAAACAGATGCCTGTGCAGAACTGATCTCTCTGGTCAGTTGCTCGAAGGGTAAGTAGGGTGATCATATTTTCAAGAATTCCCCACTGGTTTGCCGTCAGAGTCACTGGGAGGTCAAAATCAGCAGCATACGCACCCAAAGCTCTCTTCTACTCCACCAGGCTCTGCATCATGTAAAAAGTCGGAATTCCACCGCGTGGACACGTCTTGTTGAAGCCTTTTAATAGGCATCCCAAGCTCATTCTGAACATCTTCAAGTCGACTGCAGGCTAGCTGTGAATGTTTGAAGTGCCCGACTATTTTCTTAGCCACGGCTACAACGTCTGAGATGCTGCGCTGAGACAGAACGCCTTCATTCACGGCGAGCTGCAAGCTGTGTATAATACACGGCAAACTTGGCACACCCAAGTCCATCAATGCCTTAGTTATATTACGCGCATTGTCCCTCACAACAACATGCACGTTCTCCTTGGAATTTTCCACTTTCCGAGCATGCCTTCAAAAGCAGATGTGAGCGCGGCTGCGGTGTGGGATCCCTCTGCACTCTTGCGCGTGAAGAACAGCCTTTTTAAGTTCCGAAGTTTTTGTTAATCCATTGTGCTGTAAGGCTTAGCATGCTTACAGGGCTAACACTTGATGTCCAAATGTCTGTGGTGAAACTCACCCAAGTGCAATCGGCGATTAGCTTCTCAATGCGGGTGGAAATGTCCGCTTGCAACTCCGGCAAGGCAACATCAGAAAAAACCTCCGACTGGGGACCGTGTAGCGAGGTTCAACGTATTCCAAAATCTCCTGAATCCAACGTCTTCAACGAATGAAAAAGGCTGGTTGTCCAGAGCGATGCACTCCATCAGTTTCTGAGAGATGCCTTTTGCCCTTGGATGATCGAGGGCGAATATTGGATTTATCCAAAGCTTGGTGGAGAGACTGCTGCTGGAGAAGCTTCGATTCGCCGCCGCCGCCGCTGGTAACCTGCTTCTCTTTTTCCTTTCTCGCGGCCAAGAACTCGGTGTAACGGTCGTCAGGATGACGGCTCTTGAGATGGTTAATCAGGTTAGTGGTGTTGAAAGACTTTGTTTTAGATCCTCCACGCATCACTGATGCTGCGCAGTCATTGCAAATAGCAGTTTTGCTATCTGTTTCCGATACTTTAAAAAACATCCACACCGCCGACATTTTGTATTAATCTGCTGCAGTGGCTGCCCAGACGTGATAAAGCTGCGCAGGTGGACGCGGCGTTGTGACGTTTACATCCTTGCGCGGGAGGGGTGTGGGCGGCAGAGGAAGGAGGACAGGGGAAAAACCAGGGAAAAACATACGGCAGGTTCATTACCAAACAGCGACCTGATCGGTTAAATATCGGTTGAATATCGGTGGGGTGGCCGATGTCCGATACTCAGTTTTAAGGCCGATATAGGCCGATACCGATAGTGGGCCGATTATATCG
>JALJCO010005190.1:0-147500 GCA_023101725.1 Atherinomorus stipes
TAAAAGATGGTGAATGATAGTCAGCAATGGTGAATGATGGTGAATGGTAGTTACTGATTGTGAACGATGGTGAATGATGTATGATGGTGAATGATGTTAAAGATGGTAAATGATGGTGAACAATGATGAAAAATAGTGAATGATGTCACAAGACAATGAATGATAGTGAACAATAGTGAATGACGGTAAACGATGAACAATGGTGAATGTGTGAATGTGTGATGGTGAACGGTGGTAAATGATGATGAATGGTAGTTAATGCTTGTGAATGATGGTAAATGATGGTGAATGATGTGAATGATAGTGAACAATGGTGAATGATAGTTAATGATTTTGAATGATGTATGATGGTGAACGGTGGTGAATGATGATGAATTACTGTGCGTTCAGACCAAGAGCGACTAAAGCTGTAAAATCGCCGGAAGTCATTAACTTTCAATGGACAGGAGCGAATAAAGCGACAGAAGCGACGAGCTACAAAAGTTGAGCGATTAGAGCGACTAAACAAAGTTAAAAATAGTCTAACTTTATGCAAATTGGCTATGACACGTTTCGGCTGTAAAACCCTGACAACCAATTGGAATGTTTGGCCTGAGTGTTCCAAGTCACACCGCGTCTCCTACGGCTGCAATAAGCAACAGAGGCCCAACTTTTTGTAGCTTTGGTATAGTGTCTGAGCCCCAAACATGAATTCATGCTCATTCAAGGCACAAAGGCACGGTTACCACGCTCATGTGTTGAAAATGCCCGTTTAAGCGTTTCGCGCCGAGATATTGCGTTTGGGGAATGTTCGCTCCTGTTTCCCAGGAACGACCCGGAGCTGCTTCCAACCTTTTTGCTCTTCTTATTTTGAACACTAGCTACCAGCTACATTTGGAATTTTCAAGATCGGATGTTCAGAAAGAAAGTTATGAGCTCTGCTTTTTCACCGGCTCTCGCGCAGAAACTTGTCCACTTTACGGGTGCTCATAATCGGCGGAGTGTTGCAAGTCACACCGCGTCTCCAAGTGTTACAATAAGCAACAGAGGCCCAACTTTTTGCAGGTTTCTAATAGCGTCTGAGCCCCAAACGCGACACTTGCCTGCTAATCGAGCACCTAGCATGTTATGTGAATGGGACGATATCATTTATAAATATGGAAAGTACTATGTATGAAAGTACTAATAATAACTGACAGGGATAAAAATACTTGTTTCCCTTTTGTCCCTCGTCTTGACATTTAGGTTGAGAGTGAGAGATGAATGAGTGAAGATCTGCAGATGCAGATCAGTGAAGATGATGTACTTAACTAAGCTACAACATTATTTTGTTTTGGGGTGTAATTTAATCATTTATGTCCAGACCGTTGTTTTTCAGTAGGAGACGGATTTCTGGTTAATCACAGGCTACAACTTGTCAAAGCACGAGACAGCAATCACGAAAAGCATCACTGCAAAAGCTCTGCTAACGGTAAAAAGCATACGGTCTTTTTAAAAGGATATGCAAAACTGAACGTGATGTCATAAGCGACTTGAGCGACAAAAGCGAACAGATTTTTTGTAGCAGCTATTTTTATGAGCGACAAAAGCTATTTTACAGCTTTAGTCGCTCTTGGTCTGAACGCACAGTAGTAGTTAATGCTTGTGACATGATAGTGAACAATGGTGAATGATAGTTAATGACTGTGAATGATGTATGATGGTGAACGGTGGTGAATGATGATGAATAGTAGTTAATGCTTGTGAATGATGGTGAATGATGTTGTATGATGGTGAACAATGGTGACACGAAACACTAAATGTCATATGTCAATGTTAAAATAAATAAACTGATCAATTAAAGTTAATGTTTATACTTTATTTCACTGTGAAAACTTGCAAACATGTAAACATCAAGCGATAAGCTTTCCTAAAGCTGAAAGAA
Organism: Atherinomorus stipes; assembly: GCA_023101725.1. Taxonomy (NCBI): domain Eukaryota; kingdom Metazoa; phylum Chordata; class Actinopteri; order Atheriniformes; family Atherinidae; genus Atherinomorus; species Atherinomorus stipes. The sequence goes on from JALJCO010005190.1 coordinate 1,904, forward strand.
TCTTCTATTTTAACACTGTTTTTTCTGAATTGGACAGAAAAAGGTTGATAGTCTGGATTTGATCCTTTCCTGGAGACACATAAGCTTTGACACAAAAATATGACTGAAGTATTTTTGTCCCAGAAATATTACAATCTACAGTATTCATCTAAGTAGAATGAAATAACTCTAAGGAGACAGCTCGGTGTTTGTCCTCCATGTGGGTTATTAAATTTCATCTTTCCTTATTGACGCGACAGCGGCTGCAGAATATTATTGAGGAATTGGAGATGTCTAATAAGGTGCTGAACGATTTGCCACTTTGAAATGCTAAACAGGATGAGGTACAAATTAGCCTGGAAATGCTGCTGCGTGTAATTAAAGGCCCCAATGAATTCCAATAATCAAATAGGCCATCTTCTGAGAAAACTATTACAGGAGGATTATTAGTGTAGCAGGTTACACTAATCACTGGCTGACAGACGGCCACGCCGACACGCACACCACACTTACACGTACAGCACATAAACACAAGGCCAAACCCGACATATTCATGTTTAATCACTGCAGACACACACACACACGTACACGTGTACATGCTCCTGCATCAACACACACACACACACACACACAGGCGTCTGCATGTTCACTAGGAATGCAACGATATGAAAATTTCAAATCACTATTATCGTGGTGTTGAAATAACCACCAGTATCTTTAGAAATATCCAAATTAGATCCAGACTCGGACCGCAAAAACATCTCGTCCAATAAGTGGAAAAAAATATTTTTTGCTTGTAACGAGCAAAAAATTTCTGTCAGTGGAACAAGCAAAATGTTGCTTGAAAAGATTTTTTGGAATAAGATGCATTCCCTTAAAACAAGTTCTCATATCTCACTGAAATGTTTCTCTTTAGGAAATTTTGTCTTATTTTGAGTGTGATGAGATATTTTGACAAAAAAATGAGAAAAAATCTACTTGGTAAGATTTGAGTTTTTGCAGTAACGGTACGTGTATTCGTGTTGAACCGATCGGTTTGGCACGTTCTTGTACCGAACTGTTGGAAGCAGGATTTGTTTATTTGGTTATTTATTGTTTCATTACATTTTTGCGTATAATCGGACATAACTGGATGACGGAAGCTTCGCCTCCACTGAGAGCAGCCGTTTACCATCCTGTTCCCTAGGTGACGTCGTAACTACGGCATGTGAGCTTGTTTTGCTAGAGGAACGCCGTTAGCGATGTAACGATTATTGGTAAAATGATCCTAATCGTGATAAAATTCCCAACGATTAGTAATCCGGTTACAAATTTTGATTATCATCAAAACCGTGATTGATAACTGCACTTTGAAAACTCCCAGTGATGCTGCTCAGTGTCTGAAAAGCAGCAGCAGTCCCAGTTTGCAATGTTCAATTTATGAAAAGATGGAGGGCAAAGAAGGCGCCCATGGAACAAGAAATGACTGGAGATTTTCCCCCTTTAAAAAGGACAAAGTCCATTTTGACCCATTTTGGGTATTTTTTAAGATGTCTAGAGTTATTTAAATTATACTGCGATAAAAAAGGAAAGCAGATGATCATTTTGATCCGTAATAGGATTATCACGCTTACCGGAAGTTCCCGGATTTTGGGCACCTCCTCTTCCGGGCCATGTTAACGACAGGCCGTTCCTGCTCAGTTAAACTGTTTAAATCGGATAAACTCCAAACAAACTCAAGTTTTCATTCTAGACTGAAATGATACGGAGGAAGAAGTGGATCAAAGCTATCGATTCGCCATTTTAGAAGGGCATAATCTCATAATAAAACACACGTTTGTTTGTCGCCGGTGGGGCACAACACCGGCACTTCACAGCATGCCAGCATTAGCCAGCTAGCGTTTACTGACGTGCTTAACATTGTGCGTCTTAAAACACACAAACATCTGAAAATCGGGTCTGTACCTCCCCCGTTTCCAGTGGAACAACTGGGGACTGCCAAGAAAGGAGACGCTTTCAGATGCTTGTGTGTTTTCAGCCGCACAAAGTTAGGTACGTTATCGAGCTGGCTAACGCTAATGCTAACACGACTGCGCAGTCTGCCGGCCACAAACAAACGTGTGTCGTTTTATTATAAAGTTCGGTCCTTCACCGCGGCGAATCGGTCGTTTTGATCCACTTCTTCCTCAGCATCACTTCAGTCTGGAATGGAAATTGCATTGGCGTTTATCCCATTCATAAAGTTTAACAGAGTAGCTGGCGGACTACTGTTAGCAGGCGAGACAGTTAAAGTATATTTTGCCTAACTTTGTGCGGTTAGCAAACACACAAGCACCCAGTGCCTCCTTTCTTGGCAGTCCCCAGTTGTTCCACTGGAAACGGGTGGGGTACAGACCCGATTTTCAGATGTTTGCCAGACGCACAATGTTAAGCACGTCAGTAAACGCTAGCTGGCTAATGCTAGCATGCTGTGAAGTGCCGGTGTTGTGCCCCACCGGCGACAAACAAACGTGTGTTTTATGATAAAGTTCGGGCCCTTCACCGCGGCGAACTCAGTCGCTTTGATCCAGCTTTTTGATCCAGTATCACTTCAGTCTAGAATGAAAACTTAAGTTTCTTTGGAGTTTATCCGATTTAAACTGTATAACAGAGCAGGAACGGCTGTCGTTAACATGGCTCGGAAGAGTGAAGTGTCGGAAATGCTTCAACTTCCGGGAACCGGAACGCGGAAGCGTGATAATCCCCTATAACCATGAGATGAAATTTTCATGTTCTCCACAGCACTCTAAGCACCATCAGGCCCCAAGTTTCCGTCTGGAGTCAATGAGGATACAGACAAAGAGGGAGGAAAGAAAAAGAAAAAGCCGACAAAACAAACGCAGCGTGCCGACTGTCAGGTATGAACTCAGAAACACTTCCAACATAACGCATCTAAAGCGACACCACAGAAGAGTGAATGCTACTGGTACGACTAGAAAACAGACTCATTTAGCACAAACACGTGTAAAAACAGCAGAACGTTACTGATTTATGCTTTTTTATTCAGGCAGTCGGAGCAGAAGAGGAACCTGCTGTGATGTTTGGTTTCTGTGATGAGGATGAGTGAAATGAAAGTGGAGCTGTTCTCTGTTAAATGCTGCGATTAAAACCCAGATGATGTCACTTCAGATGTGAAAGCAGGTTTTTTTTTCAATATTCTTAACTGAAAAGCATAAAAACCAAGCAGCAGGATTTTATTTTAAAATATTTCCTTTATTTATTGTTATCTTTTCTCATTCAAACATTATGGCAAAAACTAACAGTTTATTTGTATTTTTTTTCCATTACTGAGCTGAAGAAAACCGAACCGTGATGTTCTTGTACCGATACGGCCCTGCTAGACGTCGACTTTGGCTTTTTTAAATGGGAGAACTGGGACTGCTGCTGCTTTTCCAGCGATGCACTGCAAAAACTCAAATCTTACCAAGTACAGTGAACGTGGGTAAAGTGGGGACAGTTGAGCTTAATCATGTTTATCTTTACATGTGTTTTCTTCTGTTACTAAAAATCATCATTGAGCTCATCATAGGGCATGAGATTTTAAAAAAAATTGTGTGGATGACATCACTTCCTGGGGGCGTGGCTCACTACACAAGATGGTGGGTAAATGACAGCATTTTTAGGTGAACAATGTTCTAGAAAGAAGAAAACTGGTGGATAGTTTGTAATTGTGACATTTTTTGTTAAGGGGTGTAATGATTCATAATTTTTAAAAATAACGTCCCTCCAAGTACTTTAAAAAAAAAAAAAGCTTTTTAGCTACTGTCCCACTTTAGCAATCTTTAGTAATAGCATATTGCTAAAAAGTGAAAGCAGGTTTTTTTTTTCACTATTCGTAACTGAAAAGCATAAAAAAAACCAAGCAGCAGGATTTTATTTTAAAATATTTTCTTTATTTATTGTTATTCTTTTCTCATTCAAACATTATGGCAAAAACAAACAGTTTATTTGTATTTTTTTCCACTACTGAGCTGAAGAAAAACCGAACCGTGATGTTTTTGTACCGTTACGGCCCTGCTAGACGTCGACTTTGGCTTTTTTAAATTGGAGAACTGGGACTGCTGCTGCTTTTCCAGCGATGCACTGCAAAAAGTGAAATCTTAGCAATAGCATATTGCTAAAGTGGGACAGTGTGTTGTTGGCAAACTGGGACATTTTAAAGGTGGAAATAACTTCTCTTTTTATTCATCCCTCATAATTTTTTTGTCTAGCTAGATAGATAGATTAACAAATTAACGTAAACTGCATAAATCAAGCTAGCTACAATGCTCTGCTAAAGCGGCAACCTCCGGTTGCCAGCAATGACGCCACCCGGAAGAAGCCATTTTTTGTAGTTCTCCCTTCCTCCACTAGGGGCTGCAAGACTAAGCAAATTCCCATAGACTCCCAGATTAAAAATGCCACCTTCACAGAAGAAGTTCATGTTGCAGCTCTGAAATATGGCAAAACTGCTGGCAAGTGGCATCTTGGCAGCTGCACGCTCGACTTTTCTCAGTTCATGGGCAGTTATTTTGCGCCTTGGCTTTTCCACACGTTTCTTGCGACCCTGTTGACTATTTTGAATGAAACGCTTGATTGTTGGATGATCATGTTTCAGAAGCTTGGATATTTTAATAGTGCTGCATCCCTCTGCAAGATATCTCACTGTTTTTGACTTTTAGAGCCTGTCAAGTCCCTCTGTGACCCATTTTGCCAAAGGAAAGGAAGTTGTCTAATAATTCTGTTTGCCTAATAAACCTGATATAGGGTGATGATGTCATTAGACCACACCCCTTCTGATTACAGAGATGCACATGACCTGATATGCTTAATTGGTAGTAGCTTTGGGCCGATACAGCTTGGAGTAAGACAACATGCATAAAGAGGATGATGGGGTCAGAATACTCATTTGCCTAATAATTCTGCACTCCCTGTACGTCCCTAACGTGCACATGCTACTGCATCAACACACACACACACACACATACACGTGCACACACACCTGTGCAGGCTCGTGCATGAACAGTCGGAGCTATTGAAGTCAACCTTTTGCTCCCAGTTATCACCAGCAGACAGACGGGCTTTATATTGGATCAGATGGGGGAGAGGGGGGGGGGGGGTTGCGTGTGTGTGTGTGTGTGTGTGTGTGGGGGCCTCGGCAGACAGGCGGCCTTCAGATGATGACCAGCCTTGTAGAAACCTCCAGTGGGAGGATCATCGTGTGTGAGGGGGGAGCGATGATGATGATGGTGATGAAGTATTTACCACATCAGCTTCAAGCCTCCGTGCACATGAAGCTAATAAGCAGCATTAAAAGCAGCGCGGGCTGCGTCACGCGCCGATGTGTTTATTGATGAATAAACGGTCGGAGGCTCCATCTCCCGGACAGACCGGCTCTGCTCCGCCGGGACGGATCAGCTGATCCTTGTTTTATGTACTGGTATGAGCCCCCCCAGCCCCGCTGAATACCTGTCTGTTTACAGGCCCATAAACGTAAATCACACTCGTTAGGGACTTTTCCACATTTCTGGCCGGGACGGACGAATCCAGCATCTCCGTCTCTGAAATGAATTCCTGTCTTCACCGTCCAGAACATTATTGCCGTCATTAAAGAGCTGATGAAAGCCGCCTGCAGATATTGTTTTATGTCCACTGGAGGTTTAACTTATTGGATCAGAGCAGGACCAGAACTCTGCAGCAGCATTCAGACTGAGATCCTGCTGAGACTGAAAATACCGATTTATAATTCATCCAGCAGAGCCAGGCAGGTCCAGGTCCAGGTCCAGGTCCAGGTCTAGGTCCAGGTCCGGGTCCAGGTCTGGGTCCAGATCCAGGTCCAGGTCTAGGTCCAGGTCTAGGTCCAGGTCCAGGTCCAGGTCCAGGTCCAGACCACATATGAAGAGCATGTGAAGCGTATGAGAACCTCATGTTAAACCACATGTGAACCACGTGTACAACGAATGAAGCGCATATGAAGCGCATGTGAAGTGCATATGAAGCGCATGTGAAGCGCATATGAAGCGCATGTGAAGCGCATGTGAAGTGCATATGAAGCGCATGTGAAGTGCATATGAAGCGCATGTGAAGCGCATGTGAAGTGCATGTGAACTTCCTGTGAACCGCATATGAAGCGCATACGAGGTGCATGTGAAGCGCATGTAAAGCGCATGTGAACCGCATGTGAACCGCATGTGAAGAGCATGTGAACCCAAGTGAAGCGCATGTGAACCTCTTGTGAACCACATATGAAGCGCATACTAAGCGCATATGAAACACGTGAAGCGCATGTGAACCGCATATGAAGCGCATAAGAAGCGCATGTGAACCACATGTGAACGTCTTCTGAACCGCATATAAAGTGCATTCGAAGCGCATACGAGGTGCATGTAAAGCGCATGTGAACCGCATGTGAAGCGCATGTGAACCTCTTCTGAACCGCATATGAAGCGCATTTGAGGTGCATGTGAAGCGCATGTAAAGCGCATGTGAACCGCATGTGAAGCGCATGTGAACCTCTTCTGAACCGCATATGAAGCGCATTTGAGGCGCATATGAAGCGCATGTAAAGCGCATGTGAACCTCATGTGAACCTCATGTGAACCTCTTATGAAGCGCATATGAAGCGCATATGAGGTGCATGTGAAGCGCATGTAAAGCGCATGTGAACCTCATGTGAACCTCACATGAACCGCAGGTGTCTGAGGAGATGTTTAGATGGAAACAAGTTTTTCTCTTCAGTTGTTCACAAATGAAACAGTGAAAATTAAGCTGTTGATGAATAAAATGTGAGACAGGAAAAGACGGGTTCTTGTCCCCGTCCCGGTCTCGTGGGTTTGACCTCTAGAGTCCAGCATCCACATTTCCTCCAGCCCTCCCATTAGTCTCCTCACTGCACTCGAGTGGGGAAGATAATTACCTTCAGATGGAGCTGCTCTCATCGTATCGGCTGATGGTTAAAACTCCGGGAGGGTCCATGAATCCTCACTCACCTCTTATTTACAAGATTCATGTTTATCTAATGTAAAATCAATAAGTCAGCAGTGGGAGAAGTTAGACCTCCAACAATCACTGAGAGCTTCCTAATGGGGCATCGCTCGGCGTTCAGGGGCCATAAAGGAGAAGGATCATGGAGGAGCAGGTCTGCAGAGTCACGTTCCGCCACAATCTCAGAAACAAGCTGCGACTGCAACACTAACACGGTCTACACTTCCCTCCGAGAGCCCGGAAACCATGGCAACCAGTCACATCCACTCACTCAAATGCTTTTTTAAAGAAGGTTTTCTGAATGACTGACACATTTCCAGGTTCCCCCACCGTGTCGTCCCCTGCAGGAGGAAAAGACGGAGTGAAATCTGGGTGAAAGTGATGGCGATGTTCGACGCTCAGAACAGCCGGACTTCCCATCACTGGTCCAGGATCATGTTCAGCTGCAGCGTAGGGCTGAAACTAAAACGCTCTTCCCTCACTTCTACTGCCCTGGTCGACGTAAAAAATGTGACTGTAACCAAGAGATTAAGGAATAAACACATGCACACCCACACACATACACGCAAACATGCATGCTTGGCCCACGCTTGCATGTATGTACAGTTGTCTTAAAAGTTTTTGCCACTTTCTTCATTTCTTATTTTTTTGCATGTTTGTCACACTTTAATGTTTCAGATCATCAAACAAATTTAAATATTAGACAAAGATAACACAAAATGCAGTTTTTAAAAGAAGATTTTTATTTTTAAGGGGTGAAAAAATCCAAACCTCCATGTCCCTGTGTGAAAAAGTAATTGCCCCCTAAACCTAATAACTGGTTGTTCCACCTTAGCAGCAACAACTGCATCAAGCGTTTGTGATAACTGGCAGTGAGTCTTCTTCAGCGCTGTGGAGGAATTTTGTTCCACTCATCTTTGCAGAATTGTTGTAATTCAGCCACATTGGAGGCTTTTCCAGCATGAACCGCCTTTTTAAGGTCATGCCACAGCATCTCAATGGGATTCAGGTGGGGACTTTGACTAGACCACTCCAAAGTCTTCATGTTGTTGTTCTTAAGCCATTCAGAGGTGGACTTGCTGGTGTGTTCTGGATCATTGTTCTGCTGCAGAACCCAAGTGCGCTTCAGCTTGAGGTCACCAACAGAAGCAGCAAACAGCCCCCAGACCATCACACTACCACCACCATATTTTACTGTTGCTATGATGTTCCTTTTTCTGAAATGCCGTGTTGCTTTTACGCCAGATGTAATGGGACCTCCACCTTCCAGAAAGTTCCACTTTTGTCTCGTCAGTCCACAGAGTATTTTCCCAAAAGTCTTGGGGATCATCAAGATGCTTTCTGGCTAAACTGAGACGAGCCTTTATGTTCTTTTTGCTCAGCAGTGGTTTTGGTCTTGGAACTCTGCCATGCAGCCATTTTTGCCCCCCAGTCTCTTTCTGATGGGGGAGTCATGAACACTGACCTTCATTGAGGCAAGTGAGGCCTGCAGTTCTTGGATGTTGTTCTGGGGTCTTTTGTGACCTCTTGGATGAGTCGTCGCTGTGCTCTTGGGGTCATTTTGGTCGGCCGGCCCCTCCTGGGAAGGTTCACCACTGTTCCATGTTTTCACCATTTGTGGATAATGGTTCTCACTGTGGTTCTCTGAGTCCCAAAGCTTTAGAAATGGCTTTGGAACCTTTTCCAGACTGATAGATCTCAATGACTTTGTTTCTCATTTGTTCCTGAATTTCTTTGGATGGCAGCATGATATCAAGCTTTTGAGGATCTTTTGGTCCACTTAACTTAGTCAGGCAGGTCCTATTTAAGTGATTTCTTGATGGAGAACAGGTGTGGCAGTAATCAGGTCTGGGTGTGGATAGAGAAACTGAACTCAGCTTTCCAAAGATGTGATAAACTACAATTAATTTATGTGTTAACAGGAGGGGCAATAACTTTTTCACACAAGGCCATGAAGGTCTGGATTTTTCCCCCTTACTAATAAAAATCATCATTTAAAAACTGCATTTTGTGTTTACATGTGTTATCTTTGTCTAATATTTTAATTTGTGTGATAATCTGAAACATTTAAGTGTGACAAACATGCAAAAAAATAAGAAATCAGGAAGGAGGCAAACACTTTTTCACACAACTGTATTTCAGTTTCTATGGAACCCCAAAAAGATCCTGCCTTGGAGTAGAAGCTAAAAAAGGTTCTAGGAACTGAAGGACGAGGTCTTTAGTTCCTATGTGTCCGAATGTGCAAAAACGGCCTGGTTCCCGAAAAGGTTCTAGCATCTCCAAAAGGTTCCTACAGTCTGAAAGTGCCTAATATTACATCATTTATTTTTCAGCCTTAATATCGGTCTCAATATCGGTTATCGGCCACATGAGTTTTAAAATATTGCATATCGGATATGTAAACATGCTGTGATTGGTGGGTGTGTGGCAGATGAAGCCGCCGTGTTTCACGTGGTTCTGGTCTGAACCCCGTCCAGCTCTGACAAACGGCTGCCTGCTTCAGTAAAAAGACTAATTGACTAACTGTGATTCTTAAACGATCTCTCTCCATCACGGCGGAAGCGGGATAATATCCTCCAGACCTGCGACACCTCCACCTTATTTCCTGCTTCCCTGCACTCTGAACAGATCAGCACTCAGAAAGCCGCCTGTGCTCCGAGGTGTGTATCATTTGGCCCCAAAATTCACTTTTCTCCCCCCAGTAAGCACTATGCGCCTCGCAGGCCGCCGGCCCGACAAAGACCTCGCCATCTGTCAGTGTCGCTCTCCACAAAGTGGCTGCGATTAATTGAAAAACAATGGCAGGGCCAAGTGGGAGGGTCAAAGCAATATTCACGGCGGCCTCGCGGGGTCAGCTGCTCATTTCCCGCTCGCTGGAACGCCTCCTCCCGACATGTCGGAGCACATCCAGCCTGTTTGCTTTAATGTCCTCCCCCCGCGTGGCTGTTATCAGACGGACAGGACTCTATTTGTCTCTGTCTGTGCGGCTGTAACACGCTGCTAATCAATGCTGATCCCGGAGGACAGGACGCGTCGTCTCTAACTAGACTCTACGGGAGGTAAGACCCCCCCGGCAGACGAGCAGCCAGGAGACGAGATGCATCGGAGATTAGCGGTGAATGTGAGCAGCCAGCGTGACATGAAGCCTCCTCGCTGCTGAGGCCTTATTTCTAATCCTGAATGAGTTTCCAGCACCTCTGTCTCCCAGTTCCAGCTATCCTGCTGCCTGAATGAATTCTTCCTGCGTGTGATGGGTTTTCCTCCCGACTGCAGCTTCAGCAGATCGAATTATCGGGAGCGCAGGTCCTCCAGGTTGAGCGAGCAGCTTCTCGGTAACCGGGTGAAGCGACCCTCTCTATCTACAGATTTACTGTCTGACTGCGGTTTGCAGCACTTTCAGCATCAGCCTGCTGAATACGCCGATACGGAGCCGATACGGAGCCGATACGGAGCCGATACGGAGCCGCTACCGAGCCGCTACCGAGCCGATACGGAGCCGATACAGAGCCGTTACGGAGCCGATACGGAGCCGATACGGAGCCGCTACGGAGCCGATACGGAGCCGATACGGAGCCGATACGGAGCCGATACGGAGCCGATACGGAGCCGATACAGAGCCGATACGGAGCCGATACGGAGCCGATACAGACCCGATACGGACCCGATACAGAGCCGATACAGAGCCGAGACGGAGCCGATACAGAGCCGATACGGAGCCGATACGGAGCCGATACGGAGCCGATACAGACCCGATACGGACCCGATACAGAGCCGATACAGAGCCGAGACGGAGCCGATACAGAGCCGATACGGAGCCGATACGGAGCCGATACGGAGCCGATACGGAGCCGATACTGAGCCGATACAGAGCCGATACGGAGCCCATACGAAGCCGATACCGAGCCGATACCGAGCCGATACAGAGCCGATACCGAGCCGATACGGAGCCGATACGGAGCCGATACGGAGCCGATACGGAGCCGATACGGAGCCGATACAGAGCCGATACAGAGCCGATGCGGAGCCGATACGGAGCCGATACGGAGCCGATACGGAGCCGATACGGAGGCGATACGGAGCCGATACGGAGCCGATACGGAGCCGATACAGAGCCGATACGGAGCCGAACCTCGGAGGGTTTCCAGGACCTGGTTGGATCCATCACAGCAGGGTTAGAAGGGGGTCCCGTAGAAGAGTCTCAGACCCCCTGCTCGGTGTTCCAAGACTTAAAGGCACCCAGGAGCCACCGTTAAAACAATCCCATCATTTCTAAAACTTTAAAGGTTCAGTGGACAAAAACTTGAGAGGAGGTCTGGAGGGGCGGAGCCACAGGGGTGACCCACCCCTGGTTAATCACTGGCCACCCCCACGCTTTAACTGGGCGGCACTCGAGCAGTTTCAGACCAAAAACTGCTTCCAAACCACCTTCCCTCCTTATTTTAGATACAAACTACCACAAACAGTTGGATGTATACACATATATATATACACACTCAAAAATACAGGTACCAATTTGTACTTAAAAGGGTCCAAAGCTTGTTGCTGGGGAGGTTCCTTTTGAAAGACATTTCTGTACCTTCATGGTCCATTTTTGTACCTTATCAAGCTGTATGAGTTAATAAAGTACAATTAAACCAAATAAAGATGATGAATAAAAGTCAATAAAATAGAGATTATGACAACAATCAAAAATGGTAATAATAAATGAATTATTCTATAAATATTAGGCCAAACACATATATAATTATACTATAATTATTACTATGATTATGATTATTATGAAAATCATAATATAATAACTATAATTATACTACTGTTTAGAAGTACTGCTATTAATAGTTATTGTACAAGCTACACACGTTTCAATGCTGCAGGTACCCTTACGGCTGAAATGGAACAAATTTGTACTTTATATTACTTTGGACCCGTTTTCATAGTATATAGGTACTTCTGGCCTCATAAAGATCAATATTGTGCTCTTGAGAGAACATTTGTAAAAAATGTACCTACAGGTACAGAAATGTTCCTGTCTCATTTATTTTTGAGTGTGTACACAGTATATACATATGTATATATATATATATATATATATATATATATATATATATATATATATAAGAGTTCATTTGCAAAAACAGTTAACCACCATTTAGAAAAAACTGAGTTAACTGCTTTTCGTCACTGTCTGGTACAAACCTCCTATCTCCATTTAACACCATTAAAACCCTTTACTTCATGTGAGTGTGATTTGGTGAAAATATTCAAAAAGTAAAAGATTTTATTTGCAGAGGCAGTTAACTCCGTTTTTTCTAAATGTAGGTTAACTATTTTTGCAAATACCTCTTAATATATATATATATATGTCCACTGATCCTGATTCAGGACAATCCCAGGGTCTCGCCTGGCATGATGGGTAGTGGTTGTAGCTACGGCTGCCACAAACTGTTATTTTGATGGTCAACTAGTCACCAATTATTTTGGTGATCAGTCGACTAATCGGATCACACGAAAAAGCATATTTACAGTTCCAGACAAAAATCTGGACACTTTCTCATTGAATCGAATGAAAAAATGTGTCCAAACTTTTGACTGATAGTGTGTGTGTTTATTTATGTCAATAAGCTATTCAAGAAAAGCTGAGCAGACAGAAAGACGGACAAGGGAGTGGAAGGTACAGTGGCAATTTTGAGAGGAAAAACAAAGCTTTAAACAGAACTCAGTAACTTTTTCACCGCCATAAATGCTTTTCAGAATCCCCGTGGGGCTTAACAAAGTGTTTACGGAGCGATTTGAGATCAGAATAGAGGAAAGACGGGTAGAGAAGACATCTGTGAGCTGTGGGGAAGGGGAAATTACCACCAGTGAAAGGTGGGACCAGTAGGGGGAGCCCTGAGGTTAAGTTACTGAGTTCTGCTTTAAAGGTCCACAAAAATTTGTCAATATTCCTCCATACTGCTCGTCCAATGTAACCTACAGGAGGCTCCTACGGCTGGACACCGGTAACAGCTCCTATTTTATCCTCTTCTATTTATGACCCGTAGAAAACAGAAATAAAGTATAACGCCGTCCTGATGAGCTTTTAAACATTAACTGGCAATACAACAGAAGGCTGAGCCGTTACTGTCCATCTGGAAAACTGGAACTTAAAACTACAATAAACCCATTAAACTACATACTGACAGCGGTGTAGAGCTCCGAACATCACGTCCGGTCTCTGCGAACAGCGCCACAGTCTGGTCAGACGCTGAAATGCAGCGGTGTTTCCTAAAAAAGTCATTCATGCAGGCGCCTGTTTCTGTCACATAGATCATCACGAGGAACATTTTGGTCTATAAAACAAAGAAATCATCAGCACTTTAATGAAAAAATGATTTTGTAACTGAAACAATAAACTGAAACTGAAGTGATGAGGACGGTGTGTGAGGAAGAGGACGGTGTGTGTAGATCAGTGATGCGTCCCCGGCCGGACTCGCTGCCCTGCATCAATCATGGCTCATTTATAAACCCTGATTCTCCGTGCGGACCTGCAGTCATCACACCAGACTTATTCTGAATTTCTCCGCTTCACCAGTTACTCTGCTGGAGTCACGCTGTTCCTTCAAAGATGGAGAGTCAGGACAGAAACGTGCAGAAGACGATCAACCTGAGAATTTCATCGTATCCCTCGGATCAATCTTCCATTTCAGGTCTTCAGCATGTCAGCGTCTGGAAATGAGATCATCTGCAGTTATGTAGATCAGATCTCCGCAGGCAGGATGCAGATCAATAACTTATATTCTGGAAATTAAGTGTAAATCATATCCATGAAAAACAATAACAGCATCTCAGCTTCGCCTCTGCTCCCGGTGACCTTCCAGCAGATTTTCCTCCTCCTGATTCGTGCCGTTGTTCTCCACGAGCTTCGCCTGCGATTTTAAGTTTTCCTCTGAACTCTGAAGGAAAACAAGCATCACCTGCCTTAAAGGGGAAGTTCGTTATTTTCAACCTGGATCTATTTTCTAGCATGAAATACGTTCATTTCCTCACCCAGACAGTTTTGGTGTCACTTGAATTCCTTCAGGAGATATTTAGATCCACTCCAGATCAGCGTGTGCAGTGTTCCTACGCATCCTGGAAAACCTGGAGAATGATTGAACATTTTTCCAATCATGGAAAACACATGAAAAATGAGAAAAAAAAGAGTAAAATGTCCTGGAATAGCTTGAGTTGTCCTGGGAAATGATTTTTCCTCCCACATCGCCGCTTTGACACTGTTTCATTGCTGCTTCGTTGCTGCTTTGTCGCGGTTGTGTTACCATTATGTAGCAGCTTCATCGCCGCTACATCGCTGCTTCGTAGCTGTTTCATCACAGCTTTGTTGCTGCTTAGTCGCAGCTATGTTGCCATTTCGTCGCATCTTTGTCGCCGCTACATCACCGCTGCATTGCCGTTTCCTCACCGTTTCATCGCAGCTTGGTTACAGTTTCAGCATCGCTTCGTTGCCGTTTCGTCGCAGCTTCATTGCTGCTTCGTTGCTGCTTTGTCGCGGTTGTGTTACCATTATGTAGCAGCTTCATCGCCGCTACATCGCTGCTTTGTTGCTGTTTCATCGCAGTTTCGTTGCTGTTTCATTGCAGCTTTGTTGCTGCTTAGTCGCAGCTATGTTGCCATTTCGTCGCATCTTTGTCGCTGCGACATCACCGCTGCATTGCCGTTTCCTCACCGTTTCATCGCAGCTTGGTTACAGTTTCAGCATCGCTTCGTTGCCGTTTCGTCGCAGCTTCATTGCTGCTTTGTTGCTGTTTCATCGCAGTTTCGTTGCTGTTTCATTGCAGCTACATCACCACTTCGTCGCTGTTTCTTCGCAGCTTCGTCGCAGCTTTGGTCGCCACATTGCTGCTTCGTAGCTGTTTCATCACAGCTTTGTTGCTGCTTAGTCGCAGCTATGTTGCCATTTCGTCGCATCTTTGTGGCAGCTTCATCCCAGCTACATTGCCACTTTTTTAAAAATATGTTTATTACTTTTGATTGCAAGTTACAGCAAATCAGGATTCAAGATACTAATGTGTATTGCAATGCAAACTTTTCTTTCCTCTTCTCCCTCTCGTCCCATCACAAAATAAATATAACAAAACTAAATTAACCAATATGTATGCATATACTGTATATACATAAACATACACACATATACATATACTATATATATATACACATATATATACACACATATACACACACATATATATACTGTACATACATGCACACATACATACACCTATACGCACATGCATACGTACATATATCCACATTCGCACTCATATATACACACACATGCACACAGTAAAACATACACATAGATAAAACTGATATTAAAACAAAGATAATATTAACATTGAAAAAAAAAATTTTTAACAGTACTTTTGATAGCAATTAGACCTTGGGTATAGTATACCATACATTGCCACTTTCACTGTTACATTGCTGCTTCATCGCTGCTTCGTCACTGCTTTGTCGCTGTTTTGTCGCCGGTACATCGCGTTTCCTCACCGCTTCATCACAGCTTGAATACAGTTTCAGCATCGCTTCATTGCTGCTTTGTCGCAGCTATGTTGCCATTTTGTCGCAGCTTCATCGCAGCTGCATTGCAGCTACATCGCCAATTCGTCACTGTTTCATCGCAGCTATGTCGTCGTTTCTTGCAGCTTCGTCGCCGCTTCGTTGCTGTACAAAGTATAAGCTACAATTGCAGAACACGTCTCCAAAAGCTTGAGGTGGAATTTATTAGTCTAAGTTGTGATGAGGTGACTCGTACTGTAAGAGCTGGAAAAGTCCTGAAAATACCCTGAAAAAGTCCTGGAAAATAATTTCAAGGAAAGAGTGGGAACCCTGGTGATGCAACAACATAGCAAGTAATTGTCTGTAAATGAGGACGAATCACCACAAAAAAAGCCACTTCAAGCCGCTTGGAGCTCACAGGAGGGTCCGACTAATGTTTGGTGAAATGAAGGAGTTCGTGGCAGATAATGTCTCATTTAGAGGCTTCGCGAGGTCGCCTGCGTTACTTACATTAAATTGGACATACGCGGATCTGGAGTGGATCTAAATATCTCCTGAAGGAATTCAATTAACACCAAAACTGTCTGGGTGAGGAAATGAACGGATTTCATGCTAGAAAATAGGTCCAGGTTGAAAAAAACGAACTTCCCTTTAAACATGCGAGGGCTGCTTGAGCCGACGTGTCCTCTGCTCTCAGAAATCTCTCCAGGGACTGTTTTTAACCACATCTTTAACTTCCCCTCGTTGCCCATCCTGAAAGGATTCTCCAACGTATTTCTGCTGCTATGTAATTAGCATTAAAATGATTCATCTCATACTTGTCAGACTCTCGACAACCTGTGGTTATATCAGGCTCTGTTCAGAAAAGATGGCAGAGGGGCTCAATTACTCCAGACAGAACAAAACCACTGTCTCCAGTGCTTGATGCGTGGCCTAATACCGCATGATTTGATTATTCTGCACAAGCAAACACATGCAAATTGCCTTTCAGTTTGAAGTTGTTGGTTTCTAAGTGTGCTGATTAATGGAGGGATGTGTCAGAGATATCCTGCCAGGTATTCATGTGGATTTCAACTCAAAATCGTGGAAGAAAAGTTTAAAATGATTCATTTTATGAGTAGAGCAGAGAGCTTTGAGCTCATCTCGAAGCTAAAATTAGGTCCCTGCAGCTTTGCTGCTGCTGCCGCCTGTGTTAAGTAAAAGCAGCCGGGTTAACCTTGGAGGATAAAACATGAACCGACCCGGTTGTTCACTCTGCCATCCAAGCCTTTGTTTTTCTCACAGTATGGATGGCCATCTGTCAACCTTACCCAGAGAGAGGCAATGATTTTTGCTCGCCTGAGTGAACACCCAGGAAAGCAATATTTCACATGTTAGTGCTGAAAAAAGACCCATCTCAGGGGATTTTGCTTACTGGAGTGATGTGGTGGTGAACATCAGGAGTGATAGCGCTGCCTCAGAGATGGAGCAGAAAGTTCGGTTAACGAGGAAAAGCAAACTCGTCTCCAACACCTGCTGCTATGCAGGTTCTCCGCAGAACCGGGAGAATGAAGGCAGATCAAAGATTTCATCACAACATGGTCGTTAAGGAAGGATGCGGTTTGGATTTGATTGGAATCAGAACGCAGTGGAGACGCGATGAAGCTGATTTAAGTTTCTACCAAAGTCAAAGCTCGATGTAAAAGAAAATAACAAAATTCAATGATTTCCAAGTCTCATCAACATGTTTTGTTCCCAGTAGCACATAAACAACATATTTTATTCCCAGTAGAACACAAACATATTTTGTTCCCAGTAGAACATAAACTGCATTTTTTGTTCCCAGTAGAACATAAACAACATATTTTGTTCCCAGTAGAACACAAACATATTTTGTTCCCAGTAGAACATAAACATCATATTTTATTCCCAGTAGAACATAAACAACATATTTTGTTCCCAGTAGAACATAAACATCATATTTTATTCCCAGTAGAACATAAACGACACGTTTTGTTCCCAGTAGAACATAAACAACATATTTTATTCCCAGTAGAACACAAACATATTTTGTTCCCAGTAGAACATAAACTGCATTTTTTGTTCCCAGTAGAACATAAACAACATATTTTGTTCCCAGTAGAACACAAACATATTTTGTTCCCAGTAGAACATAAACATCATATTTTATTCCCAGTAGAACATAAACAACATATTTTGTTCCCAGTAGAACATAAACGACGCGTTTTGTTCCCAGTAGAACATAAACGACACGTTTTGTTCCCAGTAGAACATAAACTACATGTTTTGTTCCCAGTAGAACATAAACAACATATTTTGTTCCCAGTAGAACACAAACATATTTTGTTCCCAGTAGAACATAAACATCATATTTTATTCCCAGTAGAACATTAATGACGCGCTTTATTCCCAGTAGAACATAAACAACATATTTTGTTCCCAGTAGAACATAAACGACACGTTTTGTTCCCAGTAGAACATAAACTACATGTTTTGTTCCCAGTAGAACATAAACAACATATTTTGTTCCCAGTAGAACATAAACATCATATTTTATTCCCAGTAGAACATTAATGACGCGCTTTATTCCCAGTAGAACATAAACAACATATTTTGTTCCCAGTAGAACATAAACGACATATTTTGTTCCCAGTAGAACATAAACAACATATTTTGTTCCCAGTAGAACATAAACGACATATTTTGTTCCCAGTAGAACATAAACGACATATTTTGTTCCCAGTAGAACATAAACGACATGTTTTGTTCATAGTAGAACATAAACGACACGTTTTGTTCCCAGTAGAACATAAACAACATATTTTGTTCCCAGTAGAACATGAACAACATATTTTATTCCCAGTAGAACATAAACGACATATTTTGTTCCCAGTAGAACATAAACGACATGTTTTGTTCCCAGTAGAACATAAACGACACGTTTTGTTCCCAGTAGAACATGAACAACATATTTTGTTCCCGGTAGAACATAAATGACATGTTTTGTTCCCAGTAGAACATAAATGACATATTTTGTTCCCGGTAGAACATAAACGACATATTTTGTTCCCAGTAGAACATAAACGACACGTTTTGTTCCCAGTAGAACATGAACAACATATTTTGTTCCCAGTAGAACATAAACGACATGTTTTGTTCCCAGTAGAACATAAACGACATATTTTGTTCCCAGTAGAACATAAACAACATATTTTGTTCCCGGTAGAACATAAACGACATGTTTTGTTCCCGGTAGAACATAAATGACATATTTTGTTCCCGGTAGAACATAAACGACATATTTTGTTCCCAGTAGAACATAAACGACACGTTTTGTTCCCAGTAGAACATGAACAACATATTTTGTTCCCAGTAGAACATAAACGACATGTTTTGTTCCCAGTAGAACATAAACGACATATTTTGTTCCCAGTAGAACATAAACGACATGTTTTGTTCCCAGTAGAACATGAACAACATATTTTATTCCCAGTAGAATATAAACAACATATTTTGTTCCCAGTAGAACATAAACAACATATTTTGTTCCCAGTAGAACATAAACGACACGTTTTGTTCCCAGTAGAACATAAACAACATATATTGTTCCCAGTAGAACATAAATGACATGTTTTGTTCCCAGTAGAACATAAATGACATGTTTTGTTCCCAGTAGAACATAAACGACATATTTAATTCCCAGTAGAACATAAACAACATCTCAGATTATGAAACATTTGATGGAAAATCTCTGATTGTGAATCTGATGCAGAAACACGTCTGTAAAAAGTTGGAACAGAAGAAACAAAAGGTGGAAAATAATAACAGGAGGCGACTTTAACAACTAACTGGTTTAACTGGAAACAGATTAGTAACATGACTGTTTTAACTGGGAAGACGTTGAAAATAACCCTCGAAATACTTTTTGCAGATGTGTTTCTACACGATGGCAAAAGTCACCCTGGAAGTACTTTTCACTTCTGGTCCAGTCTCAGTTGTACTTCGTGTCCACATAAATATGATAAACACACGTGAGTTTTTCAACATTGCAGCTCCATAAAACCCAGCGAACAGATGAGCTCGTAACCACCCATGGAGATGCTCGTTGGCAGATTCTTGTTCACTAATCAGAAAACCCGCCGGCTGGAAGCTCAGTGACATGGTCAGGACTGGTAACTCGTCACATGATGTCATGTCGTTGTCAGCCTTCAGCAGATTTTCCTGACAAGTCTGGTTTAATGAGAGTCTGGAGAGAATGATGGCTGCTGTCTTTGTAACAAAGACTAGTCATTATTTTCTGACTCTGGTGGTCAGTTGGTTGAGATTATTACACAGTAAAGATTCCTGCATAAACTCACGGTCCTCTTCATCGGCTTCACCTGTTCAGCTTCCTCTTGACACCAATAACCAGCCAATCACACGGCAGAATCTCGTCATGTAGACGTGGTGAAGACGAATGAGGAATGAAAGGGGATTTAACGGTTGTTGGTCTGAGTATTTACTGGGATTTCCACCACAACCATCTCCAGGGTTTCCAGGTCTGAAGAAGAGAGAATCTTGAGTGGCAGCAGTTGTCTGGACCAGAATGGACTAAAAACTGGTCTGATGAGTCTCCATTTCAGCTCCACATTCAGATGCTAGGCTCAGAGTTTGCTGACTCTTCGTAAAAACATGGATCCATCCTGCCTTGGATCCAGTGAGGGCCCCGAGAAATCTCTACGACAACCAAAATCCAACACAGACGCACAACATGGCTACGTCACGAGATTGGCTTAAAGACATCCCGGACAAGCCCCCTTTAATGTTACAAACCTCCAGCTTGCCAGGTGGAAGGAGGTTGTTTAAGTTAAAGTTTATTTATACAGCAAATTTACAACGACCAAGGTTGCCTAAACTGCTGCACAGAAATTAGCTCAATAAAAATTAAAACAAATTATTAAATATGAAGCCAACAAACATATTTTCAATTAGAAGTATTTATTCACTGTTTAGCTTCAGGCTGCTGCTGGTGGAATGGTGGGGGAGGTTTTCTTGAACGGGATGTGGTGGAACGGGACATTCTCACCAGGATGAGGTGGAACAAAAGATTCTCATGACGATGAGGTGGAACATGAGATTCTCATCATGATGAGATGGAGCAGGAGATTCTCATCAAAATAAGGTGGAACGGGGAGATTCTCATCAGAATGAGGTGGAACGAAAGATTCTCATCACAATGAGGTGGAACGGGAGATTCTCATCACAATGAGGAGGAACGAGAGATTCCCATCGTGATGAGGTGGAACGAAACATTCTCATCACAATGAGGTGGAATGAAAGATTCTCATCATGATGAGGTGGAATGCGAGATTCTCATCATGATAAGATGGAATGAAAGATTCTCATCACAATGACGTGGAACGAAAGATTCTCATCATGATGAGATGGAACGAGAGATTCTCATCATGATGAGATGGAACGAAAGATTCTCATCACAATGACGTGGAATGAAAGATTCTCATCATGATGAGATGGAACGTGAGATTCTCATCATGATGAGGTGGAATGCGAGATTCTCATCATGATGAGATGGAACGAAAGATTCTCATCACAATGAGGTGGAACGAAAGATTCTCATCACAATGAGGTGGAACGAAAGATTCTCATCATGATGAAGTGAAATGAAAGATTCTCATCATGATGAGGTGGAACAAAAGATCCTCATCACAATGAGGTGGAACGAAAGATTCTCATCATGATGAGGTGGAACGGTGGATTCTCATCATGATGAGGTGGAACGAAAGATTCTCATCATGATGAGGTGGAACAAAAGATCCTCATCACAATGAGGTGGAACGAAAGATTCTCATCATGATGAGATGGAACGAGAGATTCTCATCATGATGAGGTGGAACGAGAGATTCTCATCATGATGAGGTGGAACGAGAGATTCTCATCATGATGAGGTGGAACGAGAGATTCTTATCATGATGAGGTGGAACGAAAGATTCTCATCATGATGAGGTGAAACGAAAGATTCTCATCACGATGAGGTGGAACGGGAGATTCTCATCACAAAGAGGTGGAACGGTAGATTCTCATCATGATGAGGTGGAACGGTGGATTCTCATCATGATGAGGTGGAACGAAAGATTCTCATCATGATGAGGTGGAACAAAAGATCCTCATCACAATGAGGTGGAACGAAAGATTCTCATCATGATGAGGTGAAACGAAAGATTCTCATCATGATGAGGTGGAATGAAAGATTCTCATCATGATGAGGTGGAACGGTAGATTCTCATCATGATGAGGTGGAACAAAAGATTCTCATCATGATGAGATGGAACGAGAGATTCTCATCATGATGAGATGGAACGGTAGATTCTCATCATGATGAGGTGGAATGGGATTTAATCACGAGTCTGTAGTAACTGTATGATTCTATCATGTAAAAATGGAGTAAAAGCTCTGAGGAACGTTCGCAGCTCGTTCTGGACCGGGTCCGACCCGGTACCAGGTGGACCTGACCAGGTGGTTTAATGATAAAGTCAGACAACAATCCTGAAAGCTTTTCTTGGTTTAAACATCATAAAATAATCCATCAGTAAAAGACAGAAAACAGAGTTCCTTAACATTTTCAACATTATGCAAATTTGAACTCAGAATTCATAATTAGTCTCATAATCACAGCTCATTAATTAAAAGCTATAATTAGCTGGAGATGAGGCTGCTGATAGGACGAGAGACGTCTGGATGCATTGTTCCTGCAGACACCTCCTGAACGTCTGCAGACGTGCGTGCCGCCTGTTTGTCTCCGCGCCGCCGTGCACGCATGTTAAGCGCGATGAGGTATAGTTATTACCATACATAAACTCAACGTTTGAAGTAAAATAGCGTTTAATGACTCATTTGAAGTATCTGAATTGCAAAGGGAATGAAACATCCCTTTGAAGGAGGAAATGCCATATTCCAATCAAACATTTCACTGTTGCAAAGGTTAATGAATACTATTAGCCCAGCGCCAATAAATTCAGACTTGTACTTTCACGAGATGCATAAATTAGATAAAAAGCCCGAATCCAAAGCTTCATACAGGGAAGAGGAAATGTTGGAGGGAGACAAAATGATGTGGCCGTGGAGGGAACGGCGGCTGAAAGGAGGCGATTCGACAAGCTTCAGCGCCTGGAAGTGGCTTCGTGATGCAGAGCCGTGTCGCCGCTTTAAAATTCATCCACTTACAAACAAGTTTTATCAACACATATTTACACAAACATCCCCAATTATTCCTCATCTGGAAGCGTGTCAGGGATTCATTACCAGACTGAATAATGTCTCCGGAAATGGAAGCAGCTCCATGGAACGGGCTCTCCGCGACCCAACGGGTGACACTGTTTATTTTTAGAGATATTACAATAATTATTCACCAATTTGCTCTTTAGGTTTCCTTTGAGGTACCAATTAGTTGTTCACTTGGTTGTATCCGTTCGGCCGATGGCTCATCACTTCTTAAAGTGTCCTGCTTGGCTCTAATAACGTCTGACGTCGGCGTTTTCTCTACTTCATTACTCCTTTCAGACGATCATTGGCCTCCTTAATTACACGATAGCTGAGTTATAGCCCTGCTGCAGTCTGCGACCTTGAAGAAGTTGAGATCTGACAAATGACAGCGGCAGATAGGAAGGTAATGGCCGCCGTCGTCTTCCAGCAGCTGGGACGGGAACTTCCAGGACCGCAGGTCACATTTCAGCCGCACGTGACCTCCGCGGCCGTAAATTTCTCTGACAGGAGTCGCAGAGTTCTGCTGCTCCTGCGCTTTCATTCAGCCGGGAAAGGACGAAGCTGCAGAGACCAAGACGAAGGGTTGACTTCATGCACAGCCGGGTGGGGAAATCTCTCCCGGTTTGTCCGAGCTGAACAGAATTACGGATAAAAATGTTTTTATTCAGATTACTGCAACAGTTAAATGATTTAAAGGAGGATTTATCTGCTCCTCTTCAGGGACAGTGATGATGAGGAAGATGTGACATCCAGCAATACTCTGGTAGGCTGTGGTGGTTAAACCCTATGTTGGTACTCAGGGGCCCAAAGTGGGCCAAGATACCCCCCCCCCCCCCCCCCCACACACACACACACACACACACACTTCAGATATCGACCAAATGAGTTGTAAAATATTGGCACATAAGATATTAGCCAAAAGAGCTGTAAAATATTGGCATATTGGATATTGACCAAATAAGGTGTAAAATATCAGTATATTGGATATCAGCCAAAACAGCTATAAAATATTAGCATATCGGATATCGGCCAAAGGAGTTCTAAAGTATCAGCACATCAGATATCGGTCAAATGAGCTGTAAAATATGACTCATCGGATATTGACCAAATGAGGTGTAAAATATCAGTATATTGTATATCAGCCAAAACAGCTGTAAAATATTGGCATATCTGATATCGGCCAAATGAGTTGTAACATATTGGCACATCAGATATCAGTCAAAAGAACTGTCAAATATTGGCATATCGGATAAATGAGTTGTAAAATATTGGCATATTGGATATCGGCCAAAAGAGTTGTGAAATATTGGCACATTGGATATTGACCAAATGAATTGTAAAATATCAGCATATCAGATATCGGCCAAATGAGTTGTAAAATATTGTCCCATCAGATTTAAAAACCAAATGGGTTAAAAAATTGGCACATTAGATATTAGCCGAAAGAGCTATAAAATATTGGCATATCTGATATCGGCCAAATGAGTTGTAAAATATTGGCACATCAGATATCAGCCAAAAGAGCTATAAAAAATTAGCATATCGGATATCGGCCAAAGGAATTCTAAAATATCAGCACATCAGATATCGGTCAAATGAGCTGTAAAATATGACTCATCGGATATTGACCAAATGAGGTGTAAAATATCAGTATATTGGATATCAGCCAAAACAGCTGTAAAATATTGGCATATCTGATATCGGCCAAATGAGTTGTAACATATTGGCACATCAGATATCAGTCAAAAGAACTGTCGAATATTGGCATATCGGATAAATGAGTTGTAAAATATTGGCATATCGGATATCGGCCAAAAGAGTTGTAAAATATCAGCACATCGGATATCGGTCAAATGAGCCTTAAAATATGGCTCATCAGATATTGTCCAAATGAGGTGTAAAATATCAGTATATAGGATATCAGCCAAAAGAGATGTATAATACTGGCACATCAGATATCAGGCCAAAGAGCTGTAAAATATTGGCATATCAGATATCGGTCGAATGAGTTGTAAAATATTGGCACATCAGATATCAGCCAAAAGAGCTATAAAAAATTAGGATATCGGATATCGGCCAAAGGAGTTCTAAAATATCAGCACATCAGATATCGGTCAAATGAGCTGTAAAATATGACTCATCGGATATTGACCAAATGAGGTGTAAAATATCAGTATATTGGATATTAGCCAAAACAGCTGTAAAATATTGGCATATCTGATATTGGTCAAATGAGTTGTAAAATATCAGCACATGGGATATCGGTCAAATGAGCCTTAAAATATGGCTCATCAGATATTGTCCAAATGAGGTGTAAAATATTAGTATATAGGATATCAGCCAAAAGAGATGTATAATACTGGCACATCAGATATCAGGCCAAAGAGCTGTAAAATATTGGCATATCGGATATCGGTCAAATGAGTTGTAAAATATTGGCACATCAGATATCAGCCAAAAGAGCTATAAAAAATTAGCATATCAGATATCGGCCAAAGGAGTTCTAAAATATCAGCACATCAGATATCGGTCAAATGAGCTGTAAAATATGACTCATCGGATATTGACCAAATGAGGTGTAAAATATCAGTATATTGGATATCAGCCAAAACAGCTGTAAAATATTGGCATATCTGATATCGGCCAAATGAGTTGTAACATATTGGCACATCAGATATCAGCCAAAAGAGCTGTCAAATATTGGCATATCGGATAAATCAGTTGTAAAATATTGGCACATTGGATATCGACCAAATGAATTGTAAAATATCAGCATATCAGATATTGGCCAAATGAGTAATAAAATATTGTCCCATCAGATTTTGACTAAATGGGTTGTAAAATATTGACACATCAGATATCAGCCAAAATAGCTATAAAATATTGACATATTGGATATCAGCCAAATGAGTTGTAAAATATTGGCACATCAGATATCGACCAAATGAGGTGTTAAAATATCAGTATATTGGATATCAGCCAACAGAGCTGCAAAATATTGGCATATCGGATAAATGAATTGTAAAATATCAGCATATCAGATATCGGCCAAATGAGTTGTAAAATATTGTCCTATCGGATTTTGACTAAATAGGTTGTAAAATATTGGCACATCAGATATCAGCCGAAAGAGCTATAAAATATTGGCATATCGGATATCAGCAAAATGAGTTGTAAAATATCAGCACATCGGATATCGGTCAAATGAGCCGTAAAATATGGCTCATCAGATATTGTCCAAATGAGGTGTAAAATATCAGTATATTGGATATCAGCCAAAAAAGATGTATAATACTGGCACATCAGATATCAGGCCAAAGAGCTGTAAAATATTGGCATATCGGATATCGGTCAAATGAGTTGTAAAATATTGGCACATCAGATATCAGCCAAAAGAGCTATAAAAAATTAGCATATCGGATATCGGCCAAAGGAGTTCTAAAATATCAGCACATCAGATATCGGTCAAATGAGCTGTAAAATATGACTCATCGGATATTGACCAAATGAGGTGTAAAATATCAGTATATTGGATATCAGCCAAAACAGCTGTAAAATATTAGCACTATCAGATATCAGCCAAAAGAGCAGTAATATATTGGCATATCAGATATCGGCCAAATCAGGTGTAAAATATTGGCATATCGGATATCGGTCAAATGAGTTGTAAAATATTGGCACATTGGATATCGACCAAATGAATTGTAAAATATCAGCATATCAGATATTGGCCAAATGAGTTGTAAAATATTGTCCCATTGGATTTTGACTAAATGGGTTGTAAAATATTGACACATCAGATATCAGCCAAAATAGCTATAAAATATTGACATATTGGATATCAGCCAAATGAGTTGTAAAATATTGGCACATCAGATATCGACCAAATGAGGTGTTAAAATATCAGTATATTGGATATCAGCCAACAGAGCTGTAAAATATTGGCATATCGGATATCGGCCAAATGAGTTGTAAAATATTGGCACATTGGATATTGGCCAGATGATTTGTGAAATATTGGCCAAATGAGTTGTAAAATATCGGCAAATCAGATATCAGCCAAATGAGTTTTAAAATATCGACAAATCAGATATTAGCCAAATGAGTTGTAAAATATCGGCACATCAGATATTAGCCAAATGAGTTGTAAAATATCAGCACATCAGATATTGGTCAAATGAGTTGTAAAGTATCGGCACATCAGATATCAACCGAGTGTGTTGTAAAATGTCAGCATATCGGTTTTTGTTCAAATGAACTGTAAAATATGGGTACATCGGATATTGACCAAATGAGTTTTAAATCATCAGCATATTATTGATTATGAGTCAAATGAGTTGTAAAGCATCAACATCTTTGACATCTGCCAAATCCGCTGTAAAATATTGGCATATCGGATATCGGCCAAATGAGTGTAAAACATCTATAGTTTAGTTCTGGTGAGTCTATGTGAATTGTAGCCTCAGTTTCCTGTTTTTAGGTGACAGGAGTGAAACCCGGTCTGGTCTTCTGCTGGATTCTGGTCCAGGCACCCGGTCTGGTCTTCTGCTGGATTCTGGTCCAGGCACCCGGTCTGGTCTCCTGCTGGATTCTGGTCCAGGCACCCGGTCTGGTCTCCTGCTGGATTCTGGTCCAGGCACCCGGTCTGGTCTCCTGCTGGATTCTGGTCCAGGCACCCGGTCTGGTCTCCTGCTGGATTCTGGTCCAGGCACCCGGTCTTGGCTGTGTGGACCTGACGGTGATTTCATGGTGAAATCAGCTTCAGGACGTGTGATAACTCGGCTCTTCATCACCTCAGTGACCAGCGTGCTTCATTGTCTTCATCTCGAGGTTGTGTGTGCGTGTGTGCGCGTGCGTGCGTGTGTGTGTGTTGCTGATGGTTTCACACATCTTTTAACTGGTCTATCCATGAGAGCAGTTCCCTCTTTAACTGAATAAAACCTGAACAGATGCAGATTTTTCTCCGTAACTCTTACGTGACACCTTGATAAAGTAATTACAGAGTAATTACCATAAACTGTAAGACAGTAAGTCAGAAGTGAGCGAGTTTCAGGATGCCATCATGCTGTCAGTGACAAACGCCGTTCGTGCCGTAAAACAACAGAAGACATGACGACATTTTGCCAAACAAGCAGATAAATGTGAGCTTTCATGTTGGCTAATTGCTTCCTGCAGGGTTGGAGCAGCCGAGGCGATGCTTTCCCAGCAGCACGACGCTTCAAAGCCGCAGCGAGCGTCAGGAATCTGCACGGATCCGAGGAAACGTGGTCTTCCTCCCCCTCCCCGGTCGCTGCAGCTGCAAGGTCAGGTGGATGCGATCAGCCCGAGTCGTTATCAGCTGGAATCTGTGGACCGGGCCAGTCAGCTGTCAGAGAAAATCATTACACCACGTTTTGCAGAACTTTGGAGGCAATCGGCCGCTCGGGACGGCGATGGATCGCTCTGCGACCTTGAATGAAACACGTCCCCACCACAGCGGTCAGCGGGCTAATGGAGACGCGACGTTTCAGCAGAGACGAGCTTCTGGAAACAGCTGCTTCTCTGCAGATTCCTGCAGAATAAACGTCCTCAGAAACCTGCAGGTGCAACACGTGAACTCTGTGTGCAACTCGAGTTTAAATGCACACATAAAAACATTTTACACCTTTAACGTGAATCAGTCTAATCATTTTCTATTCAGACAAACTCCTCAACATACGTGTGCAAATCAGTTTATGAGTGCACGTCGTCATACAGCTTCACGTGCACATGGTGCGTTTAGTGACTTATTATGTCAAGAGGTGGAAAGCTTTATGAGAATATGTATATACACACACGTGTGTGTGTGTGTGTGTACATACGTATATACACACACGTGTGTGTGTGTGTATATACACACACACGTGTGTGTGTGTGTGTGTGTGTGACTAAAAACAAACCAGTGGAAATAACTACATGTTTCTCTGGCCGTAAATATTTGTCTAAAATCAGATGTCAGATAAAAAGAAGAATAAAAAGGTGGATCAGGAACTGATCTGGAACAGAATCAATGATGGATCAGGAACCGATCTGGAACAGAACCAACAATGGACCAGGAACCGATCTGGAACAGAACCAACTATGGACCAGAAACCGATCTGGAACAGAACCGACGATGAATCAGGAACCGATCTGGAACAGAATCAACGAGGATGGAACCAGGAACAGACGATGGATCAGGAACCGATCTGGAACAGAACCATAGTTGGATCAGGAACCGATCTGGAACAGAACCAATGATGGATCAGGAACCGATCTGGAACAGAACCAACGATGGACCAGGAACCGATCTGGAACAGAACCAACTATGGATCAGAAACCGATCTGGAACAGAACCGACAATGGATCAGGAACCGATGTGGAACAGAACCAACGATGGATCAGGAACCGATCTGGAACAGAATCAACGATGGACCACAAAACCGATCTGGAACAGAACCAATGATGGATCAGGAACCGATCTGGAACAGAACCAACAATGGATCAGGAACCAATCTGGAACAGAACCATAGTTGGATCAGGAACCGATCTAGAACAGAACCAACGATGGATCAGGAACCGATCTAGAACAGAACCAACGATGGATCAGGAACCGATCTGTAACAGAATCGATAATGGATCAGGAACCGATCTGGAACAGAACCAATGGTGGATCAGTGACCGATCTGGAACAGGACCAACGGTGGATCAGGAACCGACCTGGAACAGAATCAGTAATGGATCAGGAACCGACCTGGAACAGAATCAATGATGGATCAGTAACCGATCTGGAACGGAACCAACAATGGATCAGGAACCGACCTGGAACAGAATCAATGATGGATCAGGAACTGATCTGGAACGGAACCAACGTTGGATTAGAACCGATCCGAACAGAATCAACGATGGATCAGGAACCGATCTGGAACAGAACCAACAATGGATCAGGAACCGATCTGGAACAGAGCCAACGTTGGATCAGAAACCGATCTGGAACAGAGTCAACAATGGATCAGGGACCGATCTGGAACAGAACCAACGATGGATCAGGAACCTTTCTGGAAAGACAACGTGGATCAGGAACATTGGGGGGGGGAAAACGATCTGGAACAGAGTCAACGATGGATCAGGAACTGATCTGGAACAGAGTCAACGATGGATCAGGAACCGATCTGGAACAGAACCAACGATGGATCAGGAACTGATTTGGAACAGAGTCAACGATGGATCAGGAACCGATCTGGAACAGAGTCAACGATGGATCAGGAACCGATCTGGAACAGAACCAACAATGGATCAGGAACCGATCTGGAACAGAGTCAACGATGGATCAATAACCGATCTGGAACAGAGCCAACGATGGAGGAAGGATGGACAGGAACCGCTGGAACAGGACCAACAATGTATAGGAACCGTTCCGGAACAGAGTCAAGGATGGATCAATAACCGATCTGGAACAGAGTCAACGATGTATCAATAACCGATCTGGAACAGAACCAACGATGGATAAGTAACAGAACAGATGGATAGGACCGATCTGGAACAGAACGAAGGATGGATCAGAAACCGATCTGGAACAGAACCAACGATGTATCAAGACTGCTGGAAGCGATGGATAGGAACAGAACCAACGATGGATCTGGAGCCGATCTGGAACAGAACCAACGATGGATCAGGAACCGATCTGGAACAGAGTCAACGATGGATCAGAAACCAATCTGGAACAGAACCACCGATGGATCAGAAACCGATCTGGAACAGAGTCAACGATGGATCAGGAACCAATCTGGAACAAAACCAACAATGGATCAATAACCGATCTGAAACAGAACCAACGATGTATCAAGAACCGCTGTGGAACAGAGTCAACGATGGATAAGGAACAGAACCACCAATCTGGAACAGAACCACCGATGGATCAGAAACCGATTTGGAACAGAGTCAACGATGGATCAGGAACCGATCTGGAACAAAACCAACAATGGATCAATAACCGATCTGAAACAGAACCAACGATGTATAAGAACCGTGTGAAAGAGTAACGATGGATAAGGAAGAACAACAATGGATCAGAAACCGATCTGGAACAGAACCAACGGTGAATTAGAACCGTTGTAAGATTAACGATGTATAGAAACCTATTGGAAAGAGTAGTGGATAGAACATTGGAAAGAAAGGATTGATCTGGAACCGATTGGAACAGAACCAATGGTAGATCAGGAACCAATCTCGAACAGAATCAATGATGGATCAGAAACTGATCCGGAGCAGAACCATCGTTGGATCAGGAACCGATCTAGAACAGAGTCAACAATGGATCAGGAACCGATCTGGAACAGAATCAACAATGGATCAGGAACCGATCTGGAACAGAACCAACAATGGATCAGAAACCGATCTGGAACAGAGTCAACAATGGATCAGGAACCGATCTGGAAAAGAGTCACTGATGGATCAGGGAACCAATCTGGAACAGAACCAACGATGGATCAGGAACCGATCTGGAACAGAACCAACGATGGATCAGGAACCGATCTGGAACAGAGTCAACGATGGATCAGGAACCGATCTGGAACAGAACCAACGATGGATCAGGAACCGATCTGGAACAGAACCAACGATGGATCAGGAACCGATCTGGAACAGAGCCAACAATGGACCAGGAACCGATCTGGAACAGAGCCAACGATGGATCAGGAACCGATCTGGAACAGAACCAACGATGGATCAGGAACCGATCTGGAACAGAACCAACAATGGATCAGGAACCGATCTGGAACAGAGCCAACGATGGATCAGGAACCGATCTGGAACAGAACCAACGATGGATCAGGAACCGATCTGGAACAGAACCAACGATGGATCAGGAACCGATCCGGAACAGAGTAGTGGTTGGAGATGGAGCCAACGATGGATCAGGAACTGATCTGGAACAGAGTCAACGATGGATCAGGAACCGATCTGGAACAGAGCCAACAATGGATTAGGAACCGCTCTGGAACAGAACCAACGGTGGATCAGAAACCGATCTGGAAAAGAGTCAACAATGGACCAGGAACCGATCCGGAACAGAGCCAACGATGGATCAAGGAACCGATCTGGAACAGAGTCAACGATGGATCAGGAACCGATCTGGAACAGAACCAACAATGGATCAGGAACCGATCTGGAACAGAACCAACGATGGATTAAGAACCGCTGTGGGGTGTGGATGGCGTGGTGCGATGGAGTCTGATGTTGCGATGGAGTGGTGGTAGGCCGATTGGGTCGATGGATGTGATTGGGGTTGTGATGAGAGGGAAGGGTTGGAGCGGGATGCCGTTGGAGCGAGGATAGACCGGTCTGGAGAAGGAGATAAGGAACCGATCCGGAACAGAACCAACGGTGGATCAGGAACCGATCTGGAACAGAACCAACGATGGATCAGGAACTGATCTGGAACAGAGCCAACGATGGATCAGGAACCGATCTGGAACAGAACCAACGATGGATAAGGAACCGATCTGGAACAGAACCAACGTTGGATTAAGAACCGCTCTGGAACAGAACCAACGATGGATCAGGAACCGATCTGGAACAGAACCAACGTTGGATTAAGAACCGCTCTGGAACAGAACCAACGATGGATCAGAAACCGGTCTGGAACAGAATCAGTGATGGATCAGGAACCGATCTGGAACAGAGCCAACGATGGATCAGGAACCGATCTGGAACAGAACCAACGATGGATCAGGAACCGATCTGGAACAGAGCCAACGATGGATCAGGAACCGATCTGGAACAGTTCTATACAGAAGCATGTTCACCCTCTGTGTTGTGACCGGAGACGAACCCCCTACATCACCCTGCTCCTCCAGTTCCGTGTTCGTTCCCTCTCTCTTCACTCCCGGCTGGAATATCTGCAGCGGGTTACGTGGGAACGTGGTGCGTTCACGGCCGGTCAGATTTTCCTGCTCTTCTCTGCTTCGTCTCCTTTATGCTGAAATCAACTCTTCAGCTGACAGTTTGTTTTCTCTGCGCGTCACAGTTAAGTTGGCAGAAAACAGCAGAGATGAAATTCCAGGAATTCTCCCATCGAGCGGAGCGTCATTAACTCTGCTCACCGTGAAGGAAAGCTTCATCGTCTCGTTGCGGTTTGTTAGAGTCACTCAGACGATAACTCTCATTTCACCAGTTTGTTTTCCTTTAACCTGAATTTCATCAAATGTCTTCATTTAATAATCAGATTTTACTGATGAGAGATCAGCTACGGAACCTTCATCTACTCCCAGGATTTATTATGGATTATATGTAAATAAGGAAGTAGTTCTTGTTCAGATGTTGTTGCAGAAGTTCAACAACAGAACTGTGAATAAGAAAAGATGGAAAAATAAAATCAGTATAAAATATTTAAAATATGAATCAATGAGAAGGGAAGCATGAAAAGTGCAGACTTGCTGGTTAACAGAGGGGTGGGGTTATGGAAGTCGCTTTGGAATAAAGTGACTGCTAAATGACGGTAGTAGTGATAGTAGTAGTGGTAGTAGTGGTAAAGGTGGGCATATTTATCTGCGTATTAATGATGTAATGATTCACAAATCACAAGACAGCTCTGCTGGCTCCACCGGGTGGAAATGAGCTGGTGCTTAAAGGATAACTTTCTTTTTTTCAACCTGGACCTTATTTCTAGGAGTTTATATGTGCATTTACTCACCGGTAAAATTTCTGCATCATTTTGAGTCCTTCAGAAGATACTGCATTGAGTTGCCCTTTGGCGTGCATCCATATAACGGGAGAGACGGGGCAGCTTCTATATAAGACATTATCTGCAGCACAACTCCTTGATTTCATCAATGCTTTAAGTAGAATGAACAAACGAATGAGTACTATTGTCTTGTGAGTTCAGAGTTTCGTGGATTGCAGTTTGTTGGTCTCTGGCTAACGTGCTGCTCTTCTCAGCTGCATTGCAGCGGCCTGTAGAGCACGGAGGTGAAGCACAAATCCAGGCCGATGCTGGTGTTTCTTCACCAGTAGACACTGATCCCCGTCTAGTAGGGGCGTAATAATACATCGATATAGATCATAAATCGATCCAAAAACCCCAAATCTACCAAAAATCAACATCAAACCCACTTTCATTATGAAAATGGCTTTATTTTGAAGGTTCTCTGACATTTTCACCACAAAATCCATGTTTATAGTTGTGCAGTAGATAGATGTGATACAGGGAAATCGTACTGCAAAGCTTACAGTTATGTTAAGAAACAAAAACCTTGTTTATTACTTACAGTTGTGTGAAAAAAACGTTTGCCCCTTTCTTGATTTATTTTTTGGATGTTTGTCACACTTAAATGTTTCAGATCATCAAACAAATTTAAATGTTAGACAAAGAAAACACAAGTAAACACAAAGTGCAGTTTTTAGATGAATGCTTTTATCAGTAAGGGGGAAAAAATCCAAACCTCCATGGACTGGAATAGTCCCCGCCAGGTACTACTCTGTTAAACACACATTTTTTGTAAATCGGGTATATTTGTTAATCATTCCCTAGCCTAATAAACGCTAATGCCAAGATTTCATTATATTGGGGGGGGGGGTGGCACAGACTGAAGTGATGCTAAGGAAGAAGTGGATCAAAACGACCAAGAGCACAGCGACGACTCATCAAGAGGTACAAAAGACGCCAGAACAACATCAAAGAAAGCTTTAGTTTAGCCAGAAAGATATATATCCCCAAGATTTTGGAAAAAAAACTTGGGAAAGAAAAAAAGGGAAATTTAAGGGGGCAAAAATAAAAAAAAAAGATAAAAAGAAAAAAAAAAAAAAAAAGGGAGAGGGGTGATTCGCCGCGGTAAATGGACCATGAATTCTCTTCTATAATCTAAGGAGAACGACACACGTCTGTTTGTGGCCAAAAGACTGAAGCGCAGTTGTGTTCTCAGCAGGTTAGCAATTAGCCAGAACCTCGATAACGTGCCTAACTTTGTGCGGCTGAAAACACACAATCATCTGAAAGCGTCTCCTTGTCTTGGCAGTCCCCAGTTGTTCCACTGGAAACGGGGGGGGTACAGACCCGATTTTCAGATGTTTGTGTGTTTTTTTACGCACAATGGAAAGATGAGATATAAAAAAAAAAAAAAAAAGAGACTTCAGGACAGTAAACGTTAGCTGGCTAATGCCTCCTGGCATGCTTCAGGTGAAGTGCAGCCAAGTGTCGTGCCTCACGGGCGACAAACCTGACAATGTTTTATTATAAAGTTACAAATAACTTCCGGCCCTTCACCGCGGCAAATCGATCGCTTTGATCCAGTATCACTTCAGTCTAGAATGAAAACTTAAATATGTTTGGATTTTATCCGATTTAAACAGTATAACAGAGCATGGAACGGCTGTCGTCAACATGGCACCGGAAGACACGGAAGTGCTCAAATGTTTCACACACTTCCGGTAAGCCGAAACGTGCGGAAGCGTGATCGAAAAAACAAAAAAAAAAAAGAAAAAAAAAAATAGGAAAAGAAAAAAAAATCCCCAATTAGATTTTCCCCGAGATCGTTCAGCCCTAGCACCCACTGTAAATGAGATTGTTTAACATTAAAATTGAAATCACAATCAAATGCCGATCAATCGCACAGCCCCGGGCTTTGTAAAAAGCAAGGATTTTTCCCGTCTTTGTGTTTTTCTGCAGCCTCCTGCAGAACGCTGCCGCGCCGCCGCGACCGAGCGTCCAGCTGCTGACAGAACTCCTCGTCAGTCTCCACCACGCCGCCATTCGGCCTCCGGACGTTGTCCATCCCACTTCTGCAGGACCAACGCCCGTCTGTCACAGCGCGTTACTCTGAATGATGGCTTTTGTTTTTATGGTGCAGCGGTGGAGGTGCTTCTTTCCTTTTCTCCTGCTCTGACTTTAAGGACCGGTTTATGTGACAGGGCCCGATAAGAAGCGCATCCCAGCTCATGCATGCAGCCTAACCTCTGCCTCTGTCAACTATAAATAACCCAAATTCCTCCCTAATGGAGTAATTTACACACACCCTGCCACAGCCATTGACAGGACTCTCTTCTGTGGCAAATGTCTGGCATTTAGCAAATCGATGACATGAGTTATGAAGAGGATCCGGGCCTCGGCGACGCTCCATTCTTCTCAATAACAAAAGAGGAAGTGCATTAAAAACTAGCATTGATGGGTCGTTGGGAGTCGCAGTCAATGAGCTCTCCGAGTTCAAAATTAAAAGGCTGTTAGGGTGAAAATTGTTTTCTCTAGTCATCCGTCATGTCCTGGAAGGTCTTTTTCATATTGATTAATTAGAAAGTGAAAGGGTAGAAGGAGGAGAAGGAGGACGGGTAGAAACCCGGTGCTTAGAAAAGCCGGTGTACCAGCTGCGAGTTAATGACACCAGCTTTCGCCCTGACTAAGTGTTATTGCTGGAGTCCATAATTTTATCCTGAAAATGGGCGAGGGAGTGGATCTTCCTTATAGTAATTGAGTATTGATTTGAAAATAAACAGCAGTGAGACTCCCACCCAACTGACAGACCCATCTTTCGGATGGAATGGACAATAAATGGGTCCCGGTTGGAGGGAAAGTTATGGATCAGGATGATACAGTCAAGCGCGCCTTTCCCCCTGCAATCTCTCTTCCAATATATATTGGATTTCAGATAACCCATTTACGAGCCCTGTCATCTAAAACCTATAGTTTTGAGCCGGTGGATGATAAGTTAGGGCCAGGACTCGTCCCGGATCCCCCCCCACCCCTTTGCATCCCCTGCAGGGTTTTCTTAATGCATGTATCAAACGGCATCCAGAGTGGAGCAAACCGCCACCTGACTGAAATAAAATGAGATTCGGAGGCGATGTTAAGCAAATGTTTGATGTCAAACATAATGTATGCTCTCATAAATGCAGAGTACATCTGTCTGGCTGTGGGCAAATACCTTTATCTGAGTGTGGAGGGGAGGGGGGGAGGTAATGGTTCAACAGCTCAGTAAATCGACATAATAGGAGGAGAGTAGCGGCGGAGTCAGGCCGCCGTTAACCTCTGCGTAATCGCTGCTGAACCGTGCTCCTCCACCGCCTCCTCCTGCGCTAACGACATACAAATGCGTGATTCGTTTTCATTAGCCGCCACTTCACTTTTGATTCCGGGGAAACAGTGGCAGGACCGGGGGGGGTGGGGGAGTAGCGCGGCGCTCTGGAAGTGACCTCCAGGTTGCTATCAGATGAACAGAGATGCAGGGCTCGGCTAATTCCAGCGGCCGGCCGCGGAGAGCTGGAGGTGGGAACGCGGTCGCCGCCTCGCTGTTCTGTTGTCATTCACACCAGCTAATGACTCCTGATTATCGTTCACATGCTAATGCTTCATTTGTTATCAGGGTGTCCCGCGTCAGGAGCATTATGGACCTTTATCTGTATTTATCTTGTCAATTATTGATTGTCTTTTCCCTCCGCATGTCATTATTAATTTGACATGCTGTGTCAAGCTCACTGTTAATCATATTTAAACAGATATGGGGAGATAAAAATCAATTTCCCATTATCCTTTAGGGGTTTTTTCATATCCATTCGGCACTGCGGAGGGGACTTCAGAGATTAGTGATGCATGACTGAGAAGATCCAAAACCATGCAGAGAAAATAACCTTTAAACTCCTCCAGATCTCCCCGAGTGCCACGATTATCACCAGCTACTCCGGAACAGTTGTGATGGAAAGTTTATCCTTCACTAGTGAGGACCGAATTTGGGATTATTATTTTTTAAGGGCCTATCATTGTATTATTGAAATTGTGCAAGTATAAGTATAATATAATTGTTATTTCTAGACAAATAGTTTTGTAGTTTTCACATAACACTGGTCCAAAGAATGAATGAGGGTGAACTGACCTGAGCAGGTGACTTTAATTTAAGGCTCACAATAACCTCAAAAAGAAATAGGCGGGTATATTATACTTTTCCTGAATTGACAGAGTCTATTAAGTGTTGCAGTTATTAGTTTTTGGGTCCCTGATGTCCCTTAATCCCACAGGGATTAAATAAACTATATAGTTTAGGCCAAAATTCTTGGAAAATGTGTGAAGTTTGTGGTTTAAAGAGGTCATGTGACCTTTGTGTTTGTCAGAAAGCTACAACTTTTGGCTGAAATTAAAGATCTGGATGTTTCCTTTACAACGATACCAAACAACCACATATAGAATATTAACAACTTTGAAAATTATAGACATTTCTAATATGGGGTGAATTATCAAACATTATGCTAATTTATCATTAATTATGATTAAACGGTAACTTTTACGGCCTGACATCCGGGATTAAAGGTTCTGATGCTGACTGGGATTAAAGGTTCTGATACTGACTGGGATTAAAGGTTCTGATACTGACTGGGATTAAGGTTTCTGATGTTAAATGGGATTAAGGGTTCTAGATGCTGACCAGGATTAAGGGTTCTAGATGCTGACTGGGATTAAAGGTTCTTGATGCTGACCGGGATTAAAGGTTCTGATGCTGACCGGGATTAAAGGTTCTGATGTTGACTGGAATTAAAGGTTCTGATGCTGACTGGGATTAAAGGTTCTGATGTTGACTGGGATTAAAGGTTCTGATACTGACTGGAATTAAAGGTTCTGATACTGACTGGGATTAAAGGTTCTGATGCTGACTGGGATTAAAGGTTCTGATACTGACTGGGATTAAAGGTTCTGATACTGACTGGGATTAAGGTTTCTGATGTTAAATGGGATTAAGGGTTCTAGATGCTGACCAGGATTAAGGGTTCTAGATGCTGACTGGGATTAAAGGTTCTTGATGCTGACCGGGATTAAAGGTTCTGATGCTGACCGGGATTAAAGGTTCTGATGTTGACTGGAATTAAAGGTTCTGATGCTGACTGGAATTAAAGGTTCTGATACTGACTGGGATTAAAGGTTCTGATGTTGACTGGGATTAAAGGTTCTGATACTGACTGGAATTAAAGGTTCTGATACTGACTGGGATTAAAGGTTCTGATGCTGACTGGGATTAAAGGTTCTGATGTTGACTGGGATTAAAGGTTCTGATACTGACTGGAATTAAAGGTTCTGGTGCTGACTGGGATTAAAGGTTCTATAACTGACTGGGATTAAAGGTTCTGATACTGTCTGGAATTAAAGGTTCTGATGGTGACTGGGATTAAAGGTTCTGATACTGACTGGGATTAAAGGTTCTGGATGCTGACTGGGATTAAAGGTTCTGATGTTGACTGGGATTAAAGGTTCTGGGTGCTGACTGGGATTAAAAGTTCTGATACTGACTGGGATTAAAGGTTCTGAT
This sequence comes from Atherinomorus stipes, assembly GCA_023101725.1. Taxonomy (NCBI): domain Eukaryota; kingdom Metazoa; phylum Chordata; class Actinopteri; order Atheriniformes; family Atherinidae; genus Atherinomorus; species Atherinomorus stipes. The sequence goes on from JALJCO010005190.1 coordinate 40,936, forward strand.
GTTGACTGGGATTAAAGGTTCTGGGTGCTGACTGGGATTAAAGGTTCTGATACTGTCTGGGATTAAAGGTTCTGGATGCTGACTGGGATTAAAGGTTCTGATGCTGACTGGGATTAAAGGTTCTAGTTTTGACTGGGATTAAAGGTTCTGATGCTGGCTGGGATTAAAGGTTCTAGTTTTGACTGGGATTAAAGGTTCTGATGCTGACTGGGATTAAAGGTTCTAGATGATGACTGGGATTAAATGCAGGTTTAAATTTTTAAAAAGTGTGAAATATCTTTAACTTTTATCAGATAAAAAGACGGAGATGCTCATTAATGTTGCGTCTGTCCACCTCAGCAGAGACGTTCTCATCCTCAGCTTCAACATTCAGACGCAGTTTTTTCTTAACAGGTTTGATTTCGGTCTTTTTCTAACAAGAGGAGGAGGAGAGAGATGAAGGCTGAGGAGATATGACCCAGAGGAAGGTAATGGTGCGAGGCATGCTGGGTACGGAGAGCAAAGGAAGGGCGCTTGGCTCGGATAATGGGGCTGAAGGATTCTGGTGCAGCAAGATTCATGTCCAGACAAGGCTGCTTTGATGCCGTGACATTGGAAAGCCCATAAAAGCCGTTGTATAAAATACTAGAGGCGTTCCTCTGAGCTAATAGGCTCCCCGGCTCTTCGGAGACGGATTTAGCATGAAACAGAGAAAGACGGCCTGGATGCACCGACCTGAGTTCAATAAATGAACCTGTGGGGATCCAGCCGAGGGGACGGGGTTCAGATGGTTTAAACGTCTGGAAACAGGGTTATTTTCCATTTACAAAATGTTACACAACTATTTTCTATTATTGATGGATTTTATGTTACAGGTGGTGAAATAAAAGACAAAAATGAAAGAAATGCTTAAAAACAGAAGTGCTGCATGCATGTGTTCATCTAAGTCACAGAAACTTCAAAGAAAACCAGATCCAGATTCATTTTTATATTTTAATTTCAATACTTAAGGAGTCAGGGACATGAAGGGTTAAAGATTAAGCTCAGCCGTGACTGAGGAAAGATCAGTTCCAGGTTTGATTCCAGGTTCAATTAAAGGTTTGATTCCAGGTTTAATTCCAGGTTTGATTTCCGGTTTGATTCAAGTTTTGATTCCAGGTTTGATTCCAGGTTTGATTCAAGGTTTGATTCAAAGTTTAATTCCAGATTTAATTGCAGGTTCAATTCAACTTTTGATTCCAGGTTTGATTCAAGTTTTGATTTCCGGTTTGATTCAAGTTTTGATTCCAGGTTTGATTCAAGGTTTGATTTCCGGTTTGATTCAAGGTTTGATTCCAGGTTTGATTCAAGGTTTGATTTCCGGTTTGATTCAAGTTTTGATTCCAGGTTTGATTCGAGGTTTGATTTCTGGTTTGATTCAAGTTTTGATTCCAGGTTTGATTCCAGGTTTAATTCCAGGTTTGATTCAAGGTTTGATTTCCGGTTTGATTCAAGTTTTGATTCCAGGTTTGATTCAAGGTTTGATTTCCAGTTTGATTCAAGTTTTGATTCCAGGTTTGATTCCAGGTTTGATTCAAGGTTTGATTCAAAGTTTAATTCCAGATTTAATTGCAGGTTCAATTCAAGTTTTGATTCCAGGTTTGATTCAAGGTTTGATTTCTGGTTTGATTCAAGGTTTGATTTCAGGTTTGATTCAAAGTTTAATTTCAGATTTAATTCCAGGTTTGATGCCAGGTTTGATTCCAGATTTAATTCCAGGTTTGATTCAAGGTTTGACTCCAGGTTTGATTCTAGGTCTGATTTTAGTTTCGATTCAAGGTTTAATTCCAGATTTAATTCCAGGTTCAATTCAAGGTTTAATTCCAGGTTTGATGCCAGGTTTGATTCCAGATTTAATTCCAGGTTTGATTCAAGGTTTGACTCCAGGTTTGATTCTAGGTCTGATTTTAGTTTCGATTCAAGGTTTAATTCCAGATTTAATTCCAGGTTCAATTCGAGGTTTGATTCCAGGTTTAATTCCAGGTTTAATTCAAGGTTTGATTCCAGGTTTAATTCTAGGTTCGATTCAAGGTTTGATTCCAGGTCTAATTCCAGGTTTGATTTAAGGTTTGATTCTAGATTTAATTCTCATACTGTCGCTGTATGTAAAAGTCCTGAAAATGTCCTGGAAAAGTCCTGGAAAATAACTTGAAGAAAAGAGTGGGAACCCTGTTTATGTTCTCCAGCAGCTGTTCCAACGAACTGGACTAAAATACAATCTATAAATGTGATTCTTCCCTTATTTCTGTTTGCAGATTCAGCCAGAAAACGGACCGACATCAGGAATGCAGCTGTGAAAGACGTGATTAGGATTTGGTGTGATGTTAAACGCGTGTGAGGAGCGTCTAGCCCGGTGTGGGGTAATTATTTCTTTACAGCAGGAAGAGCAGATTCATCATTTAATCTATGGATTTAAAGAGGAATTCAACAGATCCAAGATTTATTTTTACCACATTTAAATACGACGATGCCTTTTGATGAGGTGAGGATTAAATTTAATCTCGACGGAAAACATCTTTATAAGAACCTTCAGCTTTGAAATTTTATTAGATCCAACCAGACAATGCTCTCGCAGACCCTCCACTGACGATACATGAATCTGAAAACGGGCAGAAAGAAGACCTGGGTGCTGGGAAATGGTTCGGCTGGAGTCCAGACCATCAATAAATACACATCGATGCATCATACATGGTTAATGTGGAGGTGCGTAGCACCAGGCAGGATACAAACATACCACACACGAGCCAGATGTACAGACAGCAGCTTCTCCACTGTTCATGGCAACGAGAGAAGTCTCCTGGTTTTGGGAAGAGGTGAGTAAGGATTCATAGAATTATATTGAAAACCTCGTCTGTTTTCTTGTGTGTTGTTTTTTTTTCTGGTTGGGTTTTATCTGGAAACCAAGCGGCAAACTGCTGAAGGACTGTGAGCCGACTTCCAGGTTGCCCCAAAATTGTAGTTCTCCCTTCATCCACTAGGGGCTCCAAAACAGAGCAAATCTCCACAGACTCCCATGTTAGAAAGACCAACTTCACAGCAGAAATAAACATGTTTACAGCAGGAATAAACATGTTTAAAACAGAAATAATGTGTTTACAATAGAAATAAACATGTTTAAAACAGAAATAATGTGTTTACAATAGAAATAAACATGTTTAAAACAGAAATAATGTGTTTAAAATAGAAATAAACATGTTTACAACAGAAATCTACACATTTACAGAAGAAATAAACATGTTTACAAAAGGAATAAATATGTTTACATCAAAAATAAACATGTTTACTGTAGAAATAATCATGTGTTGACAGTAGAAATAAACATGTTTACATAAAAAATAAACACGTTTACAGCAGAAATAAACATGTTTACAACAGAAATAAACATGTTTACAGCATAATTTACTTTAAACTACATCATTTAGTAGATTTTTTAGCCTAAATTGTAGAACTTCGTACTTTCCCGATGTGTCCAAACTACGGAAGCTGCAGCAGACCAAACCAGACGAGATCATGCGTTCTTTCTTTCGTTCTTTCTTTCTTTCGTTCTTTCTTTCTTTCTTTCTTTCTTTCTTTCTTTCTTTCTTTCTTTCTTTCTTTCTTTCTTTCTTTCTTTCTTTCTTTTAAATCAATAGCCAACTCCTCTTCTGTTTGTCTGCAGCTCGGTCACTCTTAGCACAATGTAAACAGCAAATTTCTTCTTCTGCATTATCGTCAGAGCAGCGTAGCTTCCGTAGTACGGTGAACTTGTATGGACGTGCATCGGGGAAGTACGATCTGTTCAGGCTTTGTTCTCAAAGTCTGTACATTTATTATTGTTTTTAATGAGGCCCTGATACTTCGTCATAAATTCAGACTAAGAGGAGCCTGTCACTCATGAAGCAAAGGAAGCAGCTGGATCATCATTCTGCGGCCACCATGCTGGACAGAACACGTGAAACTAAGAAATCCTCCGTCATGTAAACTTGACATCACATATGCGCCTCGTCTGGAATCATGTTTGTTCAGGAGAGAAGTCGTAGGTGATCTGAGTTCACAGCGGGATCAGAAGCGTGGACATCCCGGCCGTAGCGCCTCCTGCAAACCCTCCCCCTCATGAAACGGATCGAACATACCCGGTTTATTTGGGAGCTGGAGTTTGCTGCATCCTGCTGGTGTTTAGCAGTCCTGACAGAGACGCCGTTCACACGGACTAATCACTGGCCTGCAGACACATGCGTCCTCTTCCAGCACAGATTCCCTCAGACCAGCCTTCTCAGATCAATACGGCTCTGATAAGCCAGGACACCTTCCATGAGCCTCGGGGCGAGGGGGGGGGGGGCTCCGATACACCACCATCTGGGATTTAATTACCTGGCACATGCAGCTGATTCCAGCGCGTGTTTAGCTCTGATTACAGGAGGCAGCAGATCCTCCCAGACGGGAACGTTCCGGGTCCTCTGTCAGCTCGTCATCAGCTGATGCTATGGTCCTCCATTATGCTACCACCATATCTGACCCAGAGACCCCCGTAAGTCTGGGGTCCTCCATTATGCTACCACCATATCTGACCCAGAGACCCCTGTAAGTCTGGGGTCCTCCATTATGCTACCACCATATCTGACCCAGGGACCCCCGTAAGTCTGGGGTCCTCCATTATGCTACCACCATATCTGACCCAGAGACCCCCGTAAGTCTGGGGTCCTCCATTATGCTACCACCATATCTGACCCAGAGACCCCCGTAAGTCTGGGGTCCTCCATTATGCTACCACCATATCTGACCCAGAGACCCCCGTAAGTCTGGGGTCCTCCATTATGCTACCACCATATCTGACCCAGGGACCCCCGTAAGTCTGGGGTCCTCCATTATGCTACCACCATATCTGACCCAGAGACCCCCGTAAGTCTGGGGTCCTCCATTATGCTACCACCATATCTGACCCAGAGACCCCCGTAAGTCTGGGGTCCTCCATTATGCTACCACCATATCTGACCCAGAGACCCCCGTAAGTCTGGGGTCCTCCATTATGCTACCACCATATCTGACCCAGGGACCCCCGTAAGTCTGGGGTCCTCCATTATGCTACCACCATATCTGACCCAGAGACCCCCGTAAGTCTGGGGTCCTCCATTATGCTACCACCATATCTGACCCAGAGACCCCGTAAGTTTGGGGTCCTCCATTATGCTACCACCATATCTGACCAAGACACCCCCGTAAGTCTGGGGTCCTCCATTATGCTACCACCATATCTGACCCAGAGACCCCCGCAAGCCTGGGGTCCTCCATTATGCTACCACCATATCTGACCCAGAGACCCCAGCAAATCTGGGGTCCTCCATTATGCTACCACCATATCTGACCCAGAGACCCCCGTAAGTCTGGGGTCCTCCATTATGCTACCACCATATCTGACCCAGAGACCCCCGTAAGTCTGGGGTCCTCCACTGTGCTACCACCATATCTGACCCAGAGACCCCCGTAAGTCTGGGGTCCTCCATTATGCTACCACCATATCTGACCCGGAGACCCCCGTAAGTCTGGGGTCCTCCATTATGCTACCACCATATCTGACCCAGAGACCCCCGTAAGTCTGGGGTCCTCCATTATGCTACCACCATATCTGAGCCAGAGACCCCCGCAAGTCTGGGGTCCTCCATTATGCAACCACTATATCTGAGCCAGAGACCCCCGTAAGTCTGGGGTCCTCCATTATGCTACCACCATATCTGACCCAGGGACCCCCGTAAGTCTGGGGTCCTCCATTATGCTACCACCATATCTGACCCAGAGACCCCCGTCAGTCTGGGGTTCTCCATTATGCTACCACCATATCTGACCCAGAGACCCCCGTAAGTCTGGGGTCCTCCTTCATGCTACCACCATGTCTGACCCAGAGACCCCCGTAAGTCTGGGGTCCTCCATTATGCTACCACCATATCTGACCCAGAGACCCCCGTAAGTCTGGGGTCCTCCATTATGCTACCACCATATCTGACCCAGAGACCCCCATAAGTCTGGGGTCCTCCTTCATGCTACCACCATGTCAGACCCAGAGACCCCCGTAAGTCTGGGGTCCTCCATTATGCTACCACCATATCTGACCCAGGGACCCCCGTAAGTTTGGGGTCCTCCATTGTGCTACCACCATATCTGACCCAGGGACCCCCGTAAGTCTGGGGTCCTCCATTGCGCTACCACCATATCTGACCCAGAGACCCCCGTAAGTCTGGGGTCCTCCATTGCGCTACCACCATATCTGACCCAGAGACCCCCGTAAGTCTGGGGTCCTCCATTATGCTACCACCATATCTGACCCAGAGACCCCCGCAGGTCTGGGGTCCTCCATTATGCTACCACCATATCTGACCCAGAGACCCCCGTAAGTCTGGGGTCCTCCATTATGCTACAACCATATCTGACCCAGAGACCCCCGTCAGTCTGGGGTTCTCCATTATGCTACCACCATATCTGACCCAGAGACCCCCACAAGTCTGGGGTCCTCCATTATGCTACCACCATATCTGACCCAGAGACCCCCGTCAGTCTGGGGTTCTCCATTATGCTACCACCATATCTGACCCAGAGACCCCCGTAAGTCTGGGGTCCTCCTTCATGCTACCACCATGTCTGACCCAGAGACCCCCGTAAGTCTGGGGTCCTCCATTATGCTACCACCATGTCTGACCCAGAGACCCCCGTAAGTCTGGGGTCCTCCATTATGCTACCACCATATCTGACCCAGAGACCCCCGTAAGTCTGGGGTCCTCCATTATGCTACCACCATATCTGACCCAGAGACCCCCTTTAGTCTGGGGTCCTCCATTATGCTACCACCATATCTGACCCAGAGACCCCCATAAGTCTGGGGTCCTCCTTCATGCTACCACCATGTCAGACCCAGAGACCCCCGTAAGTCTGGGGTCCTCCATTATGCTACCACCATGTCAGACCCAGAGACCCCCGTAAGTCTGGGATCAGCTCAGAGTCGGTCAGGGAAACGTAAACCTCCTGAATCAAGTTTTTCCAGCTGGTTCCTTCAGGTCCAGCAGAACCATCCTGGATCCTCGAACCATGATCCGTGTGGTGCCGGTCTCCAGCTGCTGGTTGATTCAGATGAGGACTAACCTGGAACGGGTGTTTGACTGAGACAGAGCTAAGTCCAGTTCACTTCCCAGAGCTGAGTCCGGTTAAGTTCCTGGAGCCGAGTCCGGTTCAGTTCCCAGAACAGAGCCCAGTTTGGTCTCTGGATCCTATCCGATTCAGTTCCCGGAACCAAGTCCGGTTCAGTTCCCAGAACCGAGTCCGGGGAATCGGTTCAGTAACTCAGCAGCATGGTTCTGCCGTCATGATTCCAGACAGTAAATAAACAGATAAATAAATAAAATCCTACAAGAATCTTTGGGTGAAAATCCGGATCTATCAGATCCATCTGGCCGATGATGCGTGAGCCTGTTCCTGCCTCGATCATATATGATCCGTCTCTGCAGGATCCTCCAGGCCTGCGGTGACAAATACACCACGGGGGGGGGGGGGGGGGGGTAATAGCTTCTAACGGGGATCAATAATGTTAAGTTGTGTTTAAATAGATTCTTGCATTCAGAATTAGAGACCGCAGGAGAGAACATGTGTTTATGGATTACAGAGACATGCAGTTACACCGTCTGTTCAGGTGTCCCAGAGACCTTCAGGACCAGTTCTGGTGTCTCAGAGAAGGTCTCTGAGACATCAGAACTGGTCCTGAAAGTCTCTGAGACACCAGTTCTGATCTTTAATCAAATATAAACTCTGCAAACTGACTGAATAATGAAGTGATTTTTATTTTCAAACTGGCTCATTTTTAATCTTTCATCTGGATGTTTTCTCTGATCTCATGATGACATCATCGCTCCTCCATCACTGCATGACGGAAGACGACCATCCGGCATATGAGACTGAAAAATGAGGACTACGTTCTCTGTCTGGGACTGTTCTGGAGGACTTGTCTGAGACTGAACGTCTCCGTCGCTGCGTTGGAGGATCAACCGGAAAATTAAACTTTTCTTTCGTGCCTGATAAGAAAGTTGTGAGCAGCAGCAGAGGTCATGCTGCAGTTCTCCTCGGCCGGCTGGAATCTCGTCCCCGCGGCTTCTGAGTTTAAAAGGTTTTTCTCTGACCTCCTCTTTGATTTTAGAGCCTGTGATCCGGTTTTCCTCCTGGCCTCGTTAGACCTGGTTTCTGATGACCACCTGTTCCTGGTCCAATCATTAACCCTGTGGACCCCCTCAGGTCCGGTTGCTCCTGCTGATCCGGGTTATCATCCCCTGACTTGGTTCGGGTTCTGGTCTCTCCTTCGGTTCTCCAGGTCCTTCCTCCAGACCACCAACACCTGCATAAAACCAGAGACCGGACTCTGGATCTGAAAGATCAGTTCCAGGTTTCCCATCACAGCTTCACTCAGACTGCAGGTTTACTGGTCCTGGTAGACCCCCTTTCCTGTCCTCTCCACCCCCAACCAGAAGATGGACCTCCATTCTGGTTCTGGTCCTGATGAGGTTCTCCTTCCTGGTTCTGGTCCTGATGGAGGTTTTCCTTCCTGGTTCTGGTCCTGATGGAGGTTTTACTTCCTGGTTCTGGTCCTCATGCAGGTTTTCTTTACTGGTTCTAGTTCTGATGGAGGTTTTCCATCCTGGTTCTGGACCTGATGGAGGTTTTCCATCCTGGTTCTGGACCTGATGGCAGTTTTTCTTCCTGGTTTTGGAACTAATGGAGGTTTTTCTTCCTGGTTCTGGTCCTGATGGAGGTTTTCCATCCTGGTTCTGGTCCTGATGGAGGTTTTCTTTACTGGTTCTGGTCCTGATGGAGGTTTTCTTCACTGGTCCTGGTCCTGATGGAGGTTTTCTTCACTGGTCCTGGTCCTGATGGAGGTTTTCCTTCCAGGTTCTGGTCCTGATGGAGGTTTTCCTTCCTGGTTCTGGTCCTGATGGAGGTTTTCCTTCCTGGTTCTGGTCCTGATGGAGGTTTTCCTTCCTGGTTCTGGTCCTGATGGAGGTTTTCTTCACTGGTTCTGGTCCTGATGGAGGTTTTCTTCACTGGTCCTGGTCCTGATGGAGGTTTTCCTTCCAGGTTCTGGTCCTGATGGAGGTTTTCCTTCCTGGTCCTGGTCCTGATGGAGGTTTTCCTTCCTGGTTCTGGTCCTGATGGAGGTTTTCCTTCCTGGTTTTGGTCCTGATGGAAGTTTTCTTCACTGGTTCTGGTCCTGATAGAGGTTTTCATTACTGGTTCTGGTTCTGATGGAGGTTTTTCGGCCTGGTTCTGGTCCAGATGGAGGTTTTCCATCCTGGTTCTGGTCCTGATGGCGTTTTTTCTTCCTGGTTCTGTTTCTGATGGAGGTTTTCCTTCCTGGTTCTGGTCCTGATGGAGGTTTTCTTCACTGGTTCTGGTCCTGATAGAGGTTTTCTTTACTGGTTCTGGTCCTGATGGAGGTTTTCCTTCCTGATTCTGGTCCTGATGGAGGTTTTCTTCACTGGTTCTGGTCCTGATGGAGGTTTTCCTTCCTGGTTCTGGTCCTGATGGAGGTTTTCTTTACTGGCTCTGGTCCTGATGGAGGTTTTTCTTCCTGGTTCTGGTTCTGATGGAGGTTTTCTTCACTGGTCCTGGTCCTGATAGAGTTTTTCTTTACTGGTTCTGGTCCTGATGGAGGTTTTCCATCCTGGTTTTGGTCCTGATGGAGGTTTTTCTTCCTGGTTCTGGTCCTGATGGAGGTTTTCTTCACTGGTTCTGGTCATGATGGAGGTTTTCCTTCCTGGTTCTGGTCCTGATGGAGGTTTTTCTTCCTGGTTCTGGTCCTGATGGAGGTATTAAGAACTGGTTTATTAAAACTGGTCAAATGTGTTTAACTGGACTATCTGTTCATGGGAGATGAGTGTTGTTAACTGGATCTGCATAAATAAAGTTGAGTTGAACTGGTTGACCGCAAGTTTCCAGCATATTTTCCCAAAATAATTGTGACAGTGAAGCTGTGAACGAAATCTCTGGAGGATTTTTTTTGCTTCTGATATAAAACACATTTTATTCCGATGTTTAAATAATAGTTTTCTCCCTCAGACATGACTCCTCAGATCACTGGGGACATTTTCTGCTTCGTTTTACACTCTGAGTCAAACACGTCCCTTTTCTTCTTAAAAACCTGAAACTAAATGTGTTTTACAAGGTGAAACCATGTCTGATGCCTCTACGTATCCCTGCTAGCATCCTGCATGAAGCCTTTCACCAAATTCCCTTCACGCAGAAATTCATTTATTAAACCTTTAATTGCTCCTTTTATTATGTCTGCTCACAAAGATCATAATAAAGATGTAAATTAATGAATTTCTGCTTTTATGAAGCTCATAAATTTCCATAACTCTGCCGTTTGAAAGAAAAGCTGCTCAGGTTGACTCTGATGTTTTATTCACATGAAAATGTTTAATTAACCAAATATCATTTATCTGCCTCCTTCAATCTTCCAGCAGCGTTTAACGGAGCAGTTGGAAAATTATCTGTAAAAGAAATGAAATCTTTTTTATCTGAAGTGTTGTGAAGACGTGAAATAAGTCAGCGGTAAGGTGAGCGTGAACGCTGCAGCCATAAACCGGTCCTGAGACAAGTAAACTGCAAAAACTCAAATCTTACCATGTATATTTTTCTAATTTCTAGTCAAAATATCTCATCAGACTCAAAATAAGACAAATTTACCTAAAGAGAAACATTTCAGTGAAATATAGGAACTTGTTTTAAGGCAATGCATTTCATTCAAGACATCTTATTAAGAAAATTTTACTGGTTCCATTGGCAGAATTTTTTTTTTTTTTTTTTGGGGGGGGGGGGGGGCTTTTTACAAGCAAAAAAAGAATAATCTTGGCCTCTCTTAAAATAAGTAAAAAAAAATATTATTTTTTGCTTGTAATAAGCAAAAAAATTCTGCCAATGGAACAATTAAATTTTCTTGATAAGATTTCTTGAAATAAGATGCATTGCCTTAAAACAACATCTTATATCTCACTGAAATTTTTCTCTTTAGGTAATTTTCTCTTATTTTGAGTCTGATGAGATATTTTCACTAGAAATGAGAAAAATATACTTGGTAGGATTTGAGTTTTTGCAATAAAGAGATGCCAAACTTACTAATAATAGAACCGAATGGAAGCAGATACAGAGAAAATTAAATAGGACCCAGAATAGAACCCTGGGGGACCCCACAGTTGAGAAGGGAAGCGGCAGATGAGTAACATTTGAATTGTTGCAGTGTAGAAGTAAATCAGTATAAATGACCAATTTAAATGAATCAATCAAAGCAATTCATCGTTCAGTTATGAGTCACCGTTCACCCTAAAAACAGATTGGTAGTTATGTGTCCAACCAACCTTTTGGTTGTATTAACCAAAAGATTGGTCATATTACCCAATATTTTAACCAATATTTTGGTCAAAGTGACCAGTATTGGTTATTTTGACCAAAATATTGGTAATCTAACACATAACTAACAACCAGACTAGTCGAATTCAACCAATCAATTCTTAGAGTGTTAGATTACAGTAGGATGACTCGTCAGCTGATGTCTGAAAATGAGCTGACATCACTGCAAAAACTGAAATCCTACCATGTATATTTTTTCTAATTTCTAGTCAAAATATCTCATTACACTCACAAAAAGACAAAATCACCTAAAGAGAAACATTTCAGTGAGACATAAGAAGTTGTTTTAAGGCAATGCATCTTATTTCAAGAAATCTTATCAAGAAAATTTTGCTTGTTCTATTGGCAGAATTATTTTGCTCATTACAAGCGTGGCCAAGCAGTTTATTTTTTTTTATTTAATTCTATTTCTTGAAATAAGATGCATTGTCTTAAAACAAGATCTCATCTCACTGAAATGTTTCTCTTAAAGTAATTTTGTCTTATTTTGAGAGTGATGGGATATTTTGTCTAGAAGTGAGAGAAATACACTCTCTTAGATTTGAGTTTTTGCAGTGCAGAATCGCTCTGTCGTGAGCTGGAAGTGGAGGAGACGGAGTGTCACATGAAGGGAAGTTTCTCCGTGCTGATAAGTGGCAGATAGAGGTTTTACACTTGGCCGGAGCATATCAGTAATAGCTGGAGGGGCAGCTTGTGTGGCGATGCCAGCAGAGCAGACAGGGAGCTCACATTTCTGTCTGAACAGGGGGACGCCCAGTTCTGGAAGAGTGCAGGTCCGCGGGGAGGAGGACGAGTATCTGCTGTGGAGCAGATGCAGCAGTCACAGAGGATGAAGGTGCAATCACACCTTCTTCATCGCCTGTCTGACGTGGACAGGTGGAGCTTTCTGGTGCATTAGCAGCTTGTTAAAGTCCCGCAGAAAGTACAACGTCTCTGGGAGTTCGTGGTGACGCAGGAGATTCAGCAGGAATGAACAGAGATGTCAGCAGTTGATCTGAGATGAGTTCAGCATTCAAAAGGCTTTAAACTTTACAGACATCCTGGTAGCGCTTGAAAAGTCAACACCAGCTTTGCGATTTATGCTTCACCGGGTTTGTTGTGATTGATCAGTCCATATAACCCAGAGATTCAGTGTGGGACCTTCAGGTCGATCCCAAAGGTTGTGCTGTAGTCAAGACCAAGACATTACCCTGGTCTCGGAAATGTCTTGGTCCTCTTTCGGTTCCTGGTCTCTGTAATGCCTTGGTCTTGGTACTTGGTCTCAGTGGTGGTCTTGATGGTGTGGTCTTAAAAACAACACTACCCAAATGTCCCAGGGACTTTTGGGATCAGTCAGACCTGGACAGATCCCAAAGGCCCCGGGTGGGACCTTCAGGCCAACACTGGATTGGACCTTAAGACCTACTCTGGTATCGGACCTTTAGAGCTACTTTGGTATTGGACCTTTAGGCCAACTCAGGGAGGGTAGGACTTTCAGACTGATTCTGGGGTAGGACCTTTAAGCCAACTTTAGGATTGGACCGTTAGGCCGATCACAAAGGTCTAGGGTGGGATCTTCAGGTCAGACTCTGGACTCTGATCTCTAGGTTGATTCTGGGGTCAGACCTTCAAGCAGAGTCTGGGAGGGTTGGACTTTCAGGCCGATTCTAGGATAGGACCGTTAAGCTGACTTTAGGATCAGACCTTTAGCCCGATCCCAAAGGTCCAAGGTGGGAATTTCAGGTCGATCCTAAAGGTAGTGTTGTAGTCAAGACCACACCATCAAGACCAAGACATTATACAGTCTTGTACAATGTCTTGGTTTCGGTCCGTGGTCTCGGAAATGTCTCAGTCTTGTCTCGGTAACTGGTCTCTGTAATGTGTTCGTCTTGGTACTTGGTCTCAGTGGTGGTCTTGAATACAAACACTACCCAAAGGTCCCTGGGATCAGACTAAATGTCCCAGGGACCTTGGGATCAGTCAGACCTGGACCGATGGGTCCTTCAGGTCGGACTCAGACCTCTAGGTCAATTCTGGGGTCAGACCTTCAAGGAGACTTTGGGAGGGTCGGACTTTCAGGGCGATTCTAGGGTTGGACCGAGGCAAACTTTGGGATCAGACCTTCAGGCCAACTCTGCACACTAAAATTTCTGTGTTACTTTGACCCAGAATATTGTTTTTTTTTTTTTTTTAACCCAAGTTTTGGGTTGAATATTTGACCCAGAAGTTGGGGGGGACCCAAATATCTGGGTTGAAATAACCCAGATATTAGTTGGTCCCTTTTTAAACCAGCAGTTTTACCCAGGACCTTTTAATGTGTGGGAGGGTCGGACTTTCAGGCCGACTCTGGGATCAGATCTTGGGAATCAAGCAGCAGTTGAGTCTGACAGACATATTTCTCCATTCTATCATCCTGAACAAGCTGGTCAAGATGACAGGATGGGGTTTTTCAGTCCTGTCCATTCCACAAGTGACTAATTTTTTAAGTTCTTGTCAGAGGATTTAATTATTCATCTTTAATCGGGGTGTGAAGGAGAATTTAAGCAATATAGTAAAAAAAGACTCCTGGAAAACATCATCCACCTCACCTTTCACTCTCTCTGGAACCTTCTAAAAACCAAGAAAAGTTCAAACAGCCAATAATCTACTAGAAGCCATGTGGAATCCGTTGGTGTGAATAATCCCAGGGAGGTTTAAACACTGAAAACTGTATTTAGAATATTTCCAGCCCAGAAATCCTCCCTCCTGAGATGACAGCTCTGAGAAACCACGTCTGACATGAAATAAAGGGATGAATGTTGACATCCGGAGTCCAGCAGGAGTCCTGCAGGAGCTGGGTCTGAGGAGGGAGGTCTGGTTTCCATGGCTAAGTGTGTTAAACTCGCAGAGAAACCAGCTGGAAGAGGATTCAAACATGGAAATGCTGCAGGAGGAGCGACTGGAACCCAAAACACACGATGGTGGTTGACCAGCTATGACAAGCTATGAAAGTTTGACAATCTGAACATGAAATCTCTCACCACACCGTCACATCAGCAGCGCTGCAGTGGATATCATGTCATGGAGAGTCAGTGCTAATCAACCCCCCACCTCCTCTTTCCATTTCCAGCCATCATGTGAAGCCAAACTGGGTCTGAGTGGAAGTTACAGCAGAACTAAATCCACCTCAGACCTGCAGAAAAGCTGGTTTCGCCTCTGTTGTGTTCTCTTCCCTCTCAGCTCGTTGCGCACACATGTTGTTGTGTCAGTGACCTCTCTTCAAGTTTCTTAGGTTTGAAATGCATAAATTAGTTGATTAAGACTTTTTCCTCTTCAAAACTGCAAACATTACAGTCAGCACTTCATCTCAAAGCCTTAAGCACATCGTCCAGAAGTGCAGCCATTTGCACTTTTTTTAAGCTTTATCCCCACCTAGTTATTCTAAGATCTGCTACTAAATTTGTCCCTCATTCCCTCTCCCTAAGCTTAAGCCGTCAGCCCCGTAATACAGCTTCCAGAGCACATCTACCATTTTATTTATTTATATACGTGTCTGCCTTTGGTTCAGGCCGCCATGCTGCTGGGTGGCAGCACAGTGAGACCAGCAAACGCTGCTTCACGCTGCTGCCATAGCGTAGCTGGAAAACAGCCAGCCAAGGCCAGGCTGATAAGTAAAGCGGGAAAACTCCAGAGTTTTGAGAACAAAGGAAGAATCCAGAATGGGGGAAATAATAAACCATCTGTGAGAGCTGTGACTCTCCTGCAGCTCTGTAGGAGTCCCGTCTTTTCTGAGAGAAAAGGATGCTATAATAAGTTCAACAAGGGCTGGATTGTTGAAATGCCTCATGTGACTCCTTCATGCTGTTAGAAGTGCAGAGTAAAGGAAGCTGCAGGGAGGGAGGTGTCCAGGTCTCGCCTGCAGAGCCCGACGTCTGCAGCGCCGCGGCCGATGATGGTGTTGCTGTGATCCTCCTCCTGTCAGGAGGCTGATATCTCTGCGAGGTGGAGCACCAGACTCCACCAGAGAGCCTGCAGTCAGCAAACGGAGGGACGTCACCGCCTGTCAGCCGCCATCACATCACGTTTGGCTCACGGCGGGGACGAGGTCTCCGGCCAGATCAGCTCATAACAGACCAGATGAAACAGCCGCCGCAGTCTGATGCAGCTCCTGCACCCGGACACAATGAGGACCACCAAGTCACCTTGGAGATAATCTCAGTGTACTATAAATAAATCCTGTTCCACCTCATCATGATGAGAATCTGCTGTTCCACCTCATCATGATGAGAATTTCCCGTTCCACATCATCATGATGAGAATCTGCTGTTCCACCTCATCAAGATGAGAATCTGCTGTTCCACCTCATCATGATGAGAATTTCCCGTTCCACATCATCATGATGAGAATCTGCTGTTCCACCTCATCAAGATGAGAATCTCCTGTTCCACCTCATCATGATGAGAATCTCCCGTTCCACCTCATCAAGATGAGAATCTCCCCGTTCCACCTCATCATGATGAGAATTTCACGTTCCACCTCATCGTGATGAGAATCTGCTGCTCCACCTCATCATGATGAGAATTTCACGTTCAAACTCATGATGAGAATCTGCTGCTCCACCTCAGTATGATGAGAATTTCCCGTTCCACCTCATCATGATAAGAATTTCCCGTTCCACCTCATCAAGATGAGAATCTCCTGTTCCACCTCATCATGATGAGAATCTCCTGTTCCACCTCATCATGATGAGAATCTCCCGTTCCACCTCATCAAGATGAGAATCTCCCGTTCCACCTCATCATGATGAGAATTTCACGTTCCACCTCATCGTGATGAGAATCTGCTGCTCCACCTCATCATGATGAGAATTTCACGTTCAAACTCATGATGAGAATCTGCTGCTCCACCTCATCATGATGAGAATTTCACGTTCAAACTCATGATGAGAATCTGCTGCTCCACCTCAGTATGATGAGAATTTCCCGTTCCACCTCATCATGATGAGAATCTCCCGTTCCACCTCATCAAGATGAGAATCTCCTGTTCCACCTCATCATGATAAGAATTTCCCGTTCCACCTCATCATGATAAGAATTTCCCGTTCCACCTCATCAAGATGAGAATCTCCTGTTCCACCTCATCATGATGAGAATCTCCCGTTCCACCTCATCAAGATGAGAATCTCCTGTTCCACCTCATCATGATGAGAATCTCCCGTTCCACCTCATCAAGATGAGAGTCTCCCGTTCCACCTCATCATGATGAGAATTTCACGTTCCACCTCATCGTGATGAGAATCTGCTGCTCCACCTCATCATGATGAGAATTTCACGTTCAAACTCATGATGAGAATCTGCTGCTCCACCTCATCATGATGAGAATTTCACCTTCAAACTCATCATGATGAGAATCTGCTGCTCCACCTCAGTATGATGAGAATTTCCCGTTCCACATCATCATGATGAGAATTTCCCGTTCCACTTCATCATGGTGAGAATTTCCCGTTCCACCTCATCATGATGAGAATTTCCCGTTCCACCTCATCATGATGAGAATCTCATGCTCCACCTCATCATGATGAGAATCTCCCGTTCCACCTCATCATTATGAGAATCTCCCGTTCCACCTCATCATGATGAGAATCCCTGTTCCACCTCATCATGATGAGAATTTCTTGTTCCATCTAATCTTGATGAGAATCTGCTGCTCCACCTCATCATGATGAGAATTTTCCGTTTCACTTCATCATGATGAGAACCGCATATATAAATATTTTCATGGTGAACACATGTTTATTTCCATGGTTGCAATGAAAATAAACTTGTTCACCATAAAAACTATACTCATGTTCACCATGGAAGTGAACAATTGTTCACTTTCATGGTGAACATGAGTTTAGTTTTTATGGTGAACATGTTTATTGTCTTGTTGAACATACGCTTATTTTTATTGGTGTCTATGTTCATTTTTCACGCTGAACATTGGTTTACTTTCATGGTTAACATGTTTATTTTCAAGTCTAAGCGTGTCTTACCTTTATCCCACCACTTAGGAGGCTAAACTTCGTTAGCTCCTGTTAGTTTCGAGTTAGCTCAGTTAGCATTTAGCCCAGAGTACATCAGCTGTCAATCATTTGCCCTGCGACTCAGAACGGCCTTGCCTTTGCCCATTTTAGTATTTTCCGGGAGTGACGACACACGAGACACGGCAAGATGGCGACGGTGGGAAACGCCCAACTGGCTTCACTTTTAGCTCTTCAGAAACCAACGGGTGACGTAGCGCAAGTTTTATCCGTCTCTGTTAACGGTCTATGGTTCACACGGGTTTTCCAAATGCGCGTCAACCTGCTCATAGTTGCCATTTGGCTTCTTTCCCATTGACAAAAAAAGCCGGGTCTGATCACCTGCTGGCAGCTGCGTAGCCTCTGTCCCCACCGCTGCATGTCTGGTGACGCCATCACGCTGGGTTAGCGTTGACGATATCAGCCGTGCGACAGACACCAGGAAAGTAGACAATCGGGGATTATCACGCTTACCGGAAGTTTACGGTATTTTGACACTTCCTCTTCCGGGCCATGTTAACGACAGCCGTTCCTGCTCTGTTATACTGTTTAAATCGGATAAACTCCAAACATACTCAAGTTTTCATTCTAGACTGAAGTGATACTGGATCAAAAGCTGGATCAAAGCGATCGATTTGCCGCGGTGAAGGGCCGAACTTTATAACAAAACACACGTTTGTTTGTCGCCGGTGGGGCACAACACCGGCACTTCACAGCATGCTAGCATTAGCCAGCTAGCGTTTACTGACGTGCTTAAGATCGTGCGTCTCAAAACACACAAACATCTGAAAATCGGGTCTGTACCCCCCCCCGTTTCCAGTGGAACAACTGGGGACTGCCAAGAAAGGAGACGCTTTCAGATGCTTGTGTGTTTTCAGCCGCACAAAGTTAGACACGTCATCAAGCTGGCTAATGCTAACCTGCTAACAGTAGTCCGTCAGCTACTACTCTGTTAAACTTTGTAAATCGTATAAACGCCAATGCCAAGTTTTCATTCCAGACTGAGTGATGCTAAGGAAGAAGTGGATCAAAACGACCGATTCGCCGCGGTGAAGGACCGAACTTTATAATAAAACGACACTCGTTTGTTTGTAGCCGGCAGTCTGCACAGTCGTGTTAGCAGGTTAGCATTAGCCAGCTCGATGACGTGCCTAACTTTGTGCGGCTGAAAACACACAAGCATCTGAAAGCGTCTCCTTTTTTTGGCAGTCCCCAGTTGTTCCACTGGAAACGGGGGGGTACAGACCCAGTTTTCAGACGCTTGTATGTTTTCACAATCGAAAAGTTGGTAACATCAGCTGACGCGAGCTTGCTAACGCTAGCTGTAGTGTAGTCTGCATCATTGAAGTGCCGACTACAGACATACGTGCAACCTTGTTTTATTTTAAATTTCGGTCCTTCACTCCGACAAATCGCTTTCATCCACTTCTTCCTTAGTGTCTTTTCAGTCGGGAATCCATGAAAACTTAGGTACGGCTGGCGTTGTTTATTAGATGTACACAATGGTACAGAGCAGCAACATTGAGCCATTCCTGGCCCGGAAGAGGAAGCTTCAGATGTTTCAACTTCCGGAAACCGGAACGCGGAAGCGTGATAATCCCCTATTGACAGCGAGTCAGGCTGTAGTCAACGTGCTTCCTTGTTGCCTCGTTGTCCGTCCTCAAAATGAAAGGAAAACCAGCGGATGACTTTCTTACGTAGGTGAAACGTAGACGACGTGACTTTGTGGTCGAAGCAGAGTTGTTTTGGTAATTTATATAATATGCGATGACACGATGTAGCCACGTACAGCCCAACATGTCTGGTGTTCCCACTGCATGATTTTAACCCGCGTCGCTTGCCGAGTCGTTTGACGCGGGTCGACGCGGGTCGGTGAACCTTTCCCACTGCCACTAAAAGCCGATTGTTCACGGGTTAAAAACTGTCTTTTTGGAGAGCCAGGCCTTTTGTCCAACATCGAGTGTGACCTCACAAATGCGCTCCTGGAAGAACAGTCAAAAATTCCCATAAACACTCGTAAACCTTGTGGACGGCCTTCCCAGAAGATGAAGCTGTTCCAGCTGCAAAGGTGGACCAACGTCATCCTGAACCGTACGGATCAGGAACGGGACGTTACTGAAGCTCAGATGCGAGTCAAAGCAGGTGAGACGGTACTTTTGGCAGTATCGTGTGTATTTTCTTTGTGTCTATGTTCATTTTTAATGATTAACGTGTTTTTTCATGCTGAATATGTTAATTTTTCTTGGTGAACGTGTTTATTTTTCATGCTGAACGTCGGTCTGGCCTGCAGCCCCCTCCTCCGTAACACATCCTGGACGTAAACACAGGACCACTACGGTTACTCTTCTGTACGTTCTGCTCTATTTCTGTGTGTTTAATTAATCTTGTGCGTCCTGATTTAGTCACGCCGCGGTAGTTTATTATGAGCAGGGCTTCTCATTATTACCGCCGCTACTACATCACACGGATAGAACTGTGTCAGAAACAACATTTCTCCTACAGGTTAGATAAGACATCCCGTTTCCTAATTACCAAACCGTGATCTTTCCTCCGACTGCACCGCGCGCCTCTTCCTCATTATTCACCCGCAATTATGTGAAGAGTTTGTCCTGCACTACTTAATTACTTCATCCAGAAGGATGATAAGTTAATTTTGTGATTAACCCTCTGACATCTCCTCAGACAAGAATATCATGAAGGGATTATCATTTCAGTTTGGGTTTGACATGGAGGCTGTTATTCCTTGTTTGTTAGGTGACTGCATGTCAAAGACTACAAGCCGACACATTTAAATGAGGCGAAATCAGGCTGCTATGTTTATTCATTAATCAGTAAGTCGGATAATTAGGTGGACTTTGCATAAAAAGACAGACTGTATTTGATCAGAGCTGGTGTCTGAGGCCTGGAGAGGACGGAGGCGGCGTGGAGGAAAGGCGGGAACCACGCCGGAGGTTTATTCAGCCGGCTCCTCTGCCTCTCCATCTCCTCTGATTACTGACATTACAGCAAATTTGCAGCTGATAATCATCTTCAGATTCCAGCTACGTCTCTCATTAAGCTGCTGGAGGTGTCAGTCTGCTCTGGAGTCGCATTAATGGGGTTTAATCTGGAAGTGGAGCCAACGGGACGCCTGCTGCACATCAGCCACGTCAGGTACCGCCTCGTGAGGATTCCCAGGAGGCCGCTTGTTTAACAATCGCCCTTCATTGTTCGTTATCCTGCTTACGTCCAGCCCCGCGGCTCGGATGTGACAGCCGCTAACGACGCGACACATATATGTATATATGTATATATGTATATATATGATGCAACCGGCTGCCACACGGCCCGGTGACGATGCACTGTAAGAACAGCCCTATTAAGTTGTATCCACTTACTTTCTTTTGGAAATTCCACTTATACTCCTAATTTTGGACACAGATATGAGTTTCCAAGTTCCCCCGCCTGCAGCTTGCAGGAGTCGGATGTTAGGCGGCGCTGGACATCCGATGGGCGTGGACAGTTAGTGAGTTTTTGGTTCGGGACGGGGGGCGGGTTAAAATAAACAGCTTAAAACGGTAATGTGGGCGGAGTCGGACGTCCGACCCGCCTCATCCTGCAAGCCACAGGCGGGACCTTCTCTGAGTTTCAGATCAATCAATCAATCAAAGCTTTATTTATAAAGCGCTTTTAACACCAGAGGTACCAAAGTGCTGTAATAAGTAAAAACCAGAAATTAAAATCATGAATTATATAAAAATAATAATGATAATAAGAATAATAGAAGCAGTAAAAAACAACAATAAAATAATACAGATTCTGGCTGAATGATGGAGCTCTCTGGAGTAAAAAGCAGAGTTTTTAGAAAGGATTTAAATTCATTCACGGTGCCAGCAGACCTCACAGAAATAGGGAGACCGTTCCAGAGTTTGGGGGCAACAACAGCAAAGGCTCGGTCTCCCCGAGTAACAAGACGAGTCCGGGTAACGACGAGCAGCATCTGGTCCTCCGATCTCAGAGCTCTAGATGGACGATGGACATTCAGGAGCTCAGAGAGATACGAAGGCACCAAACCATTCAGACATTTAAAAGCCAACAGTAAAATATTAAAAACAACTCTAAAAGACACGGCAGCCAGTGACGAGAACGCAGCACTGGGGTGATGTGCTCCCATCGTCTTGTCCCCGTTAACAAGCGGGCAGCTGCGTTTTGGACCAGCTGGAGACGGCGGAGGAGCTGATCCATCCCACTGTAGAGGGAGTTGCAGTCGACCAGTCTAGAAAAGATAAACACGGGAATGACCCTTTCAAGGACATTCAGAGGTAAATAAAGCTTAATTTTACTGATCAGCCTCAGATGGTGAAAGCCAGACTGGACCACTGCACTGACTTGTCTTTCAAATTTAAAATTAACATCAAAAATAAATCCTAAATTTCTAACAAAGCTGCAGTTTGAGTCCAGGGAACCAGTTGCACTGCTGCATCCTGCCAGAAGATCATATTTCCCAAAAACAATGACTTCTGTTTTATTTTCATTTATTTAGATGTTTAACTTATAATTGTAGGTTGTCTTAACTTTTTTTTTCAGGCCTTCATCATTGATTGAACTCATGTTCTTAAAGGTGTCATAACCTGCTGTTTTACATTCACAATCCTACTGAAATTATCTCCAAATGAATTTTTAATTCTAGTTGGGTGGGAGGAAAATTTAATGAGCTCATTTTAACCTCTTTTTATCCCCAACTTTTGTTTGTCACAAGAATACGTACGTTGAGAATTAGACCTGTTTGTTTGTTAGTTTTATCAGGACAAACCAAGTGAAAGAAATGATGTCCCAACAGAGAAAAACGTGATAAAAATGGTGCAGTTGATGGAGAGGATCCGGAGTAAAAGGGCTGGACTCTGATGAATATAAGGAGCGGACGTCTGACGTGAAGTTAACCAAACAATGTTAGCTTCTGTAGCTATTAGCAGCTTGTCCGTTCGTCTACCACCGTTTACTGGTCTCTGACACAAAAGATAATAAGTTAAACAGCAGCAACACTTACCGACTGCACATCCTCACTAATAAATATAATCCACTGCTCCCTGGTCGATTAGTCCACTGTTACAGCACCGAAACTGCTGAATTTCTGTTCGTCGTCCTCCTCTCTGACAGAGATGGTCATTAAACGCTACTCCGTAGCAGGTTATCAGCTGCTTTCAAGTGGTGCTAAAGAGGCTAGCTTAGCAGCTAGCAGCTTCTGTGGATCACTAGAGAAAAAAAAAAGGGGGAGAGGGAAAAGGAAGACTCGGGGAGTAAGGAGGAAAAAAAAGAAAGGGAAATTAAAAAAAAAAAAAAGAAGCTCAGTTGCGTGTTTTGACTTTGTTATTTTAATTTTTAGAAGGTTTTGGAAAATTCTGTTAGTTTGAGTAAAGAAGACCATGAGGGGGAGGAGAGAAAGGGGGAGGAGATAATCACCACAGAGGAGAGCTGGAATTAAGGGAGGGAATACTGAATTTTTTTTTAATGTCAATACGATACTAGTAGATTATGGCAATTTTTCAGAATCCATATATTATAATATATTCTTTTATAAAAAAAAAAAAATATAAATATTGATATATATCATAATATAAGGAAAAAGATAATAGAAGAAAGGAAAAAGAGAAAAAAAGAAAAAGAAAAAATATAATAAAAAATATAATATAATATATATAAAATAAAAAAAAAAAAAAAATAAAAATAAAATTTTTTAAAATAAAAAAAAAAATAAAAATAAAAAAAAAAAAATTAAAATTTATAAAGGGAAAATTAAAAAGAAAAAGTATATAAAAATTTACAAATCAAAAAAAAATACAAAAAATAAAGAAAAAAATCATAAACACCTAACTGATCAATTTCAAGGGAAAAAAAGAGAATCTCATTTACCCCTACCCAAAAAAATAGAAGAAAAAATTTTGTTATCGTAGCAATACCAGATAAAATAAGATTTTATATCGAATCACATCGTACCTCCCCGCGGAAAGAAAAGGATAAACAATCAATACTTTATTCATACTCTCATCTCTGCGCTCTCGCGTATATTACTTAATATTATATAATGAATATTTAATAATCTTATAATATTCTAACTGATAAGATTGTAAGCCAAATTCTACATATAAATCGTTTTAAGAAAAAAGAAGAACAAAAAAAAGACTTTACCTTAAATATTTGTTGGCTTTACTCAAAAATTTTTTGCTGTGAGGTTACAAATTATTTTAAGTTAAGTCATCTTGGGATTTTTTTCAGTGTGCTGATGCTGAATGGAGGCAAATCTGAGGTTTCCTCGTCACGAGCAGCCGAGTCATCGGACGCCGAAACTCCGACGCTCTGATCTGAACTCTGAACATCAGAGTGATTCAGTTACTCTCATTAAATATGCAAACGTTTGTTCACACGGAGATGTCAGACATACGGCCGCGGCGTAGAGTTACTGTAAAACTAAAGTAAAAGTTACTGTATTCTAGTAATAAAGTAACTGTTATCCTTTAAATAAAACTTACTGTAATCTGGTAATAAAGTTACTGTAATCTAGTAATAAAGTTACTGCCATTCTTTAAAAATACATACTGTAATCTAGTAATAAAGTTACTGTAATCTAGTAATAAAATAACTGTAATCCTTTAAATATAACTTACTGTAATCTAGTGATTAAGTAACTGTAATGCTTTAAAAATACTTACTGTAATCTAGTAATAAAGTAACTGTAATCCTCTAAATATAACTTACTATAATCTAGTGATAAAATAATTGTAATCCTTTAAAAATACTTACTATAATTTAGTAATGAAGTAACTGTAATCCTTTAAATATAACTTATTTTAATCTAGTGATAAAGTTACTATAATCCTTGAAAAACACTTACTGTAATCTAGTTATAAAGTAACTGTAATCCTTTAAAACACTTACTGTAATCTAGTAATAAAGTAACTGTAATCCTTTAAAAACAGCTACTGTAATCTAGTAGAGTAACTAATTCTTAAAAAATACTTAGTGTAATCTAGTAATAAAGTAACTGTAATTCTTAATAAATATAACTTACTGTAATCTAGTAATTAAGTAACTGTAATGCTTTAAAAATACTTACTGTAATCTAGTTATAAAGTAACTGTAATCCTTAAAAACACTTACTGTAATCTAGTAGTAAAGTAACTGTAATCCTTTAAATATAACTTACTGTAATCTAGTGATAATGTAACTGTAATCCCATGGGCAGTTAAATCTCTGATATGTGACTGCACGGGCCATGAACGGCATTAAAAACAACTAAAATTTAAAATCAACTCTGAAACAAAATATAAAGTATAATTCAAAATAAAGTATAAATATAGTATAATAAAGTGTAAAAATAAAAATAAGTATAAAATAAAAATAAAAAAATATATAAAAATAAAGTATAAATATAAAATATTAACTAAAAATAAAGTATTTTTCATTTCAAACTAACTGGAAGCCAGTGAGGACAGCACAGGGTTGTGTTCACGTCCGGATGTTAAAAATCGGACAGCAGCGTTCTGGACATGCTGGAGACGTGAAATTGAGGCTGGACGGGACAGAAATGCTGGAAAACTGTGAGATCACCTGCAGGGTGAATTATCCATCACAGTTACACCGTTCCTGAGGAGCTGGGGACGATCTCAGTGATGCTGCCAGCAGATCTGGAGGCATCTGAAGGGTTAATAAAGTCTTTTCTTCCTCTGTGTTTCCCTGTTTCTCTGTCAGAATTTGCAGCTTTGAACTATCTCATCAGTTCAAGCTTGGAAACGATAAACAATAAACTAGATTTCATGACAAACAGCGGCGAAGCTGCTTCCATGAACTTTTTGTTCTTGATTAAACGGCGACGCGTCACGCTGCGCGCGGCAGAGCTGACTTGTAATCAACTTCCAATCATTAATGGCCCCGTTATCTGCACCTGGCTCTTGAATAAACAAAAATCTCACCCCCCCCCACCACCCCCCAATCACTTGAAAGTTCTCCCACTGAGAGGCACTTCCAGCATCATCAGCGACTGGAGCGGCTGATTCCGAGTCCGTGTGACGGCAGCCTGATCAGCTTCCTCCGGCCTCGCCGGGAGTCGCGCGACTCATAATCACAGCTCAGCTCAATCGGGCTCATTGTTGCAGGCTGCACGCCTGCTTTGTACGCTGATTGATTCATGTCGGACGAGAGGAAGATACTCAAAAAGACCTATCATCATTCATTTGTGCTGCTTTCTGTTTATAGCCTCTCTGTATTGATGATTACTGTATCTGAAGATCTTTAATTAGTGGCTTTTGTGTGGGAGACAAATGAAAAACAAAAGCCAAGCAGAGAGCAGTCGGATCAAAATGAGAAAACGGTTGATGAGTAAACATTTTAATTGTGCTGTTAAATATAAAATGAAAGGTAACATTTGCAAACAAATTAGTATAAAGGTCACTTTTGTTTGAAACTGTTCATCTATTGTTTCTTCTTGCGCCTGCTCGGTGGTGTTGCAGCTGGAAAAGGACGAATCATTGAGTCAGTTTCAATCTAACTTTTATAAATCCATAATCATCCACCGTCCGGCTGCGCGAAGCTCGAAGTTTCATCGGACGTTTTTCAGCGGCGACGACTTTTCAGAGACGTGAGTCAGGATGTTCCATCACCGACCGACATGTCACACATGAACAACACAGGAGGAGCTCTGCCAAGTTTTCTCATGAAGCATCTTTTACATTCTCATCATGATGAGGTAGAACATGAGATTCTCATCATGATGAGGTAGAACAAGAGATTCTCATCATGATGAGGTGGAACGGGAGATTCTCATCACGATGAGGTGGAACGGGAGATTCTCATCACGATGAGGTGGAATGGGAGATTCTCATCACGATGAGGTAGAACATGAGATTCTCATCACGATGAAGTGGAGTGGAAGATTCTCATCACAATGAGGTTGAATGGGAGATTCTCATTATGATGAGGTAGAACATGAGATTCTCATGATGAGGTGGAATGGAAGATTCTCATCACAATGAGGTTGAATGGGAGATTCTCATTATGATGAGGTAGAACATGAGATTCTCATGATGAGGTGGAATGGAAGATTCTCATCACAATGAGGTGGAACGGGAATTTCTCATTATGATGAGGTAGAACATGAGATTCTCATCACAATGAGGTGGAACGGGAGATTCTCATCATGATGAGGTAGAACATGAGATTCTCATCACGATGAAGTGGAGTGGAAGATTCTTATCACAATGAGGTTGAACGGGAGATTCTCATGATGAGGTGGAACAGGAGATTCTCATGATGAGGTGGAACAGGAGATTCTCATGATGAGGTGGAACAGGAGATTCTCATCATGATGAGGTAGAACACGAGATTCTCATACGATGAGGTGGAACAGGAGATTCTCATCATGATGAGGTAGAACATGAGATTCTCATCACGGGAGTGGAGTGGAAGATTCTCATCACAATGAGGTTGAACGGGAGATTCTCATTATGATGAGGTAGAACAGGAGATTCTCATCACGATGAGGTGGAATAGGAGATTCTTATCATGATGAGGTAGAACAGGAGATTCTCATCACGATGAGGTAGAACATGAGATTCTCATCACGATGAAGTGGAGTGGAAGATTCTCATCACAATGAGGTTGAACGGGAGATTCTCATGATGAGGTAGAATATGAGATTCTCATACGATGAAGTGGAGGAAGATTCTTATCACAATGAGGTTAACGGGAGATTCTCATGATGAGGTGGAATGGAAGATTCTCATCACAATTAGGTGTAACGGGATTAAGAAATAGGGGGGGAATTTTCATTATGATGAGGTAGAACAGGAGATTCTCATCAAAGAGGTGGAATGGGAGGATTTGGAAAGATTCATGATGAGGTAGAACATGAGATTCTCATCATGATGAGGTAGAACATGAGATTCTCATCACAATGAGGTAGAACATGAGATTCTCATCGTGATGCAGTGGAATGGGAGATTCTTTTTTTGTTTTTTTAAAGGATTTTTTTGGGCACTAGTGGCCTTTATACAACAGTGTCCAGCGACAGGAAAGGGGCAGAGAGAGTGGGGAGTGACATGCAGCAAAGGGACCTGGACTGGGAATTGAACCGGGGCCGACTGCGCTGAGGAACTGTAGCCTCTGTTCATGGGGCGGCTGCTCAACCAACTGAGCTAATCACCGCCCCGAATGGGAGATTCTCATCATGAATTTACACCAACCTGTAATATTATCATGTCAATATGAAGAAAACCTGTGAGGAAATTTCCTTAACTTTGTTGGATCTATCCCACCAGGAATGAAGACGGGGGTCCGACCTGGTTCTAGAAGGTGGACCTGATGAAGAGGAGCGTCCACATGATCTAATAATCTCTGGGAAAAAAAACTCTCCAGGAGTGAAGACGACGTCGGGTTTTGGGAAATGAGACCGAAGCAGCTGAAATAAAAGTTAATCACACCTTCACACGGTGTAATCTTACATTCTGGAGTTAAGCTCGCTGAAGCAGATTTAAGGCGAAATAAAGCAAATACGAGAGCTCGGTGTCGATATAAAAGGTTCTGCCCAACAGGAATTCAATGTTCACTTCAGTCTTCAGCTGTAATGTTGCTTAATGTGCAGGAGTGGAGCAGCAGAGGTGTCATTAGGACCATTATGTCTCCCAGAAAGACGGCATTCGTCTCCTCTGCATTTTCTGCATGGTGAGCAGGTGAATACAGCAAATCAATACAGAGAATAGTAATCATGGGAAACCGCTGGAGCGTTGGTGAAAGTGCAACACGCCAAGCGGCACTCGCTGTTTAACGGGACGCACTCGGCCTGCTTAGGCCGCGCTCAATTTATCGACTGCTGCAAGAAATCAACAGTGGCAAGCAGCTTAGTGGCTCTCTCTTCTCATAATAGACTCCATTCATACCGGCTTTTATTCTGCACGCAGCACGAGGTGACAAATGGACATAATGTCTGCCAGCCTGCCTCTGAATTTATTTGATTTTTTTCCCTTCTTCCTTCCCCTCCCTGTCCTCCCGTCACCTGCGATCCCCACTGATGCATCCTGACGCTCTGAAGTATCCAGAGCAAATTCGCTCTGCATCTATTGTTGTTTATAACCGTCAGGCTGCCAGGAACAATCGCTGGATACACACCGCAGACAACCGCTGTCATCATGGATGAGTTCAGAGGACAGAAAACAGAGCAAGAAACAGGAAAATAAAATGCACATGATGTCAGCTTGTTCTGTAGGAGTCTGCTGTTCGTGCACGTTGTCTTAAAACTGCGACAGTTCACATCCGCTCACAGTAAAACCACGTTTATGGCCTCAGCACAGATGCCCAAGGAGTAACGGGTAACTTCTGTTTTTTCAAACTGGACGTTATTTCTAACCAGTAACATTTCTGTATCACTCTGACTCCTTCAGACGATATTCAGATTAGTCTTAGATCTGCG
The DNA here is from genome assembly GCA_023101725.1 of Atherinomorus stipes. Classification (NCBI taxonomy): domain Eukaryota; kingdom Metazoa; phylum Chordata; class Actinopteri; order Atheriniformes; family Atherinidae; genus Atherinomorus; species Atherinomorus stipes. The sequence goes on from JALJCO010005190.1 coordinate 69,825, forward strand.
TATATCCATATGTGGGAGTGAATGGCCTTCTGTAAGACATTATCTGCAGCACAACTCCATCATTTCACCAAAACTTTAATATGAGTGCTGTGGAGAAGTAAATCTGCAGCTGTTTTACCTGGTTTATGATGTTGCAGATGTCATTTAGACTTCCTCTAAAGCAAGTTATTATAGTTAACTAAAACTAACAAAAAAACGAAAACTAAAATTGAAAAAACATTTCAAATAACTGAAATAAAAATAAAAACGACAGTTTTTAACAAAACAATAACTAACTGAAACTGTATCATGTCTTTACAAAACTAACTAAAACTAACTAAAATTATTGCAGAAACATCCTTAGTTTTAGTCTTTGTAAATTAATATAATCCATCAGTCTTTTGGGTTGATATTTCTATTTAACCTTTATACTTTGCTCTACTGGTTTTACTCCAAGTGACTTTCTGATGATTTTGAATGTCACACCAGACAAACACTTATAATTTAATGAAAAGAAAACCCCAAAAAACTAAAACTAGCACTGAAACTAATATAAACCAAACTAAAACTAAACATTTTACAAAAATAGAAACTAATAAAAACTAGCAAATCTGCTCAAAAACTAACTAAAACTAACTGAATTGAAAAACAAAAAGTCAAAACAAAATAAAAACTGAAACTAATTAAAAATCCAAAACTGTTATAACCTTGCTCTAAAGTCCTGCTGAATTTAGAAAGGTATAAATGTATTTATGGGTGTTAATTTGACATGTTAGGCTACCACCATCATGTGACACAGAAGCTAGAATCTGATAGGCTACCACCATCATGTAATACAGACGCTAGAATCTGATAGGCTACCACCATCATGTGATGCAGAAGCTAGAATCTGATAGGCTACCACCATCATGTAATACAGAAGCTAGAATCTGATAGGCTACCACCATCATGTAATACAGACGCTAGAATCTGATAGGCTACCACCATCATTTGACACAGAAGCTAGAATCTGATAGGCTACCACCATCATGTGATACAGAAGCTAGAATCTGATAGGCTACCACCATCATGTGATACAGAAGCTAGAATCTGATAGGCTACCACCATCATGTAATACAGAAGCTAGAATCTGATAGGCTACCACCATCATGTGATACAGAAGCTAGAATCTGATAGGCTACCACCATCATGTGATGCAGAAGCTAGAATCTGATAGGCTACCACCATCATGTAATACAGAAGCTAGAATCTGATAGGCTACCACCATCATGTAATACAGACGCTAGAATCTGATAGGCTACCACCATCATTTGACACAGAAGCTAGAATCTGATAGGCTACCACCATCATGTGATACAGAAGCTAGAATCTGATAGGCTACCACCATCATGTGATACAGAAGCTAGAATCTGATAGGCTACCACCATCATGTAATACAGAAGCTAGAATCTGATAGGCTACCACCATCATGTGATACAGAAGCTAGAATCTGATAGGCTACCACCATCATGTGATACAGAAGCTAGAATCTGATAGGCTACCACCATCATGTGATACAGAAGCTAGAATCTGATAGGCTACCACCATCATGTGATACAGAAGCTAGAATCTGATAGGCTACCACCATCATGTGATACAGAAGCTAGAATCTGATAGGCTACCACCATCATGTGATACAGAAGCTAGAATCTGATAGGCTACCACCATCATGTGATACAGAAGCTAGAATCTGATAGGCTACCACCATCATGTGATACAGAAGCTAGAATCTGATAGGCTACCACCATCATGTGACACAGAAGCTAGAATCTGATAGGCTACCACCATCATGTGAGACAGAAGCTAGAATCTGATAGGCTACCACCATCATGTGGTGGAGAAGCTAGAATCTGATAGGCTACCACCATCATGTGACACAAAAGCTAGAATCTGATAGGCTACCACCATCATGCGGTGGAGAAGCTAGAATCTGTCTTTTTCCATCATTTCATGGCCTAAATCTCTCCTTAATGGAAACAAACTGCATGTTGTGTATTTTAAAACAGTATTGGCTCTGATATTTTGTCTCACTGGTATTAAAGTATCGACTTCAGAGTATCAACTTGACCATCCCTAAATAAAATCCTTTTTAGTTTCTGTTTTTTATGCTATGTTTTGATGTATCTTCTCTGAGAATATATGTAGTTTTTTTTTTAAATTAATTTTATTTGAACTTTCTTATTTTAACAACTCAGTGTACCATCATCTGTCAGGAAGCTGGAAACCAGGAAGCCGTCTGCTGTCTGGACGGTTAGATTTTCCACCAGCCAATCAGAAACCAGTCTTAGGACAGAACTCCACGCCTGCATCTTCAGGCCGTCTCCTCTTCGTGTCCATGAACGGATCTTTGCAGAGAAACTTCTCTCTACAAATCATGCAGATTCTTTTCTGATCTCACACGGTGACAAAGCTTGATTTACAAACACAAACAAATTATTTACAAACATTCATTTCCAGCCTCTAAATCTTTCTGACTCTGGATTGAACACATAAATTCCACTTCTCAAACTTTGGGACGGCACCGTGGAGCATCCAGCTCTTGCTTATCCTCCTCTTTAATGACTAAATGCAGCCTGATCATAACTCCACAGCAAGATGAGCAACATGAATAATGAAAGCATTTTCCTGCGGGTGCAGATAAATATTTCAGCCTCACAGGCCTCCTGGCTGTAATCCGTCACCCCGCTCCCAACGATGGGATGCTCCCCGTTGCAAGATAATTCACCAGTTGTGGATCCTGAGCAGCAGATGATCTATAAAGTCCTAGAAAATGTTATTTATTGCTTTCATAATTAAATGTGGTATCTTGGTGGAGAAGCTGTCCTGGTTTGATTAATCAAGTCCCGGTGACCTGAGCAGCACAGGGCCGAGTAGCAGGTGTTCGCTCCGGCCCGAGAAGCTGCAGCTCCATTTAATCGCTACATTCAGACCAACGTTCAACTCTGAGCTCCGGGAAAAGAGACGGCGCATGGAGCAGAGGCGACGATGGTCAGCTTCATTCAGCCGCAACAGTGAAGTCTTATTTCTGTCAGCGGAACGTGGAGGTCACAGTTAACACGATGACCAGATAACGTATGTTAACGTGTGAAGTTTACGTGAGAAAACCAGGCTGGAAGAGAAAGCTGAAAGTTTAACTGGACAGTCTGACGAGCTGCTGTTTCCGTACAGTGTGACCGTCTGCTGCAGGTTCCAACCCCCATGAAACTAGTGGTATTTGGGGCAGAAATAGACAACTTTACAGCAAAAATAAACATGTTCACTGGAGAAATAAACATGTTTACAGCAGAAATAATCACCTTTACACCAGAAATAAACTTGTTTAAGTAAAAATAAAACAGAAATAAACATGTTTACAGCAGGAATAAACACCTTTACAGCAGAAATAAATTTGTTTATGATAGAAAAAACACGTTTACTGTGGAAATAAACATGTTTACAGTGGAAAAAACACCTTTACAGCAGAAATAAATACATTAACAGCAGAAATAAACATGTTTACAGCAGGAATAAACACCTTTACAGCAAAAACAAACATGTTTACACCAGAAATAAACTTGTTTACGCCAGAAAAACATGTTTACAGCAGAAATAAACACCTTTACAGCAGAAATAAACATTTAAAAAAAAAAAAAAAAAAAAATACACCAGAAATAAACTTGGTTACGACAGAAAAAAACATGTTTACAGTGCAAATAAATACATTTACAGCAGAAATAAACATGTTCACTGCAGAAATAAAAATTCATTAACAACAGAAATAAACATGTTTACAGTGGAAAAAAACACCTTTACAGCAGAAATAAACATGTTTACAGCAGAAATAAACATGTTTACAGGGAAAAAAACACCTAGCAGAAATAAATACATTAACAGCAGAAATAAACATGTTCACTGCGGCCCCCACTGGCGTTTTGACGTGAGTTATTGTACGATTTTGGAACGAGATTTGGACACAAACATCAAAACAGACAGCGATCTCCAGGTAATGTAGATCCTTTGGCTCATCTCTCCTCTCTGGTTTGGTGTTGGACACTTGTTGAGACGATCCGAGCCCTTCAGTGTGGAAAACAGCAGGTTTGTGGGGCAAACTTAGATGTGGGGGTCAGTTGCCCCATACTTATCATTAGCTGTGCTGCTCGGCTACCTGCTGGATAAATACTGGAGCTATCTAGAAAATTCCTTCCTCCATCACTCACATATATGAAAGGACATAAAAACACACCCCAGGTTAAAAATTTAAAAAAGCGGAATTCCCCTTTAATATGCGGTGCTGAGAAATCACATGAGAACTTTAAACTTTCTGCTCATCCAGCCTTCGACAGCATCCACCTCAGATGAACAACTGGAACGCCCCCTGCGTAGCTCAGGTCCCTGAACGCACCGCTGTCCATTAGCATAAACACTCAGAAGCTCAAGGACCCAATTTGTCTTATTTTCCCTTCAGATTGTCAGAACCTGCTAATCCCAACTTTACATAATGACGACGTTTAAACAGCGTTTGTCAGAGAAAAGAATGAATGTAAATGAAGTCGCGCTGCCTGTTCCACCACTGCCTTTCAGCTCCTGTAATCTGGATACTCTCTGATCACATGTTCTGCCTCACACACACTGAAACACACTCCAGAACGGGTCTAATAAAACTCAGCCTGCAGGCTGAAGTGAGCAGCAGCTGGGCTGCAGCGATGTGATGAGACGATGGTTGCAGACGTGGGATTAAACACCTCCTTCATTTTCTGCTCCACGCTGATATTGACTCTGTTGTCCTACACTCATTTATCCCTCTCTGTACTGTTGACATGGCAACTCAGTGTTAAGCACTACTTACAGATCATTAAATTCACCAGTTATACTCTCTATATGTCGTCTGCTGTATTATTGTTAGGAAGCTCTCTAATGGTGGCAGGAAAATGTCACTTTTGGATTTGACCTGCTCAGATTTCAGAATTGAACTAACTTCTTCATTACAACACCTACGAGGCAGAAATAGCATTCCCTAAATAAATGAAGTATCTCCACATCTGCAGCGCTGTTTGTTCCATCCTGGTTTCTAAAGACAGCTGAGACATGAGATTACTATAGAAGATACGTGGTACTGTGTCAGAGTAAATTCACCTGGAACACAGTAGAACGTGTAATTGTATCTATTTCAAATGGAAAACCAAAGAACTGTCAGTGGAAACCAGAAAACAGCAGCCCAGTTAATTTAGGAACGAGTAAAGTAGTACGAGGAGCGAGTGAAGTAGTATTAGAAATGAATGAAGTTTATATAATTTTTTATTTTTTTTTTTTTAAAAAAATAAAAAATAAGTAACGAGGACGAAACACGACGACGAGGACAGAAGAGGGAAGAAAGATGAAAAAGAGTTAAATAAAAAAAAAAAAAAAAAAAAAAAAAAAAAAAAAAAAAAAAAAAAAAAAAAAAAAAAAAAAAAAAAAAAAAAAAAAAAAAAAAAAAAAAAAAAAAAAAAGAAAAAAAAAAAAAAAAAAAAAAAAAAAAAAGAAAAAAAAAAAAAGAAAAAAAAAAAAAAAAAAAAAAGAATCAGGAGGAAAACGTGGATTTTGGTGGATTATGTTGGAAAATTCAGCTTTTCTCACCAAAATAGGAGCAAATGTGGATTTTTTGAACAGCAGCTGTAAAAACTTTGTTTCTGGACTCGATGATAAAATTCTACATGAGGCCAAAAACTATCAGAAACTTCATAAATAAGGAGGATCAATGTTTTCTGGTGGATTCGCTTCACTGCTGTGACGAGACACCTACAAGCCCAAAATCAGCCTCTCTCACTGAGAAAATGTTAAACTGGGATGTTTGACATCACATCAGTAATAACTTAGTTATTTATGCAACAATTAAGAAATGAATGTGTTCATTTTACACAATAATCTCTTTGCAACCCTTTGATTTTAAAACATTCAGTCTTTTACATCTACCATCATGTACACGGATGCTTTTCATTTATTCTGCATGTTTTACTTTCTATTTGATTCATTTTCATGTCTTTATTTATAGATGATAATATATCACGACTGTATGATATGAAAATGAAGATGTTTTATTTCCTTTCCTGTTTATGAAATGAAATGAAATGAAAAATACTTTATTATATATAATATAATATATATAATATAATCACTGAGGTAAACATGATAATTATAACATCTGTTTTTATGTTGCATAATAAACCCTGTATATGTCCTGAGTAAATGTCGTATATTTAATGTGCAGCGATTATTTTACATGAACACATCCTGTGAGTTTGATGAAGACAAAACATTTTAAAAGCAGCAGAAACTGATCTGAAACCCTCCCAGATGTTTATCCTGTCGTCATGTTTGGCTTCAACCGGAGCCTGAACACATCAAATAAACCCCCGTTAATATTAACCCCTTCACACCTGTTAGGGGTCAGCATGCCGATACTCTGGAGCCGATACTGGACTCCGGCAGAGAGGAGTCCGTCTCTGCGTCTCTGAGCGACCGCGGGGTCGTGCAGAAGGTGGCTGCTGTTCCTGACGATGGCCGGCATCACGCTCCTTCCTGCCGTCACGACAGTCCAGTCGGTTACGTCCCCGGATGGTCCAGCTGCCCCCCCCAGCACACAACAGCAAACAGCAATGGCCACAGCTGACTGGTAGGAAAGGTACGGCATCTCATTACATACATCCAAAGACTTCAGTGCCCTGAAGAGGATTTTGCTCTGACCTGGTGCACCAGCCGGACCAACGGCATGTATGAGACACACGGTCTCCGTCCCCTCTGATGGAGACTGCAAAAATCCAGTCTTACCAAGTCAAAATATCTCATCACACTCAAAATAAGACAAAATTACCTAAAAAGAAACATTTCAGTGAGATATAGGAACTTGTTTTAAAGGAACTAGAGGCAGAAATAAAAAAAACAAACAAACATGCATGTCCATTTTTTTTAATACTAATGGGTGATGAAGCGCTAAATACCAAAAATAACGTTTTCACCACGTTTCTCTCCGTTGCCTTGAACAGGCTGTGTGCTGCAAAATGCGCTGCAATTCGGTGTCCGAATTTCCCGCGCTGCCCTGCGGACGTGACGTCAAATGATGCTACATCCGCAGTTTTGATCCAGGAAGAAGACGATCGCGGTAAATTCAAACACTGTAAGCGATAGTTATGGATTATTCTGCCGTCAGCAAACGATCCAGATCAACTGAAAGACACTAAAAAGTGTAACTATGAAGAAAAAGTTTAGTAAACAACATTATAGCTTCAGTTTGTGCTTCCGTGATGGCTTGGCTCGTGGCTGCAGTTACCTGAAGCGCCAGTCGCGAGTTTCATTTCTTAATCTTTCCTCTAGTCCCTTTAAGGCAAAGCATCTTATTTCAAGAAATCTTATTAAGAAAGTGTTTCTTGTTTTATTAGAAGAATTTCTTTGCTTATTACAGGCAAAAAAAGATAAATAAATAAATCATCCCCTCTTTAAAATATATATATATATATATATATATATATATATATATATATACTTATATATATATATATATATATATATATATATATATATATATATATATATATATATATATATATCTTTATATATATGCTTGTAATAACAGGGTTCCCACTCTTTCTTGAAGTCATTTTCCAGGACTTTTCCAGGACTTTTCCAGTTGCAACAGTATGAATCAAGTTATCACAACATAGATTAATAAATTCCACCTCAAGCTTTAGGAGACGTTTTTGTACAGTTATGAAGCGGAGACGAAGCAGCAACAGGAAAAAGGATTTTCCAGGTCATTTTACCCTTTTTTTCTTTTTTCCATGACTGGAAAAATGCTCAATCATTTTCCAGGTTTTCAAGGACATGTGGGAACCCTGAATAAGAAAAAGAAAAAAAAAGCTTTCTTATATTTCTGCAAATAAGATGAACTGTCTTAAATCAGGTTCCCATATCTCACTGAAATGTTTCTCTTCTGGTAATTTTGTCTTATTTTGAGTTTGATGAACTATTTTGACTAGAAATTAAAAAGATAAACTTTGTGAGATTTGAGTGTTTGCTGTGCAGGTGATCTGGATCCGGTCTCGTGTGTTATCTCGGGGGTCGCAGCTCAAACGGAGGAAGATGTTCACTGAGGCCTTTCAGGTGACGCGTCTGGTGGGTGGAGGGAAGAGCGTGTAAATATGGATGACGGGAAGGTTTGTGGCGCGCGCTCGTTTATTCCGCGCGCAGCTGAAACACAGTAAAGCCTCATTGCATTCAATAAAAGCACTTTCATCGCCCCAGTTATGCCATCTGTGAAAGTCAACCTCCAAACACGTACTTATTGCTAATTCTCTCCGCGTCCTCAGACACCTCCCGCCGCCGGGCGCTGCAGGACCAGTGATCAATCATATCAACTCTTGAACCTGCGCTGCAATTTATTAAGTGCTGAACAAATGGGCCGGAGCAGGCGAGCGGCTGTTCGGGGCCGGGAATGGAAATCTAAGCAGAGTAACAAATTAGTTGGACATTGCTCTTTTTTCCTGCTTACGTACTAAATTTGCTGCTGGCAATGCGGCGCGAGCGAGGTGGACATTAAAGATGCAGAGAGGTTGGTTTGGTCTGATGCCAGGAAATGTTTAACTTCACTTTAACTTCAATGAAACTTGGTTTTTATTGTCCACACTGCAAAAACTCAAATCTTAGCGAGTATATTTTTCTAATTTCTAGTGAAAATATCTCATCACACTGAAAATAAGACAAAATGACCCAAAGAGAAACATTTCAGTGAGATGTGGGAACTTGTTTGAAAGGGGTCATGTCGTGCAAAAATCACTTTTCAAAGTGTTTGGAGGCTCTCCTGTGGTGTTTTATGCTCTCAAAGATGTTTCAGGAACAGATTAGGTGGGGGAGGCTGGGGGGTGGTTAGTGTGGTGGTGATGTAGGGGGGTGTGGTAGCGTCCTGGTGTTGGATGTGTGGGGCAGGGACATCGGGGTGAGTGCTGGCCTGTAGTGAGGGGGTCGTCTGGGGGGTCAGGTGTGTGTGTGTGTGTGGGAGGGGGGGGCTGCCCTTGGGTGCTTGGGCCCTGGGGCCTGGGCCCCAAGACCATGGGGGCTTTGGCTGGGGCCACCCTCCCTTTGGGCGGGTGGCTGGAGTCCGAGCCTCTGGGTGGCTGCTGGGGGCCCGGGTCTCGGGCTGTGCGGGCTTCCTCCTCCTGATGATACTTAAACCACCTGCGGGTCCTCCTGAGAGGGATTGTTGGTTTTGTTTTAATTTTTTGGAATGTTGTTTTGGGATTTCTGTACAGATGCACCAGTAAACTGTGGACGTGGATCCATGTTCTCTCTCTCTCTCTCTCTCTCTCTCTCTCTCTCTCTCTCTCTCTCTCTCTCTCTCTCTCTCTCTCTCTCTTTCCTCACTCTGTTCCACTTTCTATCGTCGCTTCTGTTAACTTTCTTTTTTCTCTTCTCAAGCTCAGCAATATGATGTAAAATGCTGCTATAAAAATTGTTTAATTAAAGAAATAAAATGAATAAACAGGATATGAAGGGGGGCCTTGTGTTCATAAAGATCCTCTTGGCAAAGCAAAACTGTTCAACACAATAAAGCAACCAGATCATCATCCTGCTGCTATGATGCTGGACAGGACAACTTAGAGAAAAAAAGGAAAGGAAAAAAATCAAATTGCACTGATGAAAGACAGAAGATGAAGGAGCGGGCTTACGTTAGGAAGTAGTGGAGTTGTGCATGAAGCCTGTTAGGAGCGTCGCTGCTGCAGCAGAGAGCACGAGCTCCAAATAACTTCGGTTATGTCACCGGAAAAGATGAAATAGTTCATGTTTAGATTGGAAAGACATTTTTCCACCTCAGACAGGAGCTCCATCACCAGTCATCACCATTTATGGTTGAAAACGTCACACGTTGCAATGAACTGTGGGTAATATGATTCAGTGAAGTGGAGGGTCTATCTGCGGCTCGGAAGACAGGGGCGTGTCGTAGAGTGGGCGTGTCATAGAGTGACGTTACTCGACGACACGCCCACCAGGCCAATGAGAGCACGGTAAAATCTAGCCCTACCCCTGACCCTTCCCCTAAACCTAACCAGACCCACCCACTATGTGACACGCCCACTATAGGACACGCCCACTATATGACACGCCCACTGGGTTGCAAGCCGCAGATAGACACACTTGTGCTGACTTCGCTGAAACGTGGATTGCGGGTGCAAAAGGGGGCTGGGGCAATGTCCACTCTGGTGAACTGGGACACACTTGAACCTTCAACTGGAACATGCAGCCTCAGAGTGCGGGGGTGGGCGTGGGGGTGCTGGGGCGGGACCACAAACACGTGATCACATACATGTAACTTCCACATCCGGAGTTTAACGCCGCCTGTGAGCCAGTCCCGGACCAGGTTCCTGCCTTTGTCCCCCCTGTCCTAACCGCTGTGGTATCAGGATGGGTCCCCCCCCCTCCCAACCCCCGTCCTAACCGCTGTGGTATCAGGTCTGAGCCGCCGGATCAGTATTCCTCACCACATAAAATTAAGAATGCAATTACAGCGGCACAAAGGAGGCGGTGATGGCTCGCTCTCCTCCGCGCAGCGTTATGATAATTAAGCGACGGGAGGTCAAAGGCAGAATGTGTAGAAGTAATCACCGAGTCGCACTTTATGAATTTTAAATCACCAGATAAAAGGTGAGGTTTAGGCTGCCTTAATGCCGGGGAAGGAACCCCCCCTCCACAGCAAAGAAGATCCGCGCAGGAAATCTAGCTCAGGGATTTCAAACATTTTGCCATTTCCAGGAGCATCTGTTTGCCAAAGATACCGGAAAGTTCAGGACCGGGTCGGACCGCCGGGATGAAGCCGGGATTCATGTTGAAAGGCTCTTGTGATGCCATTTACATCCCGGATGGAGGGGGGGGTGTGTGTGTGTGTGTGTGGGGGGGGGGGGGGTGATGAGCCAGCCACTTTCCTCATTAGCAGCAGAGTCCACATTTCCTCTGCCGTCTCATTTCCAGACAAATAACGATGCAGAAGTTGTTTCGTGTTTCTGGACCGATAAAGTCCCGAGTTAATGTTGAGACTCAAATGTTCCACAGTTCATTTCTGTTTCCTCCACTTTGCACGAAGAAATATGGTCCTGCAGCAGGAGACACCAGCTGCTGGACGTGAGACGTCATTCAATCATCAGTGATAACATTCCTGATCAAATCAGCTGATTTATGACCTGGTTCTCTTTAGAACACGTTCCTGAGACACAGAACGCCGTTCAATCAGCTTTATTTAAACAAAGTCTCATCGGTTTTACAGACAGTCCAGTTCTGATCCAGCGGAAACAGATCTACCAGGTCAGCCACATTAGTCCCATGCAGAGGAACTCTGTTCATAAATGACGTATTTAATTCTGATTAAAATGTAAGTGTAACCAGTAAATATACATATTATACACATGTAGCGTATATACAATTTGTATATAATATTTATCCTGTATATAAATTGTATATAATGTGTAGAATGTATGTGATGCACAGGTATTTCACGTGTAACATGTATATAATGTGTAGCGTCTATATGTTTATATGTAGTGTGTATTTAATATGTAGCATCTATATAATGTGTATATGATGTGTAGTGTGTATATAAACTATATAATATGTAGCATGTGTATAATGTGTTTTTTATAATTATATATATATAAAAATATGATTTGTATACAATTGTAAGTGCATATAGAGTGAATATAATGTGTAGGTGTATATATTGTGTAGTGTATATAATGTATATAATATGTGTATATGATGTGTAGTGTGTATATAAACTATATAATATGTAGCATGTATATAATGTGTAGTGTGTATATAATGTGTATAGTGTGTATATAAACTATATATGTATTTATATTATATATAATAGCATGTATATGATTTGTATACAATGTGTAGCGTGTATATAATGAATGAATATAATGTGTAGCGAGTGTTGTGTATATAATGTGTAGTGTGTAGTATAAAGTGTATATAATGTGTGCATGTATATGTGTATATGATGTGTAGTGTGTATATAAACTATATATGTAGTGTGTACATAATATGTAGCATGTATATGATTTGTAATACAATGTGTAGCATGTATATGGTTGTGTATACAATGTGTAGCATGTATATAAAGTGTATATAAGTGTATATAATGTGTAAAAGATGCGTGTAAATGTGTATATGATGTGTAGTGTGTATATAAACTATATATGTAGTGTGTATATGTGTATAGGTATATATGTAGCATGTATATGATTTGTATACAATGTGTAGCGTGTATATAAAGTGTAGTGTGTATATAAAGTGTATATAATGTGTAGCGAGTATATAAAGTGTATATAATGTGTAGTGTGTACTGTATATAGTGTATATAATTTAGTGTATATAATGTGTAGCGTGTATATAATGTGTAGCGTGTAAATGTGTATATGATGTGTAGTGTGTATATAAACTGTATATATGTAGTGTAATTAATGTGTATATGATCTGTAGTGTGTATATAAAATATAAATATATTGTGTATATAATATAATAAAAAGAAGGTATACAATGTGTAGCATGTATATATAAAGTGTATATAATGTGTGGCGTGTATACAATTTGTATATGATATGTAGTGTGTATATAAACTATATATAATATGTAGTGTATATAATGTGTATATGATGTGTAGTGTGTATATAAACTATATATGTAGTGTGTATATATATATATATATGTAGCATGTATATTATTTGTATACAATGTGTAGCATGTATATAATGTGTATATAGTGTAGCATGTATATAAAGTGTATATAATATGTAGCATGTAAATGTGTAAATGATGTGTAGTGTGTATATAAACTGTATATATGTAGTGTAATTAATGTGTATATGATCTGTCGTGTGTATATAAACTATATATGTAGTGTGTATATAATGTGTATATGTATATAATATGTAGCATGTATATGATTTTTATAAAATGTGTAGCATGTATATAAAGTGCATATAATGTGTGGCGTGTATATAATGTGTGTATGATGTGTAGTGTGTATATAAACTGTATATAATATGTAGCATGTATATAATGTGTATATAATATATAGCATGTATATAAAGTGTATTTAAAGTGTATATCATGTGTAGAGTGAAGACTCCTGCTGCTGGTGAGATTTTTCCATCAGAACGTTGCAGCTTGCAGCCTCCATCCGTAAATCCCATATAACCTTGTCAAGGTTGAGCTTGTGAAGATAACGAGATTATGTTGCGATAGTCACAACATAGATAAGAAATATACATTTTATAATCAACTATTGATTTTTTCTATCTGCTTTTTAAAGTGTGACATGAGGTTGACTTTGCAGGACCGCAGAGCCGCCTGACTGGGAAGTATTACAATAAATGTTCATGCTTCATAAGAATCACCATGTTCCTGTCAGCTCAGAGCGCACGTCTCTGTGCACGACCTTAAACTATTTATCATATTAATTACATACTGGTCCATCATCTAAAACTCAATATGTGTCTGATAAAGGTCTTCCAGGACTTATTAGAAGTAAGTTTACAAATTATTCAAACCTACTTTTCATAAAACAAGGATGCAGTCAACTCACGAAACTGAGCCTATAGAAACTACTTGGAAAAGAGGAGCTATAGAAATTTATAAAGGGGAAACTTTTGGAAGAGGGGATAATAAGGGTTAAATAAAGGGGATGGGTATTAAGGACTTCGGAATATATCTATAGATATATCGAATATCAAGAAATACGGGAATTAAGGAACATGATGGTGGTAGCCTATCAGATTCTAGCTTCTGTGTCACATGATCGGTGGTAGCCTATCAGATTCTAGCTTCTGTGTCACATGATGGTGGTAGCCTATCAGATTCTAGCTTCTGTGTCACATGATGGTGGAGGATCGGCCTTGGTGGACACCAAACCTCACTGGGAATTCATCCAGAATCAGAGTCCTGGAAGGATAACTCTTTCTTTTCAACCTGGACCTTATTTCTAGAAATTTATACGTGCATTTACTCACCGGTAAAGTTTCTGCAACACTTTGCATCTGCATCAGTCCTTCGGAAGATATAACATTGAGTCACCCTTCGGTGTACATCCAGTAATAATGGTAGAGAAGGGGCAGCCACTATATAAGAGATTATCTGCAGCCAAACTCCTTGATTTTCACCAATACTTTAAGTAGAATGAACGAACCAATGGGTACTATTGTCCCACGAGTCCAGATTTAGCTTTCCGTTAGTTATCAGGGTGTTCTACACACATTTCGAGGCAGCACGTTTACGATGCGCGCTTCCGTAGGACTACCCAGACAACAACAAAAACACAATTTGTGAAACTCTGAACTCACAGGACAATTGCACTCAATTTTCCGTTCATTCTACTTAAAGCATTGATGTAATCAAGGAGTTTTACTGCAGATAATGTCTTATAGAGAAGCTGCCCCATCTCTCCCGTTATATGAGTGCACGCCGAAGGGTGACTCAACGTAATATCTTCTGAAGGAGTCAAAGTGATGCAGAAATTTTACCAGTGAGTAAATGCATGTATAAACTCCTAGAAATAAGGTCCAGGCTGAGAAAAGAAGAAACTTATCCTTTAAAGAAAGACACATGCAGGGTTCCCATGCGTCCTAGAAAACCTGGAAAATGATTGAACATTTTTCCAGTCATGGAAAACACATGGGAAATGAGAAAAAGAGTAAAATGTCCTGGAAAAGCTTGAGTTGTCTTGGAAAATGATTTTTCCTCCCTCCGTTTCTTCACAGTTTCGTTGCTGCTTTATTGCTGCTTCGCCTCTGCTTTGTCTCTGCTTCGTCACTGTTTCGTCACTGTTTTGTCTTCGTTTCATCTCTGCCTCGTCTCCACTTCGTCTCTGCTTCATCGCCGTTTTGTTACTGTTTCGTTGCTGCTTTATTGCTGGTTCGCCTCTGCTTTGTCTGAGCTTCGTCACTGCTTTATTGCTGCTTTCTTCGCCCCGTCTTCACTATTTCATTGCCGTTACATTGCTGTTACATCGCTGTTTTGTCACTGCTTTGTGGCTGCTTTGTAGCCTTTCCGTCGTCGTTTCATCGCCGCTTCGTTGCTGCTTGGCCTCTGCTTTGTCTCCACTTCGTCCCTGCTTTATTGCTTTGTCACCGTTTGGTGGCTGCTTCGTCGCCGCGTCTTCACCACTTCGTTGCGTTTCGTTGCCGTTTCATCGCTGTTTCATCGCTGTTTCGTAAATGCTTTATTGCTGCTTTGTAGCCTTTTCGTTTCCGTTTCGTTGCTGCTTGGCCTCTGCTTTGTCTCCACTTCGTCCCTGCTTTATTGCTGCTTTGTCACTGTTACGTTGCTGCTTTATATTTGCTTCGTCTCTGCTTTGTCGCCGCTTCGTCTCTGCTTCATCACTACTTCATCGCTGTACAAAATATCATCTACAATTGTACAACACTTTTCCAAAAGGTTGGGGTGGAATTTTTTAGTATATGTTGTCATAACTTGACTGGTACTGTAGCAGCTGGAAAGCAGAGAGGAAAGTTTGTCCCATAGAAACAAGGTTGCATCAGTCTTTCAGGACGGTCTCTGTCCTCAGAACTGGACTCCAGCAACGTCTGACAGATAAATATCAGTTCTTTGTGTTTCGGGCTAAAATGAGCTGATCGCTGAGAGCTGTCAGACACAAGTACCCTCATTCAGGATAATGATCATGTATGGATCTGCCGCTCCACAGATTCACCATGACGTGGTTTAGCTGGTGAACTCGCAGCTTTGTTGCCGCTGTTGGAGTCTGAGATGAAAGTGGTATTGATCCTGTAATTCCTGGTGTGGTTCAGGCGTCAGTGTTTGACTCTGAGCTGCAGAGAACATGGACGGCATCGCTTCCAGACGTTTGCTCCTAAGCATACGGGGAAAACATTTATCATGAAGGGTTGTCGGTATAAAACTTCCACTTCTTCCCGACATGTGTTAGTTTGGTGCAGCTGACTCAGCTTCCTGATGCAGACGTTCAGTCATTCCTTCAAACTGGTCTTACTGGGAGCTTCAACCGCAAGGTCTGTATATCTGTATCTACCAGTATTTCTCTTCTTTTCATTTTTTGAGTAGAGATCGAAATACCGATACCCTGAAGTACCCTGAAGTTGATACTTCTATACCAGCCAGAAAAAATATCACCTTTGATACTTTAGGCGTATGGAGAGACTATTAAATTGACACAATTCATGAAACTTGTTTCCATTTCTGAGACTTTTCAGCAATGAAATGATGTGATGGCAGCCAGATTCTAGATTCTGTATCACATGATGGTGGTAGCCTATCAGATTCTAGCTTCTTCTGTGTCACATGATGGTGGTAGCCTATCAGATTCTAGCTTCTTCTGTGTCACATGATGGTGGCAGCCTATCAGATTCTAGCTTCTGAATCACATGATGGTGGTAGCCTATCAGATTCTAGCTTCTGCATCACATGATGGTGGTAGCCTATCAGATTCTGCTTCTTCTGTGTCACATGATGGTGGTGGCCTATCAGATTCTAGCTTCTGCATCACATGATGGTGGTAGCCTATCAGATTCTAGCTTCTGAATCACATGATGGTGGAAGCCTATCAGATTCTAGCTTCTGTATCACATGATGGTGGTAGCCTATCAGATTCTAGCTTCTGCATCACATGATGGTGGTAGCCTATCAGATTCTAGCTTCTTCTGTCTCACATGATGGTGGTAGCCTATCAGATTCTAGCTTCTGCATCACATGATGGTGGTAGCTTATCAGATTCTAGCTTCTTCTGTGTCACATGATGGTGGTAGCCTATCAGATTCTAGCTTCTGAATCACATGATGGTGGTAGCCTATCAGATTCTAGCTTCTGTATCACATGATGGTGGTAGCCTATCAGATTCTAGCTTCTGAATCACATGATGGTGGTAGCCTATCAGATTCTAGCTTCTGTATCACATGATGGTGGTAGCCTATCAGATTCTAGCTTCTGTATCACATGATGGTGGTAGCCTATCAGATTCTAGCTTCTGTGTCACATGATGGTGGTAGCCTATCAGATTCTAGCTTCTGTATCACATGATGGTGGTAGCCTATCAGATTCTAGCTTCTGTATCACATGATGGTGGTAGCCTATCAGATTCTAGCTTCTGTGTCACATGATGGTGGTAGCCTATCAGATTCTAGCTTCTGTGTCACATGATGGTGGTAGCCTATCAGATTCTAGCTTCTGTATCACATGATGGTGGTAGCCTATCAGATTCTAGCATCTATATCACATGATGGTGGTAGCCTATCAGATTCTAGTTTCTGCGTCACATGATGGTGGTAGCCTATCAGATTCTAGCTTCTGTCTCACATGATGGTGGTAGCCTATCAGATTCTAGCTTCTGTATCACATGATGGTGGTAGCCTATCAGATTGTAGTTCTGTCTCACATGATGGTGGTAGCCTATCAGATTCTAGCTTCTGTGTCACATGATGGTGGTAGCCTATCAGATTCTAGCTTCTGTATCACATGATGGTGGTAGCCTATCAGATTGTAGTTCTGTCTCACATGATGGTGGTAGCCTATCAGATTCTAGTTCTGTCTCACATGATGGTGGTAGCCTATCAGATTCTAGCTTCTGTATCACATGATGGTGGTAGCCTATCAGATTCTAGCTTCTGTATCACATGATGGTGGTAGCCTATCAGATTCTAGTTCTGTCTCACATGATGGTGGCAGCCTATCAGATTCTAGCTTCTGTATCACATGATGGTGGTAGCCTATCAGATTCTAGCTTCTGTATCACATGATGGTGGTAGCCTATCAGATTCTAGTTCTGTCTCACATGATGGTGGTAGCCTATCAGATACTAGCTTCTGTCTCACATGATGGTGGTAGCCTATCAGATTCTAGCATCTATATCACATGATGGTGGTAGCCTATCAGATGTCATGGTGCTGCTACTGTTAGTGATGATGTTTGGGTATTATTAGAACTTTATTGCAGGTTTTGAACATTATGTTTGAAGCTTTTTTGAGTTTGTGAAACATTTTTTCTCCAGATGCTTCCACCAACCGGAGAAACATGGGAGACGAGGAGGGAAGCAGTTGGGAGACACGGCAGCAGGTAGAGCAGCAGATTAATCTGTGGCATCGCCGGCCGTCCTGCTGGCTGTCAGTCTGCACAGCTGGATGCCGGCTTCTCCCGGCGGGAGAGGGAGCAGAGATGGACCGGCATCCTCCTCCTCCTCTCATCCTTCCTCCTAATCCAGCCTGAGCAGCGAGGCAGAGTGGTGCGTTCAGGATCACCTGGGTCTGCGGGGATCAGAGCAGCTTCAGCAGAAGTTTGCAGGAGGGAAAAGCTGATGAAACAAGACGAGGTAGATTAGCATTAAAGGCTCGACAGATGCAGGGACTAAGTTTACCAGCCTCCGCGGTAATCTCCTTCGTCACTGTCGGAATTTCCACTAATGACTAAAACCTGCACGACTCTGAGAAAAACGTTCCTCTGACTGAGAAGTCGCTTTACTTCCCTCAAGTTTTCCTTCCTGCGGTTTCCCTCAGCTGACGGCAGGTAAAGAACCAAAGCAGATCAAAAAGAGTTTAAACAGATTAAAATGAGTGAAAACTCTCAACCGATACGATGACCGATAATTTCCTGCTTCTCGTGGCCAATACCGATATTAAAGCTGAAGATGATGTCATCGTCTCCTTGGTGCAGGATTATGAGATCACTCTGCTGCAGATGCAGGAGTTACCGGAGGCGTGATGCTGCACGGCCTGCTCCACCAGAACAGGCCCGACCCGATCTCTGCCAGACCGGACCAGAACAGACCAGACTAATCCAGACCAGACGGGACCAGACCAGACCGGAGAACAGGTCCGACCCGATCTCTGCCTCTGAGACCAGGAACGAGTTCATCATGATCATCTCAGGAAAGCATCCAGACCGGACCAGACCAGAACAGACCAGACTAATCCAGACCAGACAGGACCGGACCAGACTATTCCAGACCCGACTGGACAGAAGACTAATCCAGACCGGACCGGACCAGACCAGACCGGAGAAAGGCCGGATCTCTGCCTCTGAGACCAAACAGTTAGACAAGATCAGACCAGACTAATCCAGACCGGACCAGACCAGAACAGACCAGACTAATCCAGACTGGACAGGACCAGACCTCAGGGATGGACGAGATGAAAACTAAACCAGACTACACCGGACCGGGCTGGACCTCAGGGATGGAGGAGATAAAAACTTAACCGGACCTGACCAGACAAGACTAATCCAGACCAGACAGGACAGGACCAGACTATTCCAGACCCGACTGGACAGGGTAGTCCAGACCAAACCAGACCGGACCAGACCAAACAGGACAAGATCAGACCAGACCAAGCCAGACCTGACCAGACTGGACCTGACCAGAGCGGACCAGACCAGACCAGACTAATCCAGACCGGACCAGACCAGACCTCAGGGATGGAGGGGATCAAATCTAGACCAGACTGGACCTGACCCGACCAGACCAGACCAGACCGGACAGGACCAGACCACACCAAACCGGACCAGACTGGACCGGATCAGACAAGACTAATCCAGACCGGACCGGACCAGAGTAATCCAGACAAAACCAGACCAGACATGACCAGACCAAACCGGACCTGACCGGACTGGACTGGACCAGAGTGGACCGGACATGACCAGACCAAACCAAACTGGATCAGACCAGACTGGACCGGAACTGACTGGACCAGACCAGACTAATCCAGACCAGATCCCTCCTCAGGGATGGAGGATATGAAATCTCGACCAGATTGGACCGGATCAGACCAGACCAGACCGGACCGGACCAGAACTGACTGGACCAGACCAGACCAGACTAATCCAGAGCAGACCTCTATTCTAGTCTGGTATAGCCTGGCCTAGTCTAGTCTGGATTTATCTTGCTTGGTCTGTATAAGTCTAGTGAGGTCAGGACTGCATTATTCTGGATCAGTCTGGTCTGGTCTAGTTTTCTCAGACTTCTGTAAAGTACGGAAGCCTGAGGAGAACATAAAAGAACTAAAATCCACGAACATCCGTTAACGGTGAACTGAAATTAATCTATGGCAGCGTTTATCCTCCAGCCAGACGTGAACTTAAACACGGATCAGGAGAAGAAGAAGAACCGAATGTGCCAGAAATCTGGACGTAAAACATCCGACGCCTGCAGCCAATCAGAGGGAGGAAGGTGACATCATCACAGACAGCGTGACATCCAGTCCACCTGTCGTCGTCCTGCGGAAACAACTTCGTCCGCCGCAGGTGACGAGTCCTCGATTCACAGAAACATCTATGTTCGTTTACTATTATAGAAAAACCACAAACACATAAAAATAGTCAATAAATAAACAGATCAAACTGATTAATGATAAAATTCCTTCAATCAGAAACAAATGAAGAAATAAAATGAGCCAGAAAGCAGCTGAGAGCTCGTTAACGGTTTTACTCGTTATTAGAGGATGGTTTGTTTGTGATGCAGCAGATTAAATCACCAGCTGCTTCTCAGTTTTTACATTTATTTTATTTACTTATTCAATATTTCATTCGTTTCATTTTTATTTTACTGTATTTATTTAGTTTTTATATAATTATGAATAACTTCAGCCGAGGCTGCGGATGCTTCCAGAAGCTGTGAGGAAAACAACAGCGGGCTGTGAAAGCTGATCAAACATCCGTCCATCAGCGTCCATCAGCTCCCTTCATGTCCGGCGCCTAAAAGGCCCCGAGGTGCCGAAGCCACCGATCGTTTGACGGAGCATCAAAGAATCTGCCGGGAAAAAGGACCAAGATGAAATAAGGAGTAAAAATTGCTTCACATTACCCAACATGAAACAAGAAGGTTCGGCTTCATCATCATCATCAGCTGCCCGAAAGCACCTGATCCAAGAATGGGCTCATTATGGCATTATGATGATGATGATGATGATGATGATGATGATGATGGTGGTCTGTTGCAACAACAACTTTTGGGCTGAAGACTTTCATCTCTTGTTTTTTTAATGAGAGTTTCGTACTTCAGGAATGTAGCTGTCGTACCGACGACCTTCATCTTCGTTCTGGGTCGATATTTACGCCTGAAGGGAATTATGTAAATGATCCCGACATAGATGGAAGATGTTTACCATCGTGTAGTAACACGTCTGTAAAAAGTAGTTCCAGGGTGATGTTTACCACCGTGTAGTAACACGTCTGTAAGAAGTAGTTCCAGGGTGATGTTTACCATCGTGTAGTAACACGTCTGTAAAAGTAGTTCCAGGGTGATGTTTACCATCGTGTAGAAACACGTCTGTAAAAAGTAGTTCCAGGGTGATGTTTACCATCGTGTAGTAACACGTCTATAAAAAGTAGTTCCAGGGTGATGTTTACCATCGTGTAGTAACACGTCTATAAAAAGTAGTTCCAGGGTGATGTTTACCATCGTGTAGTAACACGTCTGTAAAAAGTAGTTCCAGGGTGATGTTTACCATCGTGTAGTAACACGTCTGTAAAAAGTAGTTCCAGGGTGATGTTTACCATCGCGTAGTAACACGTCTGTAAAAAGTAGTTCCAGGGTGATGTTTACCACCGTGTAGTAACAGTAACACGTCTGTAAAAAGTAGTTCCAGGGTGATGTTTGCCATCCTGTAGTAACACGTCTGTTAAAAAAGTAGTTCCAGGGTGATGTTTACCGCCGTGTAGTAACACGTCTGTAAAAAGTAGTTCCAGGGTGATGTTTACCATCGTGTAGTAACACGTCTGTAAAAAGTAGTTCCAGGGTGATGTTTACCATCGTGTAGTAACACGTCTGTAAAAAGTAGTTCCAGGGTGATGTTTACCATCGTGTAGTAACACGTCTGTAAAAAGTAGTTCCAGGGTGATGTTTACCATCGTGTAGTAACACGTCTGTAAAAAGTAGTTCCAGGGTGATGTTTACCATCGTGTAGTAACACGTCTGTAAGAAGTAGTTCCAGGGTGATGTTTACCATCGTGTAGTAACACGTCTGTAAAAAGTAGTTCCAGGCTGATGTTTACCACCGTGTAGTAACACGTCTGTAAAAAGTAGTTCCAGGGTGAAGTTTACCATCGTGTAGTAATACGTCTGTAAAAAGTAGTTCCAGGGTGATGTTTACCATCGTGTAGTAACACGTCTGTAAAAAGTAGTTCCAGGGTGATGTTTTCCATCGTGTAGTAACACCTCTGTAAAAAGTAGTTCCAGGATGATGTTTACCACCGTGTAGTAACACATCTGTAAAAAGTAGTTCCAGGGTGATGTTTACCATCGTGTAGTAACACGTCTGTAAAAAGTAGTTCCAGGGTGATGTTTACCACCGTGTAGTAACACATCTGTAAAAAGTAGTTCCAGGGTGAAGTTTACCATCGTGTAGTAATACGTCTGTAAAAAGTAGTTCCAGGGTGATGTTTACCATCGTGTAGTAACACGTCTGTAAGAAGTAGTTCCAGGGTGATGTTTACCATCGTGTAGTAACACGTCTGTAAAAAGTAGTTCCAGGGTGATGTTTACCATCGTGTAGTAACACGTCTGTAAAAAGTAGTTCCAGGGTGATGTTTACCATCGTGTAGTAACACGTCTGTAAAAAGTAGTTCCAGGGTGATGTTTACCATCGTGTAGTAACACGTCTGTAAAAACTAGTTCCAGGGTGATGTTTACCATCGTGTAGTAACACGTCTGTAAAAGAGTCAGAAGCAGAAAAGTTCGTGTCTGGGACATCTTTAAAAAGCTTCAGGCCGCTGTGTAGTAACATTGCGCAACTTTACGTGTCAGTGGCACGTAATCGGAAGCAGTTGCGTGTCGGGAACACGTGAATGAGTACGACTGTTTGTGCTCATGTCACGTATTTCTGTGAGATCAGGATCGTTCTAAATACTGACAGATCTTTTTGTCCTCCATTTCTTCATGTGTTCAACACTTATTCTCTGTGTCATTTCACTAGATTACACATAACTTCATTTATGGCCATAAATGTTAGGATTTCTTGGTATGTTTGCATTACTACGGTTGTTGCCGACGTCTGGTGAAAATTTAATGTCAATAGCTCAAGAAAAATGTTAATGTGTTAAACACTTTTTACCCCCCCTGTATATGTGTGTTCGGTTCATCTCCGTCGTGTTTGTGAACTGAAGTGGAGGAGACGGATGTAGACCTGGTCTTCGGGGGACTCCCTGTTGATAAAAACATGTATTTTCAGTATTAAACTGTTACCATTCTTTGTTTCTTTTCATTCCTGCTGCAGTGATCTGAACGGTGAAGTAAATGTGTGATGAGTGTTTCGGTGAAACGCCGACCACTCGGCGTGACCCTCAGCGGCTCCGTCTTCTTCCCAGCAGTCCGAGCATCCGTCCTGATCCCGGGCTGCAGGGAGTCTGGGGGAAACTCGTTAACAGGACCTCTTGTCGGCTGCAGCGTGATCGTTTTCAGCCCAGCTTCCCACCAGACTCCCTTTGATGAGCTGGGGCTAATCTCGGGCCTGAAACATCGTCGGCTTGTTCTGCTAATGAGAGAGGGGTCATGGGGAAGTTACGGAGCGGTCCACGAGTCCAAAAGGTGCCGGAAGACTTAAAGACCACCACAGGCTGACTGGGTCAAAGCGAACTACTGCTGGGTTGAAGTACCGTTGGGACAGAGTCATGATCAAAGTTAGACTGGGAGGAGATCAACATCGTCTTCAATGTAATTTCTTTCTTCATGGTCTTGACGTGGATCTCTATGAATCTGGACCTCAGACTAGGGCCTGGGCAATTAATCAAAACTTGATCCTGATTTCAATTTTGATGTGAAACGATCTCCAAACTCACATAATCGAGTTGAAATGATTTACAGTTGTGTGACAAAGTGTTTGCTCCCTTCCTGATTTCTTGTTTTTTTTTTTGCATGTTAGCCACACTTATATGTTTCAGATCTTAAAAATTTTTCATATTAGACAAATATCACACAAGTAAACCCAAAATGCAGTTTTTAAAATGAAGATTTTTATTAGTGAGGGGGGAAAAATCAAAACCTTCATGGTCCTGTGTGAAAAAATGACCCAACAAGGGGGTTGGGGGGGGGTGGTGGTGGGGAGTTTACTGTGGTTTATCACATCTTTGGAAAGCTGAGTTCAGTTTCTCTAGCCACACCCAGGCCTGATTACTGCCACACCTGTTCTCAATCAAGAAATCACTTCAATAGGACCTGCCTGACAAAGTGAAGAAGATTAAAAGATCCTCAAAAGCTAGACATCATGCTGCCATCCAAAGAAATTCAGGAGCAAATGAGAAACAAAGTCATTGAGATCCATCAGTCTGGAAAAGGTTCCAAAGCCATTTCTAAAGCTTTGGGACTCCAGAGAACCACAGTGAGAACCATTATCCACAAATGGTGAAAACATGGAACAGTGGTGAACCTTCCCAGGAGGGGCCGGCCGACCAAAATGACCCCAAGAGCACAGCGACGACTCATCCAAGAGGTCACAAAAGACCCCAGAACAACATCCAAGAACTGCAGGACTCACTTGCCTCAATGAAGGTCAGTGTTCATGACTCCCCCATCAGAAAGAGACTGGGGGGCAAAAATGGCTGCATGGCAGAGTTCCAAGACCAAAACCACTGCTGAGCAAAAAGAACATAAAGGCTCGTCTCAGTTTAGCCAGAAAGCATCTTGATGATCCCCAAGACTTTTGGGAAAATACTCTGTGGACTGACGAGACAAAAGTGGAACTTTCTGGAAGGTGTAGGTCCCATTACATCTGGCGTAAACGTAACACGGCATTTCAGAAAAGGAACATCATAGCAACAGTAAAATATGGTGGTTTTAGTGTGATGGTCTGGGGCTGTTTTGCTGCTTCAGGACCTGGAAGACTTGCTGTGGTAAATGGAACCATGAATTCTGCTTCTACCAAAAATCCTGAAGGAGAACGTCCGGCCATCTGTTGGTGACCTCAAGCTGAAGCGCACTTGGGTTCTGCAGCAGAACAATGATCCAGAACACACCAGCAAGTCCACCTCTGAATGGCTTAAGAACAACAACATGAAGACTTTGGAGTGGCCTAGTCAAAGCCCCCACCTGAATCCCATTGAGATGCTGTGGCATGACCTTAAAAAGGCGGTTCATGCTGGAAAAGCCTCCAATGTGGCTGAATTACAACAATTCTGCAAAGATGAGTGGAACAAAATTCCTCCACAGCGCTGTAGAAGACTCACTGCCAGTTATCACAAATGCTTGATGCAGTTGTTGCTGCTAAGGTGGAACAACCAGTTATTAGCTTTAGGGGAAGATCACTTTTTCACACAGGGACATGCGGGTTTGAATTTGAAACACAGGTGGGGCCACCATGGAAACCTAACAGCGTTTATGTAACTGAAGCTCCAATGTAGAACCAGCGATTTTTTCATGTGCATTTTACAAAGAAAATGACCGTTAAACATTTAAACAGTTAAACTAGACAATACAACAGTTTTCATACTTTTTACACTTCATCTACAGAGAGAATATTTACATTTGTGGATTTTATTGGACTCGGTAGCAGCCATCTTGCTGGTGATTGTCAACCCCTTCGTTGTAAGGGCGCATTCACACCAGGACTCGGTCCGATTGGGCGGCGATTTCTGATACATTCTCCACATTTCTTTGCTTCGGTTTGCGTTCATACCGCAATAACTGAAGCGGACCAAACCGCCCGGTTAAACCACCGTAGTTAAACGACTGCCCACTAGGGGGCGCCGCTCCCCAATACAAGCACTGATGATGATAAAGAAGAGGAGGAAGAAGAAAAACCGTACCATACCGTTTTCTGCCCCGAGGGGGGGGGGGAGAAAAGCAAACTTATCCTGGAGTCTGCATCTGCAAGCTTCATGTAAGCAGACATCTAACACTCGTTGGAAATAAAGGATGTTTAAGGAAAAAGAGAGAAAATCAGCTACTGATGCAAAAACATCTGTTATGTTTGGAAGTTCTTTAAAAAATCTAAGAAAAGTTTAAATAAATAGATTGTTGAATGAAATTTTCTGCTTTAATGGCCTGTCTAAACAAATAAAATCCAGGTTTTTACAGATTATTTAAATTGAGCCTTTTTATTTTCAATGTGATCGATTACTGCACCTTTTTATCTCTTAAGGGAGGGGAAGGAAAAAAAGGAAAAAAAAAAGAAAAAAAAAAAAAAAAAAAAGAATTAAAATTCCATCAGTTTTTTCTGTTGTCCCTCTTTTTGTAGAAAAATGTTGTAGATTTTTTGTTTATAGCCTAATTCTCACTTGTTCTTGTAGGAGTCAGATTTTGTTCCATGAATTATATGTGTGATAATCTGTTTTTATGTTACGTTATTCATGTTTGTCACGCCACATTTTACTGGGTTCAGTCTGTTAAAGGAAGGTGGATTTGCTTTAGTTATTAAATAAATAAAGCAAAGTGAGATCATTATAATACGGTGTTAAAATGTAAATGGACCCTGGAGCAGTTTGGACTGAAAACTTGGGCCCCATCATGAAAAAGGTTGAGAACCGCTGCTGCTGAGGGCAAAATATCCATCACAGTTCCACACTACCGTACTGGTGATGGTGGGGGTGATCTGGGGGCGTTTAAAGGGTTAATAATGAATGAAAACATCATTGTTTGTTTTTTAGTTCTTGTGTAGGATCTTCTGTCTGTAAACGAGCGGTGAGGTGCGCGCGTGTGTGTGTGTGAGGACATCCAAGCTGCTGGTTTCTAAGTGCGTGTTTCATCAGTGTTATTCCTGAGCTGCCGCCTTCTCGCGCTCTCGCTGAGCATTAATCCATATTTACCTTTTCTTGTGTCGTGTCTCTGCCTGTGAGACAGCTTCGGGGCGTCCCTTTGTCTTCCCTCACCCCGACACCGGCTTCTTTCCCGGCGTTCCGCGCGAACAAAGGCGCTGCAGCGTGACTCACATCCCGCGGAAGCGGCAGGTGAAGGGAGGTGAGGAGGGATGAAAGCGGGGAGTAATGATGTGGAGGAGAGGAGGATGATCCGCAGAGGAAACGCGCGCACAAATACGCCGCGTTTAGTTTGATATAACCCGTCTACGCGGAGATCACACGCGCACGCGGCGCTCCAGATTACAAGCAAACCTCAAAGACTTGAACAGGAGCTGGAAGCTGCAGGTGGAGGCGACCAGGTGAGAGCTGAGGAAGACTCCGCCTGGGAAACATCTTCTGTCTTTACACCGCGAGCGGAGGAAGTAATTACCCCCCCAGTCTGATTAACTGCAGCTCTGCCTGGTTTCTGTCTGAGGACGGCACCAGTCGCGCGGCTTTGCTCCCTGATTAAAGCTAAGTGAGCGCGCGCTGTAATCCCTCAATCCTTTTTAGTCTCGCTGGGGTTTAGGTGAGAATGATTTCCTCTCTGCAGCCAGATTTGAGGCTCGCGCGCGCTTTGTTCGGGGGAAATCTCAATGTTTACCCAGTCACTCCTCGCGCGCTCCTCAGCGGCGTGCTGGGGATATGAGAGCGGCAGAAAATCTGTCCAGTCACCCGAAGTTAGAGACTGAGCTGACAGCAGTTTGTTTCTGCTCGGCTTCCTGCAGCTGTCCCACACGTCCACGCGTGTCTTCAGAGACAGGAGGAACCTGCAGGGAGCAGGTTCGAGCGTGCAGTCCCCCCGTCGTCCACCAGGGGCCGCGAAGACGATGCCTGTCCTTGATTACCTCCGCCGAGGAAGTGATGTTTTCCGTATGGTTTGTCCGTCCGTCTGTCCCCCAGCCAGCATGTCCATGTGGGGCCCATATGGGTTAAATTTTGGCTGCATATGAGGGACCCAAGTGGGATTGCAACGGTTTCCATGGTGACCCCACCTGTGCTTGCCCATATAGCCTATAGACACGGGCGCGAACTGGGCAAATCTCATTGTTAAAGGAATAGTTCACCCACAGAATGATGTCACGTTGTTTTCCACTTCCCCTCAGGGTGAGAAAGACTCTGGAGCACTTTTTTAATATCTCAAATCAACCTGATCTCACAAAAATACGTGAAATGAGCACGGACGGTTTTACTCATATCGTGTCCCCGACACGTAACTGCTTCAAATTACGTGTCACTGACACGTAAAGCTGCGCAATGTTAAGTCAATGGGGATGCTTTTCGTGTCCCCAGACACGAATTTTTCAGCTTCAAATTACGTGCTGATGACACGAAAACTGTGCAACGTAAAATCAACAAGTCCCTCCAAAAAATCACACCCATATTAGGTCGTTTGTGCACAAAAATACGGACTATATTACGTTTTCAACATCCACTCATTTTATATATGCGATCCACAGTTTTTCTCATTTTGACGGAGCCTAAATCCTTTTAGGTTTTTTGACTTTATGCTGCCTGGAGAAACCTGGAATCGATCTCCACAACTTCTGCATGACAGACACCTGCTCTGTGTCCTACTCTATACTTCGAGAGCTGCTGTCATGCAACTTGGCTCATGACGTTTGCAAAGCTGAATTGAGATGATGCTGCAGAATAAATGCCTGTAACAGTTGCAGTCATGCAGTCTGCTGTAACTGTTACAGGCATTTATTCCGCAGCATCATCTCAATTATTTCATGCGCTGTCATTCAGCTTTGCAAACGTCATGAGCCAAGTTGCATGACAGCAGCTCTCGAAGTATAGAGTAGGACACAGAGCAGGTGTCTGTCATGCAGAAGTTGTGGAGATCGATTCCAGGTTTCTCCAGGCAGCATAAAGCCAAAAAACCTAAAAGGATTTAGGCTCCGTCAAAATGAGAAAAACTGTGGATTGCATATATAAAATGAGTGGATGTTGAAAACGTAATATAGTCCGTATTTTTGTGCACAAACGACCTAATATGGGTGTGATTTTTTTTGGAGGACTTGTTGATTTTACGTTGCACAGTTTTACGTGTCATCAGCACGTAATTTGAAGCTGAAAAATTCGTGTCTGGGGACACGAAAAGCATCCCCATTGACTTAACATTGCGCAGCTTTACGTGTCAGTGACACGTAATTTGAAGCAGTTACGTGTCGGGGACACGTATATGAGTAAAACCGTTCGTGCTCATTTCACGTATTTTTGTGAGATCAGGTTGCTCAAATGCAGCCGGAGATCAGGAAGGCTTCTCGTTTCTTTCATATAATAGAGCCAAAAAGGTCCATAAAAGTCCACAAAAACTGGTCAATATTCCTCCATACGGCTCATTCAATGTAATCCAAGTGTCCTGAGTGGGTAGCGTCCAGAATTTACTTGAAACAACGTCAAACGGTGTATATTTTTGGAGCCTAAACAGTACTACATCGCATCTCCTGCGAGCACGCCGATGCACGTTCACGAAACTATGGAAGCCGCGGCAGACGAGATCACGCGTCCTCTTGGACCCTCTTGTGTTTGTCCCGGTTTGTCTGCAGCTCGTTCGCTCTTAGCACAATGTAAACAGCGAATTTCTTCTTCTACGCTTGCATTATTGGCAGAGTAGGCTCTGAACGCCGAGGCCTCCGTAGTTTCATGAATGCGCATATGCGCGCTTCGTGAAAGTAAGATGTTCTACTGTTTAGGCTCTAAAAATCTACTAAATGATGTCGTTTTGAGTCAATTCTGGACGCTACCCACTCAGGACACAGATTACATTGGACGAGCAGTATGGAGGAATACTGACAAGTTTTTGTGGACTTTTATGGACCTTTTTGGCTCGGGCCCCCGCGAACTCCATTATATGAAAGTTTAAAAAGCTTTACTGTTCTTTGTTGCTTCCATACATGACTTATTGTACAGAGATGCGGTAAATGCTTACAAACCAACACACTTCCCATCTTTAAGGCGAGACGCTGCAGGCAAATAGGGTAAAAAATTTAACAAACTGGTTTCACCATGAAACTTTCCTGGTTTATTCCTCACATTGGGGCTATCATTTTTTGTATTGCAACTTTTCTGAAATGTTATGTTTTAATATGCAAATTAGGTGTTATAAAGCCAAAAATGCGCTAATTTGCATACATTTCTAGGAAAAAAATCTAAACACAGGATTAGAGGTTCAAAGTTTCTTTTGAATTTTCTTCACATATTAAAATCAAAAGTTTTTACAGAGGGGTTTTGGATATCTCTACAGATCATTTCACAATTTAGAATATACAGTACTGTCAACAACCACAAAAAACTCATTTTTGGCATATTTTTGGGATGAAATGTTCTATAAATCAGGCTGTGAATGAGATATCAAAAAATCCTTCTGTAAAAACTTTTAGAATACAGTCAGGAGCAAAACTCAAAAGTTTGGTTTCTGTAAGTGCTCCTGAAGTGGAGATTTTTTTTTTTACCCAGAGTAAGAGAAAAAAAATAATTTTGAGAAAAACGGCTTTTAAAGTTTTGGATTGTAAAATTCTCCACATTTTAGTTCTAAAACACTATTTACAGACATCAGATCCAATCAGATTCATGAGCTGGAAATGTCAAGTTGGGTTGAGATGACATCGTTGAGGAAAAAGAGACGTTTCCAACGACACCAGACATGACGGGTTCAGACGAGCACCACGGTGCTGCGCCCCGTTTAAAAAACCCACTTTAGCTGCAGTTTGAGGAGATTTGGGTGCATCAGACAAAGAATCATGAAATAAACTCCCAAAATGTTTATTTTTGATGTTTTTTTTACACTCGTCTGAAAGAAAACATGTTGGAGGGAAAAATGAAAATCTCAAAATTGACCAGGTGATGAAAAAATGGGGTTTTTACCTGAAGTGACTTCCCTTAAATTACAAAAAAGAGCTGTAAGAATTGTAACCCATTGAAATTATATGCAACCAACTAATATTTTGTTTATTAATTTAAATATTCTTAAATTTTACAATTTGATTTAATTCAAATTAGCACAAGTCATGTTTAAAGCACAAAATAATTTACTGTGCTGCTGTACTCAGAAGCTGTTTGAAGTCTAGGAGAGTCAATATGATTTTAATGTAAAAGATTGTTTAAAAAAAAACAAAAAACAAGATAAGAACAAATGTAAAGCAGTTATGTTTCGGTTTGAGGTGTAAATTTATGGAATACTTTTGACAATGATCTAAAAAGATGTAGCTCACTGTCTTCATTCGAAATCATGTTTAAAACTAAAATATTAGATAAATGTAAAAATCAAGTGAAAATATTGAATTCTTTAGTTACATTTGCTCAGAAATTATACTACGAAACTTTCTGCTATGTATTTATTGATTCTTTTGAGATTTTTTTTTCTTTGAATTTCATTATTTACTTGAAAGTCTATGCTGAACTGAGTGTCTTGCTGAAGAAGTGTTTTGTGTAAAAAGGGTTGTAGAAATAAGCCCTGGCTTCAGTCAGCACCCTTTGATTAGCCATATGTCATGTTCCTCTGCTCTTGTGTATTTATTAATAATTTGGACGCTAATCAGAATAAACTAAATGCATCTACAGGATGAACCCATTAAATGTTGGTGGTGATCCGGATCACCTTCTGGATCCAGGAATGTTTGAAGGCTTCTTTATCATCGTGAGGTCGGCCATGTTGGAAAGGCTGTTGATGAGGCGTGAGCGCCCCCTTGTGGCAGAAATGTGCAGCTGCTACTGAGCACATGATGTCAGGATGCAGAAATGAAACTTATGAGCAACAGTGAGCACGAAGAGAGAAGACTGTTGGACAGACTTCTAGCAGGTGAAGATGGTGAACTGTGTGCGTCTGTGAAGAACTGGAAGTAACTAGTTGTATTTCTGCCTGAACAGGATGTTTATTTAGCCTTTAATGTTATTTAGCTGATCTGCTTATTCAGAAGTGTTCCTCCATTCACCATGTGCCTTTTTATGCTATTAAGCTAGCTGACCTGTTACATGCCAGTTACTGTAACTGTTAGCCTTGAACACATATGCATGTTTAGTCCTAACTGGAAGGATTTATTAGTAATAATTAGTACCTTGAATGTGTTTATTTGCTGAACGAATGTTCCTCATGGCTTCTTTGTATTTCTGTGTTTATAGACCACACTCACTTCCATCCAGAATTCACCTGAACTAGCCTGAAATTCCACCTGTTAGCCTGTCGTTTGTTGCATTATGTGCTGTTGTGATTCAGAGTGACCAGTAAAGACAGTTAACTGTACAAGCGAGTCCTGTGTGTCTGACCCCCCCCCCCCCCCGATGGTGAACATCAAACCTCCTTACCAACGCCTAAGCAGCCTTGCATCAACATCACCCTAATAGGCCACATTTTTTGGAATTTTTGCATGTAACTACATACAAATGGCCCGAGTGTTTGGTAAAAAATTACAAGAAAGGATCTCGATGAGTTCTATAATGTTTCCAAAGTTGATCCAGATCCAGAGAAAATTCTGGATACGATGGTCCAGAACACAAAAATGAGGGAGTCGTTGGAATTTTCATTGCTGAAAGGTAACAAATGAAGATACAGACATGCAAATAACACCAAATTGTAGCCAAGACTCTGCTGAATTGGGAGTTTGTCAACGGAACTGACACATCTTCAACAGCAATGGAGCTAGATCCAGAAGAAAACTGCCATCATGGAAATATGGATTATTGGAAATAACTATTGAATAGTGATACAAGCATGATTCCAGATGCTGTTGGTTTGTTTTCATGGTCAAGGAATCCAATGATGGAGATTAAATGAATGCAGGAGTTTTTGTAGTAAGTCACATGGTGACATGAGCTGCTTGGGGGAGGTCTGCACTCTCCGAGTGCTTTTCTAGTTTACTTTGAACTGGATCCATACCAGACCAGTACATCAGGTCCCTGAGACCATGTCGCCCACAGCCGCTGACCAAGAAGAAAGATGAAAACCGGGCTCATTGGTCAGCCAGACCCGATACTGGATTGTCCACCATCAGTAAACTGCACGGCAACGACAAGTTTCTGCAGTCCGGTTTTACTTTGGTGTTCAGACCTGATCTGGTTTTCAGCAGAATGTGTCCAGTAGGAGAGAGGCAGCCAGGTGTCCACCATGTTCCGGGACGTCATATGTCACTTCCTGTCTGGTCTCTGGAGGGTCCGTTTGCTGTAACTCTCTCAGTGCACCCCACCGGAGTTCGGACTGAGACCCCCGATCTTTAAGCAGATCAGAGCTCACCTCATAGTCTGCAACAGAGTCTGGATGCTTCTCCACATGGCTCCAATGGACCAGACTATTCCTAGACATGGTCTGTCTGTGGAGGCGGTCTGTTTCTGGATGCGTACTCTCCATGGATGCAGACTATCCCTAGTAGCGGACTAGACTATCTTTGGATGCAGACTATCCCCGGAAGCAGGCTATCCCTGGAAGGGAACTTTCTCTGGAAGCAGACTATCTTTAGACGTGAACTATCACTGGAAGCAGACTATCCCTCGAAGGGGACTGTCCCTTGAAGCAGACTATCTGTGGACACGGACTATCTTCGGAAGTGGACTGTTTGTGGAGGTGGACTATCCCTGGAAGCGGATTATCTGTGGAGGTGGACTATCCCTGGAAGCAGACTATCCATCGAAGTGGACTATCCCTGGAACTATCTCTCTGGTTGCGGACTAATCCGTGGAGGGGGACTATTATTGGAAGCGGACTTTCCCTGGTTGCGGAACTATCTGTGGACACGGACTTTCTTCGGAAGTGGACCGTCTGTGGAGGTGGACTAGCGGACTGTCCGTGGAGGTGGACTATCCCTGGACGTGGACTACCCGTGGACGGGGACTTTCTGTGGACGAACGCTTCTCGGTGAATGTTTCTGAAGGCTCGCACTTTGACTCATCATGCACAGGAAATGTGTTCCAGAAACAATCTTGTCTCAGAATAATCTGGAAGATTTTAACCTTTAAATGTTTTTTTGTTTGTTACCAGATCTGTTTCCTCTTGTTGTCACTTTCTGGACATAAATGTCCTGTTAGGTCACCTTAAACCCACTTTGATCCTGTCCAGCATCATGACAGCAGAGTGATGCTCTGGCTCCGTGTTCTGACCAACAAATTAGCTTTGTCAGGAGGAACTTTGGAGAATGAAGGTCTGTGGAAACCAAATACTGAAGTATTAGTTTTTATTTTAAATTTGTTTTGTCCTGAAAGAGGAGACAAGAGAAGGAAGAGACAACAGAAGACAATGAAGACAAAGATACAATCGTAACCGGAAACAGAACAAAGGGGACAACCAGGTGCTACACCTGTGACAGAAGGCATGAAGACATGGACAGTCTCTGTAGGAAGACATTGAAGACATACTGTACTCTGAAATCATGAACTGTGATTGGCTGGAAGTGAAGGGGGCAGGTTTTTCCATATTTCAAACGTGGATGTGTGCAGAGAGGACGGGTAGCTGGTACGGGGGTGTTACAGGCGTCAGGGATGCTGCCTGCATCTTCCTGCTGATAAATAATATTTCCATATTTAGAACTTTGGTTCTGCTCGATCCTCTCATGTTGTGGTGCCCCCCTGGTACGTGACATGTGACGGCGGGGTGGCGGTTCTGCCTGATCAGGATCTCCGGGGACAGCCGTCTGAAGTTGACCAGTGACATTCTTCTACACAACACCCATTCAGCTGAGGAGGATGGTGGTTAATTAGGACGTCTGAGGCTCAGGGACCAAACATGAATGTCCCAACAGATTAATCAGCACCACGCAGCCGTCATGCAGAGGACCCAGACCCAGCAGTCCTCAGAGGACAGGTCAGTACCGGGAACGTGAGGCCTGAAGACCGGACCTGTTTTACTCTGATAACATATATATATATATATATATATATATATATATATATGTATATATATGTACTCTGATATATATATATATATGTATATATATGTACTCTGATATATATATATATATATATATATATATATATATATATATATATATGTACTCTGATATATATATATATATATATATATATATATATATATATATAATATACAGGTACTACCCAAAAAATTAGAATATCCTGAAAAAGTTCACGTATTTCCATAATTCAACTTAAAAAGGTGCAATTTACATACTGTATAGACAAATAATATGTGAATCGATATATTTCAAGCTTTTATTTCTTTGGATGTTGCTGATTAGACGTTGCAGCTTAAGAAAATCTCAAATTCAAAAACTATGAGAATTTTAAAACTAAATTAGAATACTGCATAAAATCAATCAGAGAAGGGTTTTAAATACAAAAATATCAGGCTTCCTGAAGTAAAATCTTGCATCTGTACTTAGTACTTGGTGGGGGCCCCTTTAATGACAGCCTTAACCCGGCGTGCCATAGATGCTAGCAGCTTTAACCCGCGTGGCATGGATGCTAGCAGCTTTAACCCGCGTGGCATGGATGCTAGCAGCTTTAACCCGGCGTGGCATGGATGCTAGCAGCTTTAACCCGGCGTGGCATGGATGCTAGCAGCTTTAACCCGGCGTGGCATGGATGCTAGCAGCTTTAACCCGGCGTGGCATGGATGCTACCAGCCTTCACCCGGCGTGGCATGGATGCTAGTAGCTTTAACCCGGCGTGGCATGGATGCTAGCAGCTTTAACCCCGGCGCACCATGGATGCTACCAGCCTTAGCCCGGCGTGGCATGGATGCTACCAGCTTTAACCCGGCGTGGCATGGATGCTACCAGCTTTAACCCGGCGTGGCATGGATGCTAGAAGCTTTAACCCGGCGTGGCATGGATGCTAGCAGCTTTAACCCGGCGTGGCATGGATGCTAGCAGCTTTAACCCGGCGTGGCATGGATGCTACCAGCCTTAGCCCGGCGTGGCATGGATGCTAGCAGCTTTAACCCGGCGTGGCATGGATGCTAGCAGCTTTAACCCGGCGTGGCATGGATGCTAGAAGCTTTAACCCGGCGTGGCACGGATGCTAGCAGCTTTAACCCGGCGTGGCATGGATGCTAGCACCTTTAACCCAGCGTGGCATGGATGCTAGCAGCTTGTGGCAAATCTCAGCTGTTATGGAGACCAACATGCTTCCATCACAGCCTTGAGCTCTTCTTTATTGTTCGCTCTCTTCCCATTCAGCTTTCTCTTGACGATGCCCCACATGTTTTCAATGGGGTTCAGGTCAGGTGGGTTTGCGGGCCAATCCAGCATGGTGATCCATGGTTGTTGAAGCAGGATTTGGTAGTTTTGGCAGTGTGGGCAGGTGCAAAGTCCTGCTGGAAGATGAAGTCTGCATCCCCATACAGCTGGTCCACTGAAGCAAGCATGAAGGTCTCCAAAATGTCCTGGTAGACGGCTGCATTTATGCTGGACTTGATGAAGCTCACAGGTCCATTCCTTATGACGTCCTCCACACGTTTGAAAGGCCCTTTCCTGACCATCTTCTCCAGGCTGCTGTCAGCCCTCCGGCTTCTACACCGTTTTCTTCCACACTTCTTCCTTCCACTTAACTTTAAATTAATGTGCTTTGAGACACTCTGAGAACATCCAGCTTCTTTTCTATCACTTTTTGTGTCTTTCCCACCTTGTGCAGGGAGTCAATGATGGTTTTCTGCACAACTGTCAGATCAGCATCTTCCCCATGATTGTGAATTCTTCTAAACCAACACAGAGACTTTTTAAAGGCTCAGGGTACTTATGGAGGTGTTTGGATTACTTACCTGATTAGAATGTGACACTGAACCTACAATACTGGAGCTTTTCACAGTATTTTAATTTTTTGAGTTTTGGAATTTGAGGTTTTCTTAAGCTGCAACTTCTAATCAGCAACATCCAAACAAATAAAAGCTTGAAAGATATTGATTTACATATTATTTATCTATACAATATGTAAACTGCACCTTTTAAGTGGAATTATAGAAATACGTGAACTTTTTCAAGATATTCTAATTTTTGGGGTAGTACTTATATATATATACTTTATATATGTTTGTTCCAGCTGACATGAAGCCAGCAAACAGCTGATTTGCTCCTTCAGAGAGGAGATGAAGACATGGATCATGTGACCTGAGCTGCTGAAGTCTGCACAGGTTTCAGGAACTAACGGACTTTTCTGTCCGGACAGCCTGAGAAGTGTCGGAAAAGATTTATTTTTCTTATGAAAATTGTGGAACTACGTTGAACTGAAGACGGTTGTTAAAGATGGTCTGAATAATTTAAGGCCTGATGATTAATCTGCTGGTTAAATGGCTGGCTGGAAGCGAACTGCAGCCCCAGGAAAGACGGATGCGAGTCTCGTCCTGGGAGTTTCACAGGGAAATTTGCTCTCAGGCGTGACATGAATCACTACTGGCAGGGGAAAAGTACAATAAGTTTCTCATGAACGTGTCAACATCTCACACAATTACAGCTCAGCTGTCAACATGTTAATTTGTTTGAAATCGGCTCTGAAGTTCGGACGGGTTCCACGTTTAATCCTGTTGTTGACGCAGACGTTGGAGCTGCTTTACGGATGAGCTTACAGGGTTGGCCGTGAGTTAAAGACTCATGCTGTCACTTATACGTATAGATTACTGAAAAACTTCCAGAACATTCTGAAGAGTTGTGGGATTACAGCATTAAAAGCTCTAAACTGCTCGCGTGTGTTCAGGAATTAGAAAGAGGAAAACAGGCCGAGCTGCTCTGCTTTCCCTGATAAATATAGATAGCACTGAAGGCTCACAGAGGGAAAAACAACCCCGATCAATTTCACAATTAGCCAATTCAGTGTTTTAATTAAAAAACAACAGTGGTCTTTGAAGAAATCGATTCCATCTGAGGGGGAGAATTCCCCCGATGGTTCCCCGTCCCCCAGCGCTGACGATTCAAAGGCCTGCATGAAGATGCTCTCAGGCCTTTTCTTTTGTATCCAAACATTTCAGCGTGAACAGAAAGTCTGAAGAACGAGTGTTTGTCGGGACTGTTTTCATGACTTCTCCTTGGAGGGAATCCGACTGGAGAAAAGGCAGAAAAACACGACTCAGCTGAAACTTTCCATCCAGATGTGCAGCATCAGTGACAATGTTGTTTTATAAGAAACCAATTCAGATATTTAAAACTGTGAGAAGGATTTCTGTTCAGTCCCAGCTGGAAAAGATGATTATTCATGTTATGGGCGTCAGGGGCCGAACCGGGGGCCGAACCAGGGGCCGAACCGGGGGCCCCACATGATAAATACAGTTTAACACCTACATTTATTTACAATTACATAAAAGAGAAGAATAAAAATGGATTGAAAAACGGAGACTGAAAAAAGATTTTAAAAAAGAACATTACATTTTAGATAAATTGATACAGCGCATAAATATTTATGAATAATTAATAAATGATGAAGGAATAAATAATATGAATTTATAAATAAAAAACTAGTTAGTTTATTAACTGGTTAATTGTCAAAATTCTGTCCTTAACTTTATTAAGTTAGTTTCTGATAAGATATTCATTATAGATTATTTTAGCCTCATAATCTGAAAACAGAGACTGGAACATGATGTCTGGCTGCTGACTGGGATTAAAGGTTCTGATGCAGACTAAGATTAAAGGTTCTGATGATAATTTGAATTAAAGGTTCTGATGCTGACTGGGATTAAAAGTTCTAGATATTGACTTAGATTAAGGTTCTGAGGCAGACTGGGATTAAAGGTTCTAGATGCTGACTGGGATTAAAGGTTATGGGTGCTGACTATGATTAACGGCTCTAGATATTGATTGGGATTGAAAGTTCTGATCCTGACTGGGATTAAATGTTCTACATGCTGAATGAGATTGAAAGTTCTGGATGTTGACTGGGATTAAAGGTTCTGATGGTGACTGGGATTAAAGGTTCTGATGCTGCCTGGGATTAAAGGTTCTGATGGTGACTGGGATTAAAGGTTCTGATGCTGCCTGGGATTAAAGGTTCTGATGGTGACTGGGATTAAAGGTTCTGATGGACTGGGATTAAAGGGTCTGATGGTGACTGGGATTAAAGGTTCTGATGGTGACTGGGATTAAAGGTTCT
Organism: Atherinomorus stipes; assembly: GCA_023101725.1. Lineage (NCBI taxonomy): Eukaryota > Metazoa > Chordata > Actinopteri > Atheriniformes > Atherinidae > Atherinomorus > Atherinomorus stipes. Next base: position 108,651 of record JALJCO010005190.1, read on the forward strand.
GATGACCTGGGATTAAAGGGTCTGATGGTGACTGGGATTAAAGGTTCTGATGGTGACTGGGATTAAAGGTTCTGATGGTGACTGGGATTAAAGGTTCTGATGGACTGGGATTAAAGGTTCTGATGTGACTGGGATTAAAGGTTCTGATGGTGACTGGGATTAAAGGTTCTGATGCTACCTGGGATTAAAGGGTCTAATGGTGACTGGGATTAAAGGTTCTGATGCTACCTGGGATTAAAGGGTCTGATGGTGACTGGGATTAAAGGTTCTGATGGTGACTGGGATTAAAGGTTCTGATGCTACCTGGGATTAAAGGGTCTAATGGTGACTGGGATTAAAGGTTCTGATGAACTGGGATTAAAGGGTCTGATGCTACCTGGGATTACAGGTTCTGATGCTGACTGGGATTAAAGGTTCTAGTGAGGCTGTTATTGATCTCCCAGTAGAACAGCATTAATCCAGCCAATCACAGCAGCTGTATGTTCTACATGTCGTGTGTTTGCTCCGTCTCGTCCCTGTCGGTTCTCTGGTTCTCCGTTATTCATCGGCCAGCTTTCTTTTCCATCGACGGGTTTTCATCCGGTCGCTCCAGCAGCTGCTGCTTCCGTTCGCCCTCCTTTTCCCGTCCACGTGCACGAATGTCTGGCGTGCTCACCGCCGCCCAGCTGCACCCTGCTCTCCTCCCGCATCCGTGGACCCATCTGTCCGTCTGGATGTGGGATCTAATCTCAGCTGCTGCTCACCTGAACGGCGGCTGGAACTTCAAACGGGCTGTGACGCAGCCGTAAACCCCCCCGATGAAAGCCGAGAGCTTCAGAGAAGGAGGAGGTGACGAGCTTAACTTGGCGGATTTAGCAGCCCTGTCTCTCACTTCCTGCGTTTTGTCAAACACTCTGCCGACTTCACGCCTGATTTTAATTCAGAGTCGAGGGAAAGTAATGACACTCGTCTGTGATCTGCAGGAAAGCGGAGGATTGAGACGAGTGAAAGATGGCACCTTTAAATCAAAGAGAAGAAAACTCTGCTGCACACTCGCATGGCTTTGACGGCCTGCTGTGCCTGTTTCAGCCACGTGGAACACCGTTTGCTACCACCATCTACTGTTCACATGCAGGAGGACACGGACCTCCACCTCACATTTACACATACTCATGAACAGAAAAACTTTAGTTTGAAGGAAAAGATTCAGAAACGGCTCAAAGCTGTGAAACGAGCTTCACTGAAAATGGAAAAAATGACATTTTCTGCTTCATTAAGGGAAGAGAGATACAGCTGGAGTCGCCTGTAATGATGCATTTTAACCATTGAAAATAAAACAAACAGATTCCAGTGAAATTCTATAAATAGACTGAAGCCGACAGAGAATGAATGAGTCTAACTTTAACTAAAGGTCTCCAGGATGATGCGTTCAGGCGCGTGTTGGCATTTCCAAACAAACGCGTCCCAGCCTTTAAATGAGTGCTCGTATGTTCGGCCGTGATGACGTGGGTGTTGAATCTGCAGATGAAGCCGCTGACTTTTCCTCAGCTGCTTTGTCTCCACGCTTTATTTGTCATTGTGTGGCCTGATTGCACGCCGTGTTAAATTTAGAAAGCTGCTTGGTTGCAGAAAAGATGAACACAGTTCTTTCACTGCAGGTGGAACAAGGAGCAGCAACGTTCCTGCAGAACCCCTGATGAATGTTTTTGTTCCCACCAGCGGGTTGCACGACGACTCATTGGTTTGTGTTTTGTTTTGTTTTTTTTTTTTTAATAATTGGTATTAACAGAACCAAACTGGTGAAGATGAGAAACCTAAAACCTTCAAATCGCAGCAAAAGTTCAGGAGAAATGCAGGAAATGCTGATTTATCCGGCTGCTGAAATGACCCTGGAACTACTTTTTACAGACGTGTTACTACACGATGGTAAACATCACCCTGGAACTACTTTTTGTGGCGGGGGTTGTAAAAGGTTTAGAACAAGAATTAATTTCATCTCTCTAAATGAACTTTTTTTTTTTTTTTTTTTTACTTGTCCTGTCCAGCATTGAAGCAAGCAGAATGGAAATCTGATTGCTTTATTCTGTTGAACAGTTTTGCTTTACCAAGCGGAGCTTTATGAACATAAGGCTCCACTTGATATCATGTTTATTCATTTTATTTCTTTATTTAAACATTTGTCTATTACACCATTCCATTTCATACTGCTGGGCCTGACAAGGGAGAAATGAAAGTTAACAGAGGTAATGATAGAAAGTGAAACAGAGAGAAAGGAGTAAGGAAGAGGAAGAGAGAGAGGAGAGAAAACATGAATCCACTTACACAGTTCACTGGTACATCTGTACCGCGATCCCTAAACAACCAAGGTCTCTGTTGGAAAACAAAATCATACAAACACACACAAACACACGCAGAACTACGCAGAGAAGAGGTACAACCTAGTCCTCGCAATGGGAAGCAGCATCACAGCATCAACATGCATAATAAAGGGTGCTCCGTGGTGATACAGTCATGCAGATGCAGCCTCGTCTCTGCAAGGAGGAGGAAGCCCGCAAGGCTCACGACCCAGGCCCCCAGCAGCCACCCAGAGTCCCAGATCCCAGCCACCCCCCCCCCCCCCCCCCCCCCCAAAGAACGGACATGCATCCCCCCGAAGGGCGGCAAAAGGCGGCCCGAGCCGGAGCCCCCCGCGGTCTGGGGGCCCAGGCCCCAGCGGACCAAGACCAGCAGCTGCCGACCCCACCGGGCGCCGGGCGCCCCCGGAGCGGAGACAGCGCCGGGCCCAGGGCCCAAGCGCCCAGGAGCAGCCACCCCCCCCCCCCCCCCCCCGACCCGGGCGGCCCAACTGAAACCCAGGAGGACTTGCACCCCCCAGGGCAGGCCAGCCCCCACCCCAACGTCTCTGCCCCACACACCTGACACCAGGTCGTGAGGACCGGCCAAAACCAGAGGAGGCACGTCCCGCCGGCCCGCCCCCCCAGCGCCAAGCCGGGTCCCCCGGCCCTAGAGGGCAGGGGCCACCTCCGAGCACCGGGGCCCAGGACCCCCCCGCCCTCCCCCACCCCCGGGACGGCCCGGCCGACCCGGCCGCCGGCCGACAGCAACCGGCCAGGGCCCCACCAGCGACCCACCCACCGCCGCAGAGCAGCCCCAACCGCTGACCCCCATGCCCCCCATTGGGCTGGATACAGCCCCGCCCCAGCGGCGAGGCAGCCCAGACCCCCCCCAAGTCAACCGCCAGGGATCCATAGCCATCAAGCACTCGCCAGCACCCAACCCCCACATGGCCGAGGCCGCTCTCCTACACCAACGTTAAGTGATGGAGCTAATCACAGGGGACCAGAGGGAGTGGAATTCATCTAACCCCCCCCCCCCCCCCCCCCCCCACACACATCACCAGGGGGGACCAGAGGGAGTGGAATTCATCTAACTGGTTCTTAGAGGAGGCAGACATCGTCTCAATACTGATATGGTCTACTAAGAAATTCCTAAACTGGCTAATGCTCAGATTATTTTTAGATTTCCAGTTTACCAGGATAGTTTTCTTTGCAATATATAATACAGTAAGTATCATATGTGCATAGTTGGTTACCGTGTTGATCTCATCCAAGTCTCTTTTTTGAGACTTGGATGAGAACTTTTTTTTCTGAACTGTTTCGTAATCAAACATGTGAAACCTTTTCTGGCGTCGGTGTATCGGCCTCGTTGGTCTCAGTCAGACATAAATCACGGCTCTGCGGAGCATCTTTTCGTCATTGCATATTTTCCCCGGGGAGCCGTCATCAGAGGCCCGCAGAGACCTGTACGTCCATCACCTCCACTTCAGCCTCTGATTGGATATAAGACTGATTACACCCTATTCATGCATTGGAGGAGAGACATGCTCACTGCTGGTCAATCGTACCTCATAATCAGGACCAGTACAGACGTATCCTGTTATCCTGCAGGTTAGAAAAATATTCCCTCCGCAGATTCAAATCTGTTCAAACCAAAATCAGACACGGCTACAGGGTGAACGTAAAACTTGGTCTCCTGAAGACACACAAGGTACGACGGCGTGTGACAAAAGACATCCCTCAACTCGCCCAACACAAGCTAGCATTCCCGAAGCTGCTCCGAAACAAAGCTCAACACAAAGCCAAAAGGGCCGAGTTAACAGTTATCTCTAGTGAAGCCACACGGTCTTAACTCTGAGGGCGACGCCCAGAAGCCAGCTGTGAGGCTGATAAACAAACACAACAAACCAGAAGGCTGTTTACAGATCAGAACGAAGCTTTAACGCCTGGAAACCAAACGCAGAACCTCAGAACAGAAGTCCTGGTGTTTCCCTCCAGCTGTTCCAGCCCGTCTCCTCATGCTGATCTGTCCTCCTCGACCCCCCCTCCCTGGAACCTGTCATCACCAATCTCAGGATATAAATGGACCTTTAAAAGTCAACATGCATGTAAACTCTGTGGTCACGTCCTGATTTTTCAACGAAGACAACTTTTAAAAGTCTTTTCTGTCTGTGCACTGTCGGAAAAAAAAATGGTGAAACACGCGCTGCTACAAAAAAATACCTGAAAAAGTTTCCTTCTTCTGATGAAGCGCAAATACGTTACATTTATAGAAGTTTTCATGAAGTTTTCTACAGAAAAATGGATGCTGACTGGGATTAAAGGTTCTAGATGCTGACTGGGATTAAAGGTTCTGATGCCGACTGGGATTAAAGGTTCTGATGTTGACTGGGATTAAAGGTTCTGATGCTGACTGGGATTAAAGGTTCTAGATGCTGACTGGGATTAAAGGTTCTGATGCCGACTGGGATTAAAGGTTCTGATGTTGACTGGGATTAAAGGTTCTGATGTTGACTGGGATTAAAGGTTCTGATGTTGACTGGGATTAAAGGTTCTGATGTTGACTGGGATTAAAGGTTCTGATGTTGACTGGGATTAAAGGTTCTGATGCTGACTGGGATTAAGGGTTCTTGATGCTTCCTGGGATTAAAGGTTCTTTATGCTGACTGGGATTAAAGGTTCTGATGGTGACTGGGATTAAAGGTTCTGATGTTGACTGGGATTAAAGGTTCTGGATGCTGACTGGGATTAAAGGTTCTGGATGCTGACTGGGATTAAAGGTTCTGGATGCTGACTGGGATTAAAGGTTCTTGATGCTGACTGGGATTAAAGGTTCTGGATGCTGACTGGGATTAAAGGTTCTAGAAGCTGAAAAATAGAAAAATACCGTTATTTTATAGATTTTCCTAATTTATTTCAATCAAACACCTTCAGTAAAGTGACCCTGCACTGGTATTATCAGTGGTATTATCAGTGGTATTATCAGTGGTATTATCAGTGGTATTATTAGTGGTATTATCTGTAGTACCTACTTGCGCCACCAAAGCACGCTGAGAACAACAAGCAGAACACCTGAACAGGTGTGTATGGGGGAGCGGATTTTTTGTACTGGCTCCTTCATTCCGATGCAACTTTCCTGATGCTGAGTTGCTCATTATCCAAGAAACTGGCCAATCGCAGGGCGGATGTTTTTGCAGCAGCCTATCACATGGCTGGATTTAAGATTTAAGAAAACATTTAAACTTTCAAACACCAAAATGTACAGCACTCATCTCCAAACGGAGCGGAACATTTTCATAGCTGAATGGTGGATGTGGCACCAGTGGTGAAGGAGGTGTGCACCAAGGGTTCTAGATATAAATCTTGGCCACTCTTGAAATAATTAAATAAATCTTCTTTTTTTCTTGTAATAAGTAAAAAAAAAAAAACTGCCGATAGAACAAACAAAATTTTCCTGATAATATTTCTTGAAATAAGATGTATCGCCTTAAAACAAGTTCCTATATCTCACTGAAATGTTTCTTTTGATGTAACTTTGTTTTATTTTGAGTGTAATGAGATATTTTGACTAGAAATTAGAAAAACATACTTGGTAAGATTTGAGTTTTTAATTTTTAGGTTTTTTTTTTTTTTAGTTTTTTAATTCAGCTTGAGATGTTGGTTTTTATTGTTTCTCTTAACGTACTGGACTGTAATCTATTCTGAGTCTTGTCTTCTTTTATGTTGCCTTGCTATGTTCGGCACTTCGGTCAGATTTTTTAAGTGCTTTATAAATAAATGTGGACCGGATTGGAATTTTTCCATGAAAAAAAATTATTAATAACTATAGTTTGTCATTATTGGCATCATACTTTAAAAAAAAACCAACAACCAGGTTGTTAATTTATAGATGATGTCTCTAATTTTGCAGTTTTGTACACCATTTTTTTTTAAAAACAGAAAAACTGCTTTAAAAATGTAGTTATTGACCATTAAATTAGATTTTTCTTACAGTGTAGGCAGGATTATGGAGGTGTCATTCATGGTTTTGTTACAACTGAAAAGTCCTCTTCTTGCATATCTTCTCTAAACCGCCTTCCGTCGGTGCTCAACATGAAGGTCTGAACAAAAGCTTGGCAACATGAAGGCCTGGCTAAAGCAACCAGAACTGAATTTTGCCCAACGAAGGCCTGTCAATCAAAGACCTAAGACCAACATGGAACGAAGGGCTGTGAAAACAAGCTGAAGAACTGTAAACAAAGACTGCCGGGGAACCTGAGCTCGCTCGCGAGGCTCAAAACGAGCCATGGGCACTTTAGCTCGTGCCCCCTGTCGGGCATCAGAGCTGGCCGAGGTCAGTGGGTCATTATGAGGAAGTGTTTTGGGCTACTTCCCCCTTTCTTCTCCCGCCACTGGAGCTCTGGGGGGATTTTCTCCTCAGCGTTACCCCCAGCACCAGAGCGCCCTCACAGTCTGCTTTATTAAACCCCCCACTGTCTCCCAACTGGGCCACCAAATGCTTGCCCTTAGTGACCTCCTCCCCAATCGAGATGTCAAAGTCCTTTGCAACAGCCACTGAATCTGCCTCGCAGCAGTTCTGAAGAGCAACCGGGGACGGCTCAGCCTGAAAACACTCCACGTGGAAAGACATAGCCATCACACACCGCACTGTTGTCCGTACTCAGATACGCTACAAGCACAAGGGGAAATAACTCCCGGACGAGCCCCCAACTCAGCTCAAGGTGGCAGCCAATAGGGGACTGAGGTAATGAAGAAAGAGTAAAATAGTTATGTATGAATAAAGTAATCCTAGGACTAAGTAAAGTAGTCCCAGGAATAAGTGATCATAGAAATAAGTAAAGTAGTCCTAGTATTGATGAAAAATAGTATAAGGAATGAGTAAAGTAGTCCTAGGAATGGTTAAAGTTGTTCTAGGAATGAGTAAAGTAATCGTAAGAACAAGTAAAGTGATACTTGACATGAGTAAAGTAGTGCTAGGAATGAGTGAAATAGTACTAGGAATGAGTGAAATAGTACAAGGAATGAGTAAAGTAATCCTAGGGATTAGCAAAGTAATCCTAGGAATGATTAAAGTAGTACTAGGAATGAGTTACATAATCGTAAGAACAAGTCAAGTGATACTAGACATGAGTAAAGTACTAGGAACAAGTGAAATAGTACAAGGAATGAGAAAAGTAATCCTAGGGATGAGTTAAGTGGTCCTAGGAATGATTAAAGTAGTACTAGGAATGAGTAAAGTAATCGTAAGAACTAGTAAAGTGATACTCGACATGAGTAAAGTAGTACTAGGAATGAGTGAAATAGTACAAAGAAATGAGTAAAGTAATCCTAGGGATGAGCTAAGTAGTCCTAGGAATGATTAAAGTAGTACTAGGAATGAGTAAAGTAATTGTAAGACCAAGTAAAGTGATACTCGACATGAGTAAAGTAGTACTAGGAATGAGTGAAATAGTACAAGGAATGAGTAAAGTATCTAGGGATGAGCTAGTAGTCTAGGAATGATTAAAGTAGTATAGGAATGAGTAAAGTAATGAAAGAAAAGAAAAGGAATGAAAAGAAAAAAGAAAAGGAAAAGGAAAAATAAAGGAAGAGGAAAAAAATCTGGGGGGAGGAAAGTCTGGAAAATAAAAAGATAGAAGAGGAAAGAAATAAAAAAAAAAGAACCGAAAGAAAAGGGAAGGAAAAAAGGGAAGAAAACGGGAAGAGGAAATAAAAAAGAAAAAAGGGAGAAAGAGAAAGAGGAAAATCCTAGGGATGATTAAAGTAGTACTAGGAAAGTACATGATCATATACATGAGTAAAGTAGTATGTGATGAGGAACTGTACTACAGTAGAAGGTAAAAGTGAAGCTGAGCAGTTTTCCAGGTGTTACACATGATCTCAGGGAGCCATCTGCCAATGATGATGATGGTTATGATGATGATGATGATGATGATGAAGCTGTTCTCATAGAACTGTGTTTGGTTTGGATGTTGATGCTCGGTAGAGTCGTTTAGCTGAGTTTCTCCCTCATGTTGCTATGCTACATGTTAGCATCGATGCTTCCTGCTGTCTGCAGACGAAGGCTGCACGATATTGGAAACACTGACACCGACAATCTTGTTCATCTAACTTTTCTAAAATGTTAAACCAACAAGAGATAATAGTTTAAAAACACAATTTGTACATGTAAAATGAACACATTTCTATCAAATTAACAACCGAACAACAGTCTGGACTGTGAAAATACTGTCCTGTTACGTCGTATCAACTTGAGCAGCTTTTGTCACTTTAACAAGTCTGAAATTTAGGTTCAACTTACTTAAGTGGGCTAGTTGAACGTGTTAAAATGGGTACATTAATTAATTTGGGCATAGTTGCATTTATTCAGTTCAAATATTCACAGAGTTTACTTTTCTGAGTCAGCTTTGGATAAACCACACCCCCAAACACGATGAGCCAATCACAGTGCGCACAGCTAACCCAATACACTGCTTGAACGTCCATTGAAGATTGAAGTTAGTCCGGTTTTGTTCGTTTTTATGTCTTTTTTTTTTTTTTGTTTAAAATGGTCAAACGGTGTGCTTGGTGCACAGATTTTGCTCCATATTGACATGACAGCATCACACAGTTGCTGCAGATTTGTTGGCTGCACATCCATGATGAGAACCTCCCGTTCCACCACATGCGAAATGGGAGTGTAGCATCAGAGGATGCTACACTGTGGTCATAAAGGGACGGACATGGTCAGCAACAATACTCAGGTAGGCTGTGGTGGTTAAACCGCCACGTTGGTACTAAGGAGCCCAAAGTGTGCCAAGAAAATCTCTCCCACACCATCACACCACCACCACCAACCTGAACCATTGATACATGGCAGGATGGATCCATGCTTTCATGTTGTTGACACCAAATTCTGAGCCTACATCTGAATCTGGGAGCAGAAATGGAGACTCATCAGACACGGCAACATTTCTCCATCTTCTATTGTCCAATGTTGGTGAGTCCGTGTGAATTGTAGCCTCAGTTTCCTGTTCTTAGCTGACAGGAGTGGCACCCGGTGTGGTCTTCTGCTGATGTAGCCCATCTGCTTCCAGGTTGGACGTATTGTGCATTCAGAGATGCTCTTCTGCAGACTTCGGTTTGAACAAGTGCTTATTTGAGTTACTGTTGCCTTTTTATCAGCTGGAACCAGTCTGGCCATTCTCCTCTGACCTCTGGCATCAACAAGGCATTTGCACCCACAGAACTGCTGCTCACTGGATATTTTCTCTTTCTGGGACCATTCTCTGTAAACCCTAGAGATGGTTGTGCAGGAAAATCCCAGTAGATCAGCAGTTTCTGAAATACTCAGACCAACAACCATGCCACGTTCAAAGTCACGTAAATCACCGTTCTTCCTCATTCTGATGCTGGTTTGAACTGCAGCAGATCGTCTTGACCATGTCTACATGCCTAAATGTATTGAGTTGCTGCCATGTGATTGGCTGATTAGAAATTTGCTTTAACGAGCAGTTGGACAGGTGTACCTAATAAAGTGGCCGGTGTGTGTATATTCTATTTAAGTGAGAACACAGTAATGAAGTTATTTGCCTCCTACACTGCAGGACCTGCGATGTGACTATTGTGCATGTGCATTGTGATTGTGATGCTCTAACGATATATCATACAACCCTGCAGACATCAGCAGTGGGGGGGGGGGGGCTGTGATGAAGAGGTTAATTGCCATGTGAGGATTTGGTGTGTAAAAGCTCTTCCGGACCTCCAGTCATCATTTCATGTCCAGTAAAAGCAGTGAAAGCTCCTGCAGACTAATCCTCGTTAATCTGGAGACCCTGATGTTCATCTGTCAGCGGCTCCGTTACGTAAACTCTTCATCAAAGTCTGGAAGTGGAAAAAACGTCACCGGAGCCGCTAGTTTTATCACTTCATGACATGAAGAGATGCAGCAGGAGGATGTTTCAGTGGTGAAATCCCTGCAGCCATCTGTCGGTGGCGGGAAGCGGCCAGCAGGCCTGGACCGGGCCTGGACCTTCACAGCGCTGACGCCCTTCATCATCATCATCATCATCGTCATCATCTGCAACACTCATACAGTAAATCCGCCCCGGATTCTTGAGGATTTGCTGCCATATGCTGCCGCGCGCCTGCACACAAAGACGTGCAGATTAATTAGATTTCTGCTTTGATCTGGAACATGAAGCTGCGACCTCCTGGTCTCTGCCGCTCCTGCTGGTCCACGTGGATCCAGGATCCAGCTGAGCCCGGAGGATGTTTGGGAGGATGGGGAGCTGGTTTACTCATCTTCCCGTGTGCTGGTGACGTGTTGTACCAACATGTGGCAGGAACGTGCACGCGTGTGCGTGCGTAAGTGAGCAGCAGGTTCAGTGTTTTATCATCCGGTCCCTGAACGCAGCAGCTCTGGTACGTTTGCTTCCAGATGTTTGATCAGAAGCTCTGATGACGTTTCATCCTCATCAGAACCGGGTCTGGATCAGAACCGGGTCTGGATCTGAGTCGAGTTTGGATCAGAGCCAGGTCTGGATCAGAAACAGATCTGGATCAGAACCAGTTCTGGATCAGAACTGGGTCTGGATCTGAGCAGAGTTTGGATGAGAGCCAGGTCTGGATCAGAAACAGATCTGGATCAGAACCAGTTCTGGATCAGAACTGGGTCTGGATCTGAGCCGAGTTTGGATCAGAGCCAGGTCTGGATCAGAACCAGGTCTGGATCAGAACCAGATCTGGATCAGAACCCCCCCCCCCCCCCCCCCGTTCCGGCTGCAGGACTCAGCGTGAACAGACCTGACACCAGCATCTTTCCTCCAGCAGGTTCCTCCGTCTGTCTGAGCAGATTTAAATCCACCTGCCTGAGAACGTGCTGGAGAACCAGGAGACGTGGAGGTTTTGCTCGGCTTCATCTGGATACACACTGGAAAAGAAAAGAACATCAACATCGTCCCTTCCAGATGGAATGCCTCCTCCACACGGAACGTTTACTTTGGACAGAACGTTTCCTCTTGATGGAACATTTCCACCTGATAGAACGTTTCCTCCAGACGGAACATCTACTCCAGATAGAACTTTTCCTCCAGAGGAAAGGTTTCCTCCAGATAGAACGTTTCCTCCAGACGGAACATCTACTCCAGATAGAACTTTTCCTCCAGAGGAAAGGTTTCCTCCAGATAGAACGTTTCCTCCAGATAGAACGTCTTCTCCTGACTGAACGTTTCCTCCAGACGGAAAGTTTCCTCCTGATGGAACCTTTCGTCCTGACGGAACGGTTCATCCAGACAGAACGTTTCCTCTGGACAGAACATTTTCTCCTGATGGAACGTTTCCTCCTGATAAAACGTTTCCTCCAGAAGGAACGTTTCTGCCAGATGGAACGTTTCCTCCTGATAGAACGTTTCCTCCAGACGGAACATCTCCTCCAGATAGAACTTTTCCTCCAGATAAAACGTCTTCTCCTGACTGAACGTTTCCTCCAGACGGAAAGTTTCCTCCTGATGGAACCTTTCGTCCTGACGGAACACTTCATCCAGACAGAACGTTTCCTCTGGACAGAACATTTTCTCCTGATAGAACGTTTCCTCCAGAAGGAACGTTTCTGCCAGACGGAACGTTTCCTCCAGACAAAACGTTTCCTCCAGAAGGAACGTTTCTGCCAGATGGAACGTTTCCTCCTGATAGAACGTTTCCTCCAGAAGGAACGTTTCTGCCAGATGGAACGTTTCCTCCTGATAGAATGTTTCCTCCAGAAGGAACGTTTCTGCCAGATGGAACGTTTCCTCCTGATAGAATGTTTCCTCCAGATAGAACGTCTTCTCCTGATAGAACGTTTCCTCCAGACGGAACATCTCCTCCAGATAGAATGTTTCCTCCAGAGGAAAGGTTTCCTCCAGATAGAACGTTTCCTCCAGACGGAACATCTACTCCAGATAGAACTTTTCCTCCAGAGGAAAGGTTTCCTCCAGATAGAACGTTTCCTCCAGATAGAACGTCTTCTCCTGACTGAACGTTTCCTCCAGACGGAAAGTTTCCTCCTGATGGAACCTTTCGTCCTGACGGAACGGTTCATCCAGACAGAACGTTTCCTCTGGACAGAACATTTTCTCCTGATGGAACGTTTCCTCCTGATAAAACGTTTCCTCCAGAGGGAGGATGCAGAGGGAAGCCCCGAAGAATCCCAGAGGACACTCCCAGAGAAACTCCAGAAAAAACCGACCCAGGGAAGCCCGAGGAACGCGAGGAACCACCAGAAGAAGCCGAAAAACATCATCTATGAACCGTCCCAAGAAAGGACGTTTCTGCCAGAACGTTTCCTCCTGATAGAACGTTTCCTCCAGAAGGAACGTTTCTGCCAGATGGAACGTTTCCTCCTGATAGAACGTTTCCTCCAGAAGGAACGTTTCTGCCAGATGGAACGTTTCCTCCTGATAGAACGTTTCCTCCAGAAGGAACGTTTCTGCCAGATGGAACGTTTCCTCCTGATAGAACGTTTCCTCCAGAAGGAACATTTCTGCCAGATGGAACGTTTCCTCCTGATAGAACGTTTCCTCCAGAAGGAACGTTTCTGCCAGACGGAACGTTTCCTTCTGATAGAACGTTTCCTCCAGAAGGAACATTTCTGCCAGATGGAACGTTCTGTAGAACGTTTCCTGATAGGCTACCACCATCATGTGACACAGAACGTTTCCTCAGAAAAACGTTTCCTCCGATAGAATGTTTCCTCCAACACGCATCAATGTGACACAGAAGCTAGAATCTGATAGGCTACCACCATCATGTGATACAGAAGCTAGAATCTGATAGGCTACCACCATCATGATCGATATTGCATGGACTAAATTTTAGTAAATGTTTTAGAACTCCGTTTATAAGCAACACTTTCTGTCCGTCGTTGCGTCCACTTGATTGCAGCATGTTGGACGTCAGACTTCCATGATGCATGTGTCACCTGAAGGCAGCTTCAATAATCTGGATATAAAAAAAATGGCTCACACCTGAGATCCGATTCTCATCGTTCATTTAAAAGAGCTGTTTAAAAGAACTAATTCGTTCCTGAACGTCACATCTATGAGCAGGGTCTGCTGTGGTTTTCTGACATACGCTATCTGGCATTAAACGGCTTAAAATGTCTTGCTAATAAGATCCGTGATAATGTTTAACTTGGAAAACAAAAACTCGCAGACTTAGTGATATAAATACATTTAGGTTTGTGAACGTCCTTGAAAGCTAAAATAAAACCAGTGAGATTTAAGCTTATATGTGGGATTAATACAAATATGTTTGATCGGGTGTATGAATCCAGCTTTATGAGGAAGTCTGCCACAAAACAGAGATCAAATTTACTTTTACTCCATTCATTTTCTCCTTCCCTTTCTCCTTCCCTGTCTTCCCCTGATAAGCTCTCCTCACCAGCCAACACAATGGCTCCATTGTAGCGAAGCGCGGCGCTGATAATGTTACGTGACATTAAGGGCAACGATGTTAGTTCCTATTCACAGAGACAGTTTGATTGGAATGTAGACTCACAAAGAGCGCCATAATATTCAATGCTTTCTGAAATTAAGGAATCCAATATTAAACACAATTACCATTGACTCTCCGAGTATCTCATTAGCCTGCATGCCGAGACATGTTTAGTTCTCCGATAGGGAAGAGAGAAGACCAACTAATGTAGCAGTAATGTTATGGAGATGGACTTTAATGACGTTCTTTCATCACTTATATTTGCAAATCAATAACCGAGTCCTCTTTTTAACAATGTGCTCATTTGAAACCTACCAGGACAATCTGTCCACAGCAGAAACGCAGAGTTTCTAATGTCATTGAAGTCTTCTGAAGTAAGAACTCTATTGTTTTCCACCTCTTTTTATGGGTAATATTCACATTCCCCTCAGCGGTGACCCGCAAAGAAAGGGGGCTTTTTCATAGCTGTCAGAGCAACGTCTTTATCTTCACTCTGCAAATGTTGGGGTCAGCCGAGGCCTGGTGCTCGGCAGCCGGTTCTCCCAAAGACCTAATGTGATTAATGGGTGTCACTTATGAGGGGCGGGCTGAGCTGACAGAGAGAAAAGAAAAGAAAAAAGTAATTTGAAGAAGATGTTTGCTGAAAGAGAAGTACGTCGGTGGCACCTCATCAGCAGGAATTCATCCTGCTGAGAAATGAAAGGTGCAAAGTCACTTCCGAAGTAAAAACGTGACCAAGGATCCGTCCTCGAACCGAGTTTCCAGAAACAAGTGCGTTTTTTATCAGTAACTATTTGAAACTTACAGCTTATTAAGCTGTTTTTTTTGTTTTTATTTCTGACAAAATTGATGTTGTTTGCTTGTTTATCAGTGAAACAAAGAATTTACTCAGCATCTAGATCCGTCAGAGCCCGTCTAATTCCTGGTGTCATAGATCCAAACAGGTGGAAACATTCCTCAGAGGTTTTGCTCCACACTGACATGATGACATCACACAGTTGCTGCAGATTTATGATGAAAATCTCCCGTTCCACCTCATCATGATGAGAATTTCCGTTCCACCTCATCAAAACATGAGAATCTCCCATTCCACCTCATCATGATGAGAATCTTCCGTTCCACCTCATCACCATGAGAATCTCCCATTCCACCTCATCACCACGAGAATCTCCTGTTCCACCTCATCATCATGAGAATCTCCCGTTCCACCTCATCACCATGAGAATCTCCCGTTCCATCTCATCATGATGAGAATCTCCCGTTCCACCTCATCAACATGAGAATCTCCCATTCCACCTCATCATGATGAGAATTTCCGTTCCACCTCATCACGATGAGAATCTCCCATTCCACCTCATCACCATGAGAATCTCCTGTTCCACCTCATCATCATGAGAATCTCCCGTTCCACCTCATCACCATGAGAATCTCCCGTTCCACCTCATCATCATGAGAATCTCACGTTCCACCTCATCATGATGAAAATCTCCCGTTCCACCTCATCACCATGAGAATCTCCCGTTCCACCTCATCATGATGAGAATCTCCCGTTCCACCTCATCACCATGAGAATCTCCCGTTCCACCTCATCATGATGAGAATCTCCCGTTCCACCTCATCACGATGAGAATCTCCCGTTCCACCTCATCACCATGAGAATCTCCCATTCCACCTCATCAACATGAGAATCTCACGTTCCACCTCATCATGATGAGAATCTCCCGTTCCACCTCATCACCATGAGAATCTCCCGTTCCACCTCATCAACATGAGAATCTCCCGTTCCACCTCATCATGATGAGAATCTCCCGTTCCACCTCATCATGATGAGAATCTCCCGTTCCACCTCATCACCATGAGAATCTCCCGTTCCACCTCATCAACATGAGAATCTCCCGTTCCACCTCATCATGATGAGAATCTCCCGTTCCACCTCATCATGATGACAATCTCCCGTTCCACCTCATCACAATGAGAATCTCCCGTTCCACCTCATGACCATGAGAATCTCCCCTTTCACCTCATCACCATGAGAATCTCCCGTTCCACCTCATGACCATGAGAATCTCCCCTTCCACCTCATCATCATGAGAATCTCCCGTTTCACCTCATCACGATGAGAATCTCGTTCCACCACATCGTGATGAGAATCTCCCGTTCCACCTCATCATGATGAGAATCTCTCATTCCACCTCATCACGATGAGAATCTCCCGTTGACTAGAGGCTGCCGTGTGATTGGCTGCTTGGAGAACAGGTGGAGTTGATGAAGTCTGTGTTGGTGTTTAAAGGCAGTGAGGTCATGTTACACGTTTTATGACCTGTTTACCATCTTTGCATCATCATGTGGAGAGCAGAAGTGTAAATCTGCGACGCCTAAATGAAAACATCCGAACGCCTGCTGTGAAATGTTTATCCTCTTTTAAAACATGAGATTAATTTAACAGCTGCAGCTGAATCTCTTCGTCATCCCAGCTAGTGACAAATGTCTTTGTCTCCCATCTTCATTTCATTCATGTTCACTCTGCTCTACCGTTTCTGAGATGTGTGTTTTTCTTTTTTCCGCGCACCACCTGTTTGATGCATCTGTTTGGGAGTAAAATTTTCATATTGATGTGAATCTTTAGTGAAGATCAAGATGCTGAATGTGTCTGGCTGTTAAATCTACAAACTACTTGGCTCTGCAACAGAAAAGATGCCGGTGGTTAGAGATACGTCAGCTGATCAGATGCAGTCAGATATTAATTCTGTGTTGAAAACTGCTGGAAAGTCCATTTATTTCCCTTTTAAATGGAGACACATTAAAACAACGATGCAGAGTTGCTGCAGAGCTGATGATACGCACATGAAACAGACCCGGACAGATCCCACAGCCTCCTCCTGCTGTCACCAGTTCATTTAGACAACTTGATCCCTGTGGACCGTACAGCACAAGCAACATAACAGAAACACTGTGATGGACGTTAGCAGCAGCAGGACGGAAGACGAGAGAACAAAAGCAATGAATTAAAATGGTAAGTAAATAACGAACCTTCTTCTTATGATTGGTCGAGTCACAGGGTCAGCTACCCGAGCAGGGAAGTCCAGGCCTCCCGAGATCCTGAGGTGTTCCCAGACCAGCCGGAAGACATAGTCCCTCCAGTGGGTCCTGGGTCTTCCCCGTGGTCTCATCCGGGGTGAGACGTAGTCCCTCCAGCATGTCTTGGGTCTTCCCCAGGGTCAACTGGGACGAGACGTAGTCCCTCCAGTGTGTCCTCTTCCCTGGGGTAATCCCTCCAGCATGCCCTGGGTTTTCCCCCAGGGTCTCATCCAGGATGAGACGTAGTGCCTCCAGTGTGTCCTGGGTCTTCCCCAGGGTCTCGTCCGGGATGAGACGTAGTCCCTCCAGTGTGTCCTGGGTCTCCCGCGGGATCTCGTCCGGGATGAGACGTAGTGCCTCCAGTGTGTCCTGGGTCTTCCCCAGGGTCTCATCCGGGGTGAGACGTAGTCCCTCCAGCATGTCCTGGGTTTTCCCTGGGGTCTCATCCGGGATGAGACATAGTCCCTCCAGCATGTCCTGGGTTTTCCCTGGGGTCTCGTCCGGGATGAGACATAGTCCCTCCAGCATGTCTTGGGTCTTCCCGGGATCTCGTCCGGGATGAGACGTAGTCCCTCCAGTGTGTCCTAGGTCTTCCCCCGGGTCTCGTCCGGGATGAGACGTAGTGCCTCCAGTGTGTCCTGGGTCTTCCCCCGGGTCTTGTCCGGGATGTGGAGTTGCAGCGTCAGAACTCTGATCTCCTCCTGGATGACCGAGCTCCTCACTCTGGACCATGGTCTCAGATTTGGAGGTGCTGATTTTCATCCCATCAGCTTCACACTCGGCTGCAAATCCCTCCAGCGAGAGTTGGAGATCACAACCCGATGACGCCAACACAACCACATCATCTGCAAAAGCAGAGACCCGATAATTACAAAGAAAGATGAAAGTCCAGGTTAAAAATCACATAATTTAAAGTTTACTTTGTCCTTTTTCGTGTTCCAGACACAAACCTTTCTGCTTCAAACTACGTGTTTATTTCTGTTGTAAACATGTTTATTTCTGCTGTAATGTGTTTATTCCTGCTGTAAACATGTTTATTTCTGTTGTAAACATGTTTATCTCTTCTGTAGATGTGTTTATAAATGCTGTAAACATGTTTATTTCTGCTGTAACATGTTTATTCCTGCTGTAAACATGTTTATTTCTGTTGTAAACATGTTTATCTCTTCTGTAGATGTGTTTATAAATGCTGTAAACATGTTTATTTCTGCTGTAACATGTTTATTCCTGCTGTAAACATGTTTATTTCTGTTGTAAACATGTTTATCTCTTCTGTAGATGGGTTTATTAATGCTATAAACATGCTTATTTCCATTGTAACATGTTTATTTCTGCTGTAAACATGTTTATTTCTGTTGTAAACATGTTTATCTCTTCTGTAGATGGGTTTATTAATGCTATAAACATGCTTATTTCTGCTGTAACATGTTTATTCCTGCTGTAAACATGTTTATTTCTGTTGTAAACATGTTTATCTCTTCTGTAGATGTGTTTATAAATGCTGTAAACATGTTTATTTCTGCTGTAACATGTTTATTCCTGCTGTAAACATGTTTATTTCTGTTGTAAACATGTTTATCTCTTCTGTAGATGTGTTTATAAATGCTGTAAACATGTTTATTTCTGCTGTAACATGTTTATTCCTGCTGTAAACATGTTTATTTCTGTTGTAAACATGTTTATCTCTTCTGTAGATGGGTTTATTAATGCTATAAACATGCTTATTTCCATTGTAACATGTTTATTTCTGCTGTAAACATGTTTATTTCTGCTCAGGATGGGTTTATTTTTGCTGTGAACATGTTTATTTCTGTTGTAACATGTTTATTTCTGCTGGAGTGCGTTTTTTCTGCTGTAAACATGTTTTTTCTGCTGTGATGTGTTTTTACTGCTGGGAGTGTTTTTTCTGCTGTAGATGGGTTTATTTTGCTGTAAACGTGTTTATTTCTGTTGTTACATGTTTATTTCTGCTGTAGATGTGTTTATTACTGCTGGAGATGTGTTTATTTCTGCTGTAGATGTGTTTATCAATGGTGTAAACATGCTTATTTCCATTGTAACATGTTTATTTCTGTTGTTACATGTTTATTTCTGCTGTAGATGTGTTTGTTCCTGCTGTTAACATGTTTATTTCTGTTTTACACACGTTTCTTTCTGTTGTAACATTTTTATTTCTACTGTGAACATGTTTATTTCTATACTATAAACAGTCCTTTTACTTATCTTTATGTTATATTGGTAAATATTCTTTTAATGACATTTGAAATCTTTTTAAATGTAACTTGTCAGCATCATTTTATGTTTTTTAACTCCTCCATTGTAATCCTGATGCATGTATCTGCATGAGGAGCCGTTCGTTCTGTATCAGTAACGATGCTTCTTATTTAATCTGATGTCATTTGAGATATCAAACAGTTTTGTGTGATATCAGGAAGATGATGTCAGAGAGGCTTGTTGATAGTTTTTCACTGGAAAAAACAAATATTTCTCCATTAAAAGAGTGAGTATTCGTTTTTGTTTTGTTGATGTCATGATCATAATGTATGTGTGTTATCGGTTATCAGTTATCGGTATCGGTTTATAAAGAAGATTATCGTGCATCCCGAGGTGTGGTAATCTGATTTCTTGTAATCTGATAACGGCAGTGATATCGGATCATCAGATTTGCCATTGTCATGGTGACAGGAGTCCATCATTCCGTCATTGTGCTGTAAAAAAAACCTGCTTTTCACGTTAACGAACCTCCTTCACGTGTCCGGAACGATCCTGGCTGATCTGCACCGACTCCCCGAGCATGCATGACACCATTACAGCCGGTTTGCATCCTCATCACTGGTACAGCATGCACGTGACGCGCACACAGCGCCGTGCACCTGCACCGTGCACACATGCCGTGCACCTCCACCGTGGATTAGAGTCTGAGGAGGGGAGATGAAGGTGCAGGAGACTCTCCCAGCTGCTGCCTTTCAGGAGCCTGAGCACCTGATAAGGCGGCAGCCGCCTAATCCTCCCCCCCATCATCACCCCCACCGCCCTCTCCCCCACCACCATCCTCACCCTCCCTCACCTGAACTTAAAAAGCTTAAAGTCACCGCTCTCTCTCCCCCAGCCTGATGAGGGGAGCCTGCAGGCCTCGGTGAACCCGGCTGGGAGGGTTGATAAGCAGACCTGCTCCTGACCGGCGACATTTCCATCTGCCAGGGACGAGTTTACGGAGGGAATGAACCAGTTCACAATAAAGATTTAAATAACTGCTCGTTTTATTCCCTTTATTTCTGCAGGAAATCACCAACCAGCAGATAAACCAGGGGTGTCAAAGCCGCGGCCCTGGGGGCCGAAACTGGCCCACCGGTTAACCCGGTCTGGTCCGCAGGACGAATTCAGTCAGTTTAGTTTCGCTTATTTAAAAGAAGAAAATGTGATTCATAAAAACGCACGAACAGACGAAGTCGTTAAAATCATCAGACTGCTTTTGGTCATCTGTCGTCTCCTGAACATGAAGGAAAACAGCACGATGCAGTTCTGCACCAACGTTTACGCCCCCTCCATAAAAGAAGGAAAAAAATCAGCTGCCAATGAAATAATTTAGAATTGAAGAAAGCAATAATAAATTTTAAAAAATTATAAAATCATGGTAATTATTTTGTTAAAAGTAACACTTAATTTTTCCACATGATCATTTATAAATCACATAAAATTATAATTTAATGTACATTTTAAAAATGTAAATTATTCTTATATAAATTCAATAAAAACATTTAGGTTTGTCAATTTTATAAATAAAAAAAAATGCTGTAACTTAATGAAAACGTAAAATTTATTGGCTAATTTTATATATATATAGATATAGATATATACATAAACATATATATGTATCAGGGGTGCAACAGTGCATGTCTCGTATGGAACTGTGAGCACTGCGTATTGAATATTTCGTCAGCTTGTGTTGTGATGATGAGCTCTGCGTTGAAACTCAGTGGATCTGTGTTCATTAAAGAGAGAGTTCATTAAATGTAAATATGTTGCTACTCTGTGCGGTTTTTCTGGTTTCTGGATTATGGTGCCGTTACTGCCCGGGTCCGACCCCCCTGCAGGCCGGACTGCGGTGGTCCTGGACCCTGGACTGAGACGAGTTCACGGCCAGGGCAGCTTCCATGTCTCCTCAGGCTGAAACTCTGAGTGTTTCTCAACTACAACACCAGAAAAATAAGCATTAATTACAGCATCTTGATGAGAGCAAACATGTGTTGCCATGGAGACGGCGCTACCTGAGCTCCAGCAGGGTGTAAGAATACTTATTCCAATAATCATGAAAGGAAATAAGAAATAAAACAATCCCTGTGGCACATGAGAGGAGCTCTGAGAGCCGCGAGACGTGACGACCGCATGCCATCAAACATGCGTTTAGAGAAAGGAGCCGGAATCAAAGGTCTGGGAATGAAGGTGCGAGCTCTGCGCACTGATTGGCCTCCTTATCTTAGATTGCAGGTGTCTGATTTGAAGGTGCAGAAAAGAGAAGTTGTTGCCACGTGTTTGCTGTAATCACAATTTCAATCTCTCTTTAATCCATAGATATGACATCAAGCTAACGTTGGGATAAACACGGCTGCAGAGGAGGACGGGAACGTTTCCACGGAGCGTCACGTCCACATCACCGCCTCCTAAAAGGCCAATCCCTGATTATCTGATAAGGATTCGTTTTGTTTTGCTTATTTCCTCATAAGTCTGACTGAAGATGTTTGTCTCTCTCACTTCCTGGACTTTTCTCCACTCCTTCACGGTCTGCGTTGTTCTCCAGTTAGAACCAGTTAGGTTTCCTCTTAACGACAAAACCAGTCAGAAAACAAAGATGGGATGGAGGCCGAGCTGGAAAAGTCAGTGGAGGAGGAGGTGACCGTCCTCTTCATCAGGCTGGAAACGTCCCAATCTTCATCAATAAGGAGGATAAAGTGGATTTTGGTGGATTATGTTGGGAAATTCAGCTTTTCTCACCAAAGTAGAGGCAAATGTGGATTCTTAAAACAGCAGCTGTAATAACTTTGGATCTGGATTTAGTGATAAAATTCTACACGTTCAGCAGAAAACTATCAGAAACTTCAGAAATAAGGAGGATCAATATTTTCTGGTGGATTTGGTTCCCAAATCCCAAAAAAAATCCCAAAATCAGCTCCTCTCACTGAGATAATGATGAACTGGGATGTTTAACATGGTATTAATAATGAAAATGAATGTGTTAATTTCACAGGTTAATGTCTTTCTAATAATGTGTTAATATGAGGCGGCAAACTCCAGAACAGAACACTGGAGCCAATTCCGAAGTCCTGGAAACTGCTGACAAGCTGTAGTTCACCCTCCGTCCACTAGAGTCTCGAAAACAGGAAATCTGCAAAGAATCCTGGGTTAAAAAGGCCAAATTCACAGCAGGAAATAAACATGTTTACAGATGAAGTAATACAGGAAAAATGAACATGATAACAGCAGAAAAGAAAACATTTACAGCAGAAATAAACATGTTTACAGACGAAGTAATACAGGAAAAATGAACATAATAACAGCAGAAAAGAAAACATTTACAGCAGAAATAAACATGTTTACAGCGGAAATAAACATATTTAATATGAAAATAAAATTGTTAACAGCAGCAAAAAACATGATCACAGCAGAAATAAACATGTTAAATGCAAAAATAAACATTTTTTACAGCAGAAATTAACATGTTTGCGGTAGAAATAAACACATTTACAGAAGAAATACACATTTACTACAGAAATAAACATGTTTAATACAGACATAAACATGATTAGAGCAGAAATAAACATGTTTACAGTAAAAATAAACATGTTTAATCAGAAATAAAAATGTAAACAGCAGCAATAGACTTGATAACAGCAGAAATAAACATTTTAATACAAAATAAACATGTTTACAGCAGAAATGAACATGTTTACAGTAGAAATAAACATGTTTACTGTAGAAATAAACATGTTTAATACAGAATAAACACGTTTACACCAAATATAAACACCTTTGATGCAGAAATAAACGTGTTTACAGCAAAAAAAAACATGTTTTGTAAAGAAATAAAATTGTTTACAGCAGCAATAAACATGATCACAGCAGAAATAAACATGATTAGTACAGAAATAAAATTGTTTACAGCAGCAATAAATGTGATTACAGCAGAAATAAACATGTTAAATATAAAAATAAACATTTTTTACAGCAGAAATTAACATGTTTACAGTAAAAATATACATGTTGAATCAGAAATAAAAATGTAAACAGCAGCAATAGACTTGATTACAGCAAAAATAAACATTTTTAATACAAAAATAAACATGTTTACAGCAGAAATGAACATGTTTACAGTAGAAATAAACATGTTT
Organism: Atherinomorus stipes; assembly: GCA_023101725.1. Taxonomy (NCBI): domain Eukaryota; kingdom Metazoa; phylum Chordata; class Actinopteri; order Atheriniformes; family Atherinidae; genus Atherinomorus; species Atherinomorus stipes. The sequence continues at coordinate 131,884 of JALJCO010005190.1, forward strand.
AAGGTAAAAATTAACATTTACAGAAGAAATACAGGTTTAATACAAAAATAAACATGTTTACAGCAGAAATAAACATGTTTAATACAGAAATAAACACGTTTACACCAGAAATAAACACGTTTGGTGCAGAAATAAACATGATTACAGCAAGAATAAACATGATTACAGCAGAAATAAACATGTTTACAGCAAAAATAAACATGTTTAGTACAGAAATAAAATTGTTTACAGCAGCAATAAATGTGATTACAGCAAAAATAAACATGATCAGTACAGAAATAAAATTGTTTACAGCAGCAATTAATGTGATTACAGCAGAAATAAACATGTTAAATACAAAAATAAACATGTTTAACAGGAGAAATGAATATGTTTACAGCATAAAATAAACATATTTATGGCAGAAATAAACACATTTATAGAAGAAATGAACGTTTAATACAGAAATAAACTTGTTTAATACAGGAATAAACACGTTTACACCAAAAATAAACATGTTTGATCCAAAAATAAACATGATTACTGCAGAAATAAACATGATTACAGCAGAAGTAAACATGTTTACAGCAGACATAAACATGTTTAATACAGAAACAGACATGTTTACAGTTGAACTAAGCATGTTTAATATGGGAATAAAATTGTTTAAAGCAGCAATAAACATGAGTACAGCAGCAATAAACATGTTTAATACAAAAATAAACACATTTACAGCAGAAATACACGGTTAATACAGAAATAAACATGTTAACAGCAGAAAGAAACGTCTTTACAGCAAAAATAAACATGTTTGATACAGACATAAATTTGTTAACAGCAGCAATAAATGTGATTACAGCAGATATAAACATGTTTAATACAAAAGTAAACACATTTATAGCAGAAATACACATTTAATACAGAAATAAACATGTTTGATGCAGAAATATACTTGATTACAGCAGAAATAAGCATGTTTACAGTAGAAATAAACATTTTTAATACAGAAATTAACACGTTTACACCAGAAATAAACACGTTTGATGCAGAAATAAACATAATTACAGCAGAAATAATCGTGTTTACAGCAGAAATAATCGTGTTAACAGCAGAAATAAACATAGTAAAACGGAAATAAAATTGTTTACAGCAACATTAGACGTGATTACAGCAGAAATAAACATGTTTAATGCAGAAACAAACATGTTTCCAGCTGAAATTAACATGTTTAATGCAGAAATGAACATTTTTAATACAGGAACAAACATGTTTACAGCACAAATAAAGATGTTTAAAAAAAGAAATAAAATTGTTTTCAACAGCAAAGGACATGATAACAGGAGAAATAAACATAAATACAGCAGAAATAAACATGTTTAACACAGAAACAAACATGTTTACAACAGAAATAAACATGTTTCATTCAGAAATAAACACGATTACTGCAGAAATAAACATGTTTGATACAGGAACAAACATGTTTACAGCACAAATAAAGATGTTTAAAACAAGAAATACATTTTTTTTCAACAGCAAAGGAGATAACAGGAGAAATAAACATAAATACAGCAGAATTTAACATGTTTAATACAGAAACAAACATGTTTACAACAGAAATAAATATGTTTCATTCAGAAATAAACACGATTATTGCAGAAATAAACATGTTTACAGCATGAATAAAAATGTTTAAAGAAGAAATAAACATGATTACAAGAGAAAAACATGTTTAAAACAGAAATAAACATGTTTAATATGGAAATAAAAATGTTTACAGCAGCAATAGACGTGACTACAGCAGAAATAAACATGTTTACAACAGAAATAAACATGTTTCATTCAGAAATAAACACGATTACTGCAGAAATAAACATGTTTAATACAGGAACAAACATGTTTAAAGCACAAATAAAGATGTTTAAAACAAGAAATAAAATTGTTTTCAACAGCAAAGGACATGATAACAAGAGAAATAAACATAAATACAGCAGAAAAAACATGTTTAATACAGAAACAAACATGTTAACAACAGAAATAAACATGTTTCATTCAGAAATAAACACGATTACAACAGAAATAAACATGTTTAATACAGAAATAAACATATTTACAGCAGAAATAAACATGTTTTATTCAGAAATAAACACGATTACAGCAGAAATAAACATGTTTAATACAGGAAAAAAAACATGTTTACAACAGAAATAAACATTTTTAAACCAGAGTTAAACATATTTTTTTTTTAAAAAATAAACCTGTTTACAGCATGAATAAAAATGTTAAAAGAAGAAATAAACATGATTACAAGAGAAAAACATGTTTAAAACAGAAATAAACATGTTTAATATGGAAATAAAAATGTTAACAGTAGCAATAGACGTGACTACAGCAGAAATAAACATGTTTCATTCAGAAATAAACACGATTACTGCAGAAATAAACATGTTTAAAGCAGATTTAGACATGTTTAAAGGTGCCATGACATCAAATTTTCTGGGGTTTTGGGTGTATAATACGATCTGTTGTGCACTGATGAGGCCATGTGAATGTCCAGAGTGAGAATCAAAGTTCCGGTTTATGGTCTGTCAGCTTTGTCTCTCTGCTCAGAAACAGTTGAATCAGACAGCAGGCTATCATTCTACGTAGTTCTATCATTCTACGTAGTTCTATCATTCTACGTAATTTAATTGCTCCAATAAGAGCACACTATCAAGTAAACAGCGCCCCCCCTCCCTGTCTGATTCAGCTGCGTGTATGGAGCTAGCAGTAACTTCTGTGCAGTCAGGTCTGGGTTTTCAAACAAATGGATTTAAAAGAAAACTTGTGCAGTAACACTGAGGGAGGGGGCCACAACCTTGTCATTACTTGTAAGTTTATTTATTTTCTAAATGCTGTCTTGTCTGATAAACGTAGCTCACTGTCTGAAGTGCCCATGTTGCTAGCAGTTAGCCTTTAGCAAACTCCGACCGCAGCTTGACCTAGATTCCCCAAATAAGGTCATAGCCAAATAAGGTGTAGCCAATCAAAATGAAGTCAACGTGGTCTCCGGGTAAAGCTCCATGTCATCACCGGACCCAACTGTATTACTGAGGAAGTGAGGTCTGGCGTTTCAAAACAATACTCCGCTGTAAAAAATGCCGTTTTTTTCTTTGGAGTATTTACATATGCAGTCATGCCAACCAAACTAGTTTTTACTGCTATGTCATCACTCCTTTAAAACAGAAATAAACATGTTTGTAGCAGAAATAAACATTATTACAGCAGAAATAAACATAGTGAAACAGAAATGAAATTGTTTACAGCAACAATAGACTGATTAATTTCCTATTTGCTCTCAGCTAGTAGCAAAAGGTTGGTTTTAAAAGCTTTCACCAAGTCCCAGCCGAGTGGTTCTTTTAATTTTGATTGCAGATAAAATTCTGAACCAATACAGTAAGAAGCAGAGCATCCAGGATATACAACATGACATCTTCTGGATGACTGGGATTAAAGGTCCCATAATAATAATAAAAAAAAATAAATAAATAAATAAATAATAATAATAATAATAATAATAATAATAATAATAATTATCATTATTGTTGTTATTATTATTATTATTATTATTACTATTATTATTATTGTTATTATTATATTGTTATTATTAATATTATTATTATTATTATTATTATTATTATTATTATTATTATTATTATTATTAATAGTGATTAAGGACATGTTTATCCAGGTTACATTAAAGCTGCTGATGTGGCCTCTTCGTGTACATGCTCCTGTCTGTAACCTGTCCTGTACGTCCGTCCTTCTTCTTTGCTGTTATCTATGACCCCCCCCCACCCCCCCAGCACACCTTCATTACTGCTCAGATAGCAGCATTGGCAACTTGTCACTTGTATTGATTTCTCTTAAACTGCAATTTACATGGATATTTGTGGGTGTCCTGAGGGCAGCCTGGTGGACGCCCCCGCCACAGCACCTCCTCCCCCCACCCCCATCCTCTCTGCCTCCACCCTCCTCCCCCTCCCCCTCCCCCTCCCCTCCAGGCTGCGAGGGAATGTTTCCTCCCAGAACAACACAGCCTCAAAGTGACTTTTCAGTCTGACATCAGCAAACACGTCGAGCTGAGCTTTTTTTTTTCATTTTTAACAGTGAGAATGAAAAACGACGGCGCCGGGATCATTCCAGGGAAACAAAGACACTGAAACACACGCAGGCCTGCACAGATCCACGTTCATTCCCTGTGAGTGTGCGAAGCGCCTCCTCCCAGCACACACCTGACCTTCTGCTGCACGAAGCCGGGGGAACAAAACAAAACAACAACCTGCAGCCAAGAAAAACACAAATGCTTTCTGAAAGCTGCGACGCCGCGCGTTCGCACAAAAATGCCAAAATGTCACAATCTTCAAACTTTGTGGCAACAAACGCACCGTTGAGAGTTTCTGAAGGTCACCTGCAGAATCCAGCGGATTTTATCACAGAAACGACTTTCCTCAACACGTGTTTGGAGAATTCAGGAATATAAGAGATGAATTAGAGATTAGAGGCCGATCATCCGGCCCCCCCACATGGAGCCGAAGTCTGAGGACTGCCTGGAGGTCGGAGTACCAGACAAAACTAAATTATATCATTGATCTGAAATATTACCATACATCTCCCACTGGGATCCGGTTTGGGGAAAACCAGAACTGATCCAGGTTTTCTGCAGCAGAAGAAACCAGATCAGATTATCATGAACCAACAGAAGATTCAACAAACAACTAAATTTCATTTAGTTCAACCAATAAAACTCCAAATAGTCTCCTTCTAATCTGGATCAAGGGGCTGTTTCTTTTCAGTTGGATTATTCTTTAACATAATAAAGTTATCTTTAATCTATTATATTATATGTAATTAATTAATTACTATATATAGTTATATATTATATATATATCTATATTTATTAATATATATATATATATATATATATATATATACATAATCACAGTCAGTCATTTGATATAGCTGCTTAAGCTTAAATTATATATATATATATATATTTATATATATATATATATATATATATATATATATATATATATACATGTATATATATATAAGCTTAAATTAATCTTTAATCTTTAAATTAAAGATGTGGCGTTCATGAAGGAATCGATTCTTCTGAACGGCTCTTAAATAAGCGGAGATAATGATCTCAAATGTGAGTTGTTCTTTTTTATATCCAGATTGTCCATGTTGCCTTCAGGTGACACGTGTGCATCATGGGAATCTCATGTTCAACACGCTTCATTCATGGACAGTTTACTAACATTTACTAAATGTCAGTCTGATGTAGCTCAGCTTTATTCTGTTTCTATTCTTACTGTAATTTCAGTATTTTTCCTGCAATTAAATAGATACTACAAAGTAGATTCTATATGGAAGAATACAATTTTTCATTAGCTTGTAAATTTTATTTATTCTTTTATGTTTTGCATCATTAAAATGTCATTGTGTGAAAAAAACTTGGAGTGAAGTCTGTTGGCGTGGGAGATAATCACAATCAGACTAGTTTCTGTTGTGCTACAAAGTGTTTTGGTGAGTAAAAATCCAAAATAGTGATGTCATCGTCAAAGCACAGGCACATGGAGCACCTTATAAACACATACAATGAAAACACAACATTTCCCTCCCCCTTTAACGTGTTCTGTCCAGCACGGCAGCAGCAGAATGATGATCTGGCTTTGTGTTGAACAGATTTAGTTTGCCAAGAGATTTATGAATATGAGGCTCCTCTTAATATTCTGAGTTTATTTATTTTATGTTTGTTTATTCAAGTGAATATTTGTTTTTAACAGAATTTTACATCATATTGGTTGACCTGATAAGAGGGAGAAGAGAAGAGAAGAGAAGAGAAGAGAAGAGAAGAGAAGAGAAGAGAAGAAAGAAAAAACATGGCTCCACTAACAGCCAACTGTTGCATCTGCACAGAAACCCAGAAACAACATTCATGGTCTTTCCTGGAAAACTAAACTCTAATCTCCGACAGGAGGACCTGCAGGTGGCTTTAGGCTCATACAAACACATGCAGAACTACGCAGAGAAGAGGTAAAACTAGGCAGAAGTACTTATTAGTACACAGCCAACGGGAAGCAGAATCACAGCGTCATCATCAGAATAAAGGGTCTCCATGGTGATGCAGTCATGCAGATGCAACCTGGTCTCTGCAAGGAGGAGGAAGCCCGCACAGCCCGAGACCTGGACTACCAGCAGCCCCCAGAGACCCCAGATCCGGACCCCCAGCAGCCCCCAGAGATCCCAGACCCGGACCACCAGCAGCCCCCAGAGACCCCAGACCCGGACCACCAGCAGCCCCCAGACCCAGACCATCAGCAGCCCCCAGAGACCCCAGACCCGGACCACCAGCAGCTCCCAGAGACCCTAGAAATGGGCCACCAGCAGCCCCCAGAGACCCCAGACCCGTGTCCCAAGCAGCCCCCAGAGACCCCAGACCCAGGCCCCAAGCAGCCGCCCAAAGACCAGAGACCCGGACCACCAGCAGCCCCCAGAGAAGCAGTCCCGGGCCACCGGCAGCTCCCAGAGACCCCGACCCAAGCCTCGAGCAGCCGCGCAGAGACCAGAAACCTGGGCCCCCAACAGCCCCCAGCAACTCAGATCCCAGCCACCACCCCAAAGAAACAGACATGCACCCCCCAGAGGGTGGTCCCAGCGGGCCGACACCAGCAACCACCAAGCTGCGGGGTTTCAGTCGGCATGGTGCAGAGCCCAGGAGTCCAGGAGCCCCCCCCCCCCAGACCCAGAAAGACAAACAGCCCAACTGACCCAGGGGGACCGGCCCCCACAAACAGCCATCTGGTACAGACTAGCACCCACCCCAATGACCCGACTCTGCACACCAGGTACCAGGACATCATCACTGCTACTACTCCCACACTCCCTCCCCCCTTTGCCCACACACTCACATGTTTCTCCCCCATCACACACACCTCACTCCCCCTGCACACTCCTTCCTCCATTTATATCCCATATACCCTCGCATGAGCCCCTCATGTGTGCTCTCTCCCTACCTTCACACCCCCCACCCCCCCCACCCCCACTCACCCACCCATACACACCTCTCCCCTCCTGCACGGTCCTCCCTCCTGTCACTCCCCCACATTCACTCTGAATGAGAACACAAGATTAATGAACATTATGACCAATAATTCAGCATATTTCCCAGCAGCCGGGTAAATGTTGATGGGTTTGTATATTTCAATTCAATTCAATTCAACTTTATTTGTATAGCGTCCATTCATGACAATGTCACCTCAGGGCGCTTAAACAGACAGAAAAATTCAGGTCAGATTCATAATAGCCTAGTTAAGGAAACCAACAGATTGGATCGAATCTTGACTTGACCCGGTCCAGTCCCCCATCCTGAGCAAGCACGGACGGGTGGCGACAGTGGGAAGGAAAACACCCTTTTAACAGGGAGGAAAAACCTCCGGCAGAACCCGGCTCAGGTAGGGCGGCCATCTGCCTCGACCGGCTGGGGGGGAGAAGACAGAAAGGGAGACCAACAAACACTGCAACGTTATCAAGCCAGATCAGCTGAGAGAGGAGAACACAGTTAATGATGCAATACTGTCACAGGTTTCTACATGGAGAGACAGAGATGATGGGAGAGGAAGAGCCCAGTGCATCATGGATGTCCCGCAGCAGTCTAAACCTATAGCAGCTTAACTAAGGGAAGGCTAGCCATCCCTAACTATAAGACTTATCAAAAAGGAAGGTTTTAAGCCTGATCTTAAAGGTAGAGAGGGTGTCTGCCTCCCGAACCTGAAGTGGTAACTGATTCCATAATAGGGGGGCTTGATAGCCAAACGCTCTGCCTCCCATTCTACTCTTAGAGACCCTTGGAACTACCAAAAGGCCTGCAGTCTGAGAGCGAAGTGCTCTGCTTGGAATATATGGAACTATGAGATCTCTAATATATAATGGAGCTTGGTCATGGAGAGCTTTATATGTGAGAAGAAGAATTTTAAATTCTATCCTGGATTTAACAGGGAGCCAATGAAGAGAAGCTAGAACTGGAGAAATATGATCTCTCCTGCTGGTTCTAGTCAGAACCCTGGCTGCAGCATTCTGGATCAGCTGGAGACTTTTCAAGGCATATTTGGGGCAGCCCAATAATAAGGAATTACAATAATCCAATCTGGAAGTAACAAAAGCATGGACTAGTTTTTCTGCATCGTCCTGAGATAAGATGTTCCTAATTTTAGCAATATTACGTAGGTGAAAGAAGGCGGTTCTAGAAACCTGTTTTATATGGGAGTTGAAAGACAAATCCTGGTCAAAAATGACTCCAAGATTCTTCACTGTGTTGCTGGAAGCCAAATTAATGCATCCAGATCAACTATAAAGCTAGATAATTTAGTCCTGAGTTTTCGGGTCCAAAGACTATAACCTCGGTCTTGTCTGAATTTAGAAGCAGAAAGTTCAGGGTCATCCAGGTCTTTATGTCACCAAGACATCTTTGTAATCTAACAAACTGATTGGTTTCATCAGGCTTCATAGATAAGTATATCTGAGTGTCGTCTGCATAACAATGAAAATTTATGCCATGTTGTCTGATGATATTACCCAAAGGAAGCATATATAATGTGAAGAGAATTGGTCCGAGCACAGAACCCTGGGGAACTCCATGAGTTACTCTGGTGTGTGATGAAGACTCGTTGTTGACATTAACAAACTGAAATCTATCAGATAAGTATGACTTGAACCAGTCTAATGCAGTTCCTCTAATTCCAATAACATGTTCAAGTCTCTGTAGCAGAATGTTGTGATCAATGGTGTCGAATGCAGCACTGAGATCTAACAGGACAAGTATGGACAGGAGTCCTTTATCTGAAGCCATGAGAAGATCGTTAGTAACCTTCACCAGTGCCGTCTCTGTGCTATGATGAGCTCTAAAACCAGACTGAAACTTTTCAAACAGATTATTTCTGCTCAGATGGGCACAAAGTTGAGCTGAAACTGTTTTCTCAAGAATTTTAGACATAAAGGGGAGGTTGGATATCGGTCTATAATTAGCTAATTCTCCTGAGTCAAGAGTAGGTTTTTTAAGTAAAGGTTTTATTACTGCAGTCTTAAAGGACTGAGGTACATATCCTGCCAATAGCGATGAATTAATTAGATCTAGTAAGTAAGTGTTAATCAAAGGAAAGACTTCCTTTAGCAACTTGGTTGGGATGGGATCCAGAATGCAGGTAGAAGGTTTGGATGCCACAATTAGTTTGGTTAACTCAGATATCTGTATAGGACAGAAATGATCCAGACATATTTCAGCATCTACAGATGTCTCTAAACCTGCATATTTGGATTATTCTGATCGAAACGTGCCGAATAAACGTCGACCAGTGATCGTTTTCTTGAACATTAGTTACTATTGATTGAATTCTAACATAAAAATTTTTTAAAAACGATTAAAAAACAAGAACAAGTCTTTGAAAGGTTCTTTAGAAGGAACGGTTCCTAAAGATCCAGCTCCCTTCAAAGAGTCCGAAACCATCTCTGAATTAAACGGCTTCAGTCAGTTGTAACACAAGAGGAGAAAAAAAGAGTTGTAACATATTTACCAGAAAAAAAGATTTTTTTGTTTTACTTTTAATTAAATATCAGTAACTTACACGCAGGCCATGTCATGTATATTTTTATTCAGAACTTACGTAACGTGACATCCAAACTTCTCACTGATGATTCATCGATGCTGAGCTGAACGCAGCAGCTGTTTCACCCAGAAAACGGTGAAGCTTCATTACGAGGAACAAGATGGTCTCAGTGTCACCTGGTAGAGAAGTACATAAAGTTTTCCTGGTATCGTAGAAACAGGATTTCTAAAATGTAGTTCAAAAATTCTGCAAAACGTAGTTCCAGGGTGATGTTCACCATCATGTAGCAACACGTCTGCAAAAAGTAGTACCAGGGTAACATTTACCATTGTGTAGTGACACATGTCAAAATTAGTTTCAGGGTAATGTTAACCATCGTGTAGTATTACATCTGTAAAAAGTAGTTCCAGGGTAACCTTACCATCCTGTAGTTACACGTGTGTAAAAAGTAGTTCCAGGGTAACTGTACCATCGTGTAGTAACTTGTCTGTAAATAAAAAGTAGTTCCAGGGTGATGTTTACTATCATGTGAAATCACAATTTTTCTGGGAATAAAATATTTGGAAATGATTGAATGTCATTTCAAACAGTTCCAACATTTCTGTGAGTCGCTTTTTAAACACAAAACAGAAAATGTTTGACTTTAATTTCTTCTCACCAGAAATTTTTCTTCCCAATTTGAGGAGAAAAGAAATTCTGTCTCTCTCAGATGAAAGAAGGATTTTTTTTCTTCCTCATTCAGCATCTCCAGTCCAATAATCCAACAATCCAGATCTGAAGCTGGACCTTCACCTCACGGCCAGCCTCAGGCTGACCTCTGACCCCTGCAGGGGACGCATCGCCCCCCCGCAGCGACAGAAAAGTGCAGGAAAAGTGCGTGAAAAGCGGTTTGAGCCGCAGAGGGTGAGGAAGGGGTGTGGGCTGCTGATGTCACACCTCCCGAACAGACACGATTGGACCCTAATTAGAAATCCCGGCAGCAAATAGACAGACGTCCTGCATGACTGAGTCCAAAGTGGCTGATGCCCGAATTTCTGCAGAGGCGCGGCGGAGCTGGCGGAGAGCAGACGGAGCGCAGAGAGCTGCCGCGCGGCGCCGCAGTCCGTCCGCGAGCTGCACGCGAGCTGGACTTTCTGAGCTCCGACACCCAGACCAGACCCCCTCCACAGTTGGGAGGAATATTACATCCATACCAACAGTAACCAGAGGGAGGAGGTGCACGCGGAGGACGCGTCGCTGTCGGGGAGCCGCGGAGGCGACGCGGGCACAAAGCGGAGCGGAACCGGTCCAAGTTGCTCCGCGCGGATGGCATCCGTACTTGGGAACAGCAGCCGCGCGTCGGGGGCGCAGGGGGGGCAGGTCCGGTGCAAGCTGCGGAGGAGGAGGAGGAGGAGGTCGAAGAGAAAAGGTAAAACTTTACACCACTTCTTTGTTTTTTCCGTCCCCGCGCACCTCAGCGGAGCGCGCGGCGGCAGCCGCAGCCCCGCAGCCTCGCGCATCTCCCGGCTGCACAAATCCTCCTCCCCGGCGGAGGGAAGGAAACAACCGCGCAGCTTTGCGGCTTGAAATGACGCAGCGTCGCCGTCCGCAAAGTTTTCTTACTGTTGCGTTTATTTCCCGCACAAAGAGCCGCTGCTTTGCCCCAAAACTGCACTAATTCCCCCGATCAGCGGCAAGAGTTGCTCGCAGCTTCTCCCGCGTTCATCTCCGCGTCCACAAGTGATTTTCTCCTCCGAACTCAGAGTTTCTCTCTCACCTCCAAACATTTTCATTTTCTCACCTTTTAAAAATGAAGGAAAAATTTCATGAATTTATTTCAAATTTTAAAAACAGAAAAAAAAAAAAATCAGATATTTCTGATCATTTTATCTCCACCTGCTCTTCTACTGCGGGGGGGAGAAACCCGGGACACATCTTTTATTTTTCCTCCATCTCCGTCATGATTCAGGTTCATTTACTTGTTTTAAAAATGAATTTCCTCAGTCAGAGTCCAGGATGGAGACGCACGCGACTGTGGGGAGACAAAAGCTGGATTTCTGGAGCCTGAACCGGCCGACGGGGAGGATGCGTCTGGGTCTGGTCATGGTGGATGCTGGGGTCACGATGGGGGGGTCATGCTAAACTAAAGCTCCCTGCAGCAGAGAAAAAAGGACCTGATCCCACATTTCCACCTCTGCGTTTTCTTCCGCTTCCCCCCATTTTCAGCGTTAACATCCACCTCTTATTGATGAGTCATTTATTTTATTGTTAAATAATTTCTTTTATTGGTGAATAATTAATTTCATTGTTGGGTAATTTCAGCTTCACTTCTTCCAGCAGGAAAAACTGCAGGGGGACGTTTGAAAGCTGCAGAAATCCTGAGTATTTTCATGGATTAATCCTGCACCTAAAAGGAGTCTTCATCTTCATCTTCCTCTTTCCATCTTCTAAATAAAACCAGCAGCAACACACGAGTTATTCCACGTGAAGTTGGTGCGCGAGGCCATCGTGGAATATGGATGAAGGCTCGCGCGTGTTGACGTGGAAGCATGACGAGCTTCATCAAACTACAAACAGAAAACTGCGCCTCATTTCCACCTGATTTTAATAGCGCCAGTGTGCGTGTGTGTGTGCGCGTGTGTGTGCGCGCGCGTGTGTGTGGTGTATTTACATAATGGAAACCATTGAATTGGTTCCACAACATTAAACTTCGCATATGAGTGTCACACACACGCGCGCGCACAACGGGCCTCATTCATCACTGCTGATTCATGGTGATGCGTTCAGGGCCCCGAGTCCGGAACAGCAGCAGGAGTCCGATAACACTAGACCAGGGATTAGGTTTAATCCGGACCAGCTCTGCTCTCTCATCATCATCATCATCATCATCATCATCATCTTCATCTTTAACCAGCTGATCGTCATCTTGAAGTTTCTGTGAACCTGAAGGCAACAGTCGCGGGATTAATCCGGATTATCGGCTGGAAGAGGCTGCAGATTGTCTTCTGTCTCATTTCTGGACGCAGGAAAACAGATGAGTCCGGAGCAAAGATTAGAGGGGGGGGGGGGGGGGGGGGCTCATCCCAGACTCCCAGGAACCAGCGACCCTCCTGCTGTTTCCGCCACTTTCATCTTTCATCATCTCAATCTCCGTTAATCTCCTGGTTCCTCCTCACCGAAGAGTCTCCAGAAAAAAATACAAGAACCGGACCAGGTTCCGGGTTCCGTGTTCCAGGTTCCAGGTTCCGGGTTCCAGGGTTCCAGGTTCCAGGTTCCTGGTTCCTGCGTTCCGGGTTTTTTTTTTTTTTTTTACGGAGAACACCTTCGTTCTTTTATCCACTCTGTTTTTCTATGGAAAAAAATAAACACAGCAGACTTAAAGGCCATCATCATCATCATCATCATCATCATCATTATTATTATTATTATTATTATTATTATTATTATTATTATTATTTTTATTTTATTTTTTTTATTACTATTATTACTATTTTTACGATTGTTATTATTATTATTATTAGTTTTATTACTGTTATCATTATTATCATTACTATCATTATCATCATAATTGTTATTGCTACCGTTATTATTATTTATTATTATTATTATTTATTATTATTGTCATTATTATTATTATTATTATTATTATTGTCATTATTATTATTATTATTATTATTATTATTATTATTATTATTATTATTATTATTATTTCCAGCATCAGTTCCCGTGTTTCCTCCTGGTTCAGGATATCAGATCTTCGGGAGCTGAGGAGGAAAAATCTGGGAGTAATTTCTGTTCACGGCCGGCTGGACGCTGCACAGAGAGATGGGGGGGTTCAGGACAGAGGACCGGGGGGGGGGGGGGGGGGGGGCTGGGTCCAGCTTTGAGGACGGGGGTGTCACATACCAGACATTAACGGGGATGTGTGACTACGTCATATCGTCCTCTCTGCTCTGCTGGATGCTGTCTGACATCAGGAGGACGGTCTGGTCCTGGGGTCGGAGGGGGGGACAGGTCAGAGCACGCTTTGTCTGGTCCTGGGGGGGGGACAGAAAGGTCAGAGGTCAGACCACAAAGCTGCTTCCAGCCTCTAGAAGTCTGTGTGGGTCGAACTGGTTAATTGTTGTCTCGGTGAGACGGAGACTGAGGGGACATGGTGGAGACGGAGACGCTGGACTGGGATGTAACATAAGATTTTCATATCACGGTTACCATTGTTATTGCGGTATCATTGAAACCCCCCCCACCCCCCAGCATTTTTAAAATATCCAAAGTGAGTCTGGACGTCCACTTTGTCCTTTTTAAAAGGGGGAAAAGTCTCCAGGGACATGTCCACGTGGGTGTCTCTGCTGCCCTCTGCCATGTTTTCATAAATGAAACGTTGCAAACTGGGACGGCTGCTTTTTCCCAGTTCAGTCACAAACCAGCGATTCCACGATTATTAAAACGTGAAACGGTTTCTGTGATTACTGGCAAGTTTATCACCGCTGATCGTTTTACCAGTTATCCCACCGTCCCACCCACTGGGACGTGGTGAGACACCATTACTGTCATCTGCTGCTGCTGCAGGAAACCAGTCTGTAACTGGTAGAAAACCAGTCTGTAACTGGTAGAAACCAGTCTGCAACTGGTAGGAAACCAGTCTGTAACTGGTAGAAACCATTCTGCAACTGGTAGGAAACCAGTCTGTAACTGGTAGAAACCATTCTGCAACTGGTAGGAAACCAGTCTGTAACTGGTAGAAAACCATTCTGCAACTGGTAGGAAACCAGTCTGTAACTGGTAGGAAACCATTCTGCAACTGGTAGAAAACCAGTCTGTAACTGGTAGAAACCAGTCTGTAACTGGAAGGAAACCATTCTGTAACCGGTAGAAAACCAGTCTGTAACTGGTAGAAACCATTCTGTAACTGGTAGAAAACCAGTCTGTAACTGGAAGGAAACCATTCTGTAACCGGTAGAAAACCAAACTGTAACTGGTAGAAACCATTCTGCAACTGGTAGGAAACCAGTCTGTAACTGGTAGAAAACCATTCTGCAACTGGTAGGAAACCAGTCTGTAACTGGTAGGACACCATTCTGTAACTGGGAGGAAACCAGTCTGTAACTGGTAGAAACCATTCTGTAACCGGTAGAAAACCAGTCCGTAACTGGTAGAAACCATTCTGTAACTGGTAGAAAACCAGTTTGTAACTGGAAGGAAACCATTCTGTACGTTGTTAAAAACCAGTCTGTAACTGGTAGAAAACCATTCTGCAACTGGTAGGAAACCAGTCTGTAACTGGTAGGACACCATTCTGTAACTGGGAGGAAACCAGTCTGTAACTGGTAGAAACCATTCTGTAACCGGTAGAAAACCAGTCTGTAACTGGAAGAAAACCATTGTGTAACTGGTAGAAAACCAGTTTGTAACTGGAAGGAAACCATTATGTACGTTGTTAAAAACCAGTCTGCAACTGGTAGAAAACCAGTCTGTAACTGGAAGGAAACCAGTCTGTAACTGGTAGAAATCATTCTGCAACTGGTAGAAAACCAGTCTGTAACTGGTAGAAAACCAGTCTGTAATTGGAAGGAAACCAGTCTGTAACTGGTAGAAAACCATTCTGTAACTGGTAGAAACCCAGTCTGTAACTGGTAGAAACCAGTCTATAACTGGTAGAAAACCAGTTTGTAACTGGTAGAAACCAGTCTTTAACTGGTAGAAAACCATTCTGTAACTGGTAGAAACCCAGTCTGTAACTGGTAGAAACCAGTCTGTTCGTGGGTTAGCTGCAGTGGGCTGGAACTCTTTGACATGATGATGATGATGGTGATGACGGGGATGTCTCTCTGACGTGTTTCCGGTCCTCCTCCACCATCATCATCTTCAGCTCGTCTCACGTCTTCATCGTCTCCTCCTCCACCATCATCATCTTCAGCTCGTCTCACGTCTTCATCGTCTCCTCCTCCACCATCATCATCTTCAGCTCGTCCCGCGTCTTCATCGTCTCCTCGTCCATCTTCGCTTCACCTT